>JAUPFN010000030.1:25000-409764 GCA_036924255.1 Apodemia mormo
CCTAACCTAACCTAACCTAACCTAACCTAACCTAACCTAACCTAACCTAACCTAACCTAACCTAACCTAACCTAACCTAACCTAACCTAACCTAACCTAACCTAACCTAACCTAACCTAACCTAACCTAACCTAACCTAACCTAACCTAACCTAACCTAACCTAACCTAACCTAACCTAACCTAACCTAACCTAACCTAACCTAACCTAACCTAACCTAACCTAACCTAACCTAACCTAACCTAACCTAACCTAACCTAACCTAACCTAACCTAACCTAACCTAACCTAACCTAACCTAACCTAACCTAACCTAACCTAACCTAACCTAACCTAACCTAACCTAACCTAACCTAACCTAACCTAACCTAACCTAACCTAACCTAACCTAACCTAACCTAACCTAACCTAACCTAACCTAACCTAACCTAACCTAACCTAACCTAACCTAACCTAACCTAACCTAACCTAACCTAACCTAACCTAACCTAACCTAACCTAACCTAACCTAACCTAACCTAACCTAACCTAACCTAACCTAACCTAACCTAACCTAACCTAACCTAACCTAACCTAACCTAACCTAACCTAACCTAACCTAACCTAACCTAACCTAACCTAACCTAACCTAACCTAACCTAACCTAACCTAACCTAACCTAACCTAACCTAACCTAACCTAACCTAACCTAACCTAACCTAACCTAACCTAACCTAACCTAACCTAACCTAACCTAACCTAACCTAACCTAACCTAACCTAACCTAACCTAACCTAACCTAACCTAACCTAACCTAACCTAACCTAACCTAACCTAACCTAACCTAACCTAACCTAACCTAACCTAACCTAACCTAACCTAACCTAACCTAACCTAACCTAACCTAACCTAACCTAACCTAACCTAACCTAACCTAACCTAACCTAACCTAACCTAACCTAACCTAACCTAACCTAACCTAACCTAACCTAACCTAACCTAACCTAACCTAACCTAACCTAACCTAACCTAACCTAACCTAACCTAACCTAACCTAACCTAACCTAACCTAACCTAACCTAACCTAACCTAACCTAACCTAACCTAACCTAACCTAACCTAACCTAACCTAACCTAACCTAACCTAACCTAACCTAACCTAACCTAACCTAACCTAACCTAACCTAACCTAACCTAACCTAACCTAACCTAACCTAACCTAACCTAACCTAACCTAACCTAACCTAACCTAACCTAACCTAACCTAACCTAACCTAACCTAACCTAACCTAACCTAACCTAACCTAACCTAACCTAACCTAACCTAACCTAACCTAACCTAACCTAACCTAACCTAACCTAACCTAACCTAACCTAACCTAACCTAACCTAACCTAACCTAACCTAACCTAACCTAACCTAACCTAACCTAACCTAACCTAACCTAACCTAACCTAACCTAACCTAACCTAACCTAACCTAACCTAACCTAACCTAACCTAACCTAACCTAACCTAACCTAACCTAACCTAACCTAACCTAACCTAACCTAACCTAACCTAACCTAACCTAACCTAACCTAACCTAACCTAACCTAACCTAACCTAACCTAACCTAACCTAACCTAACCTAACCTAACCTAACCTAACCTAACCTAACCTAACCTAACCTAACCTAACCTAACCTAACCTAACCTAACCTAACCTAACCTAACCTAACCTAACCTAACCTAACCTAACCTAACCTAACCTAACCTAACCTAACCTAACCTAACCTAACCTAACCTAACCTAACCTAACCTAACCTAACCTAACCTAACCTAACCTAACCTAACCTAACCTAACCTAACCTAACCTAACCTAACCTAACCTAACCTAACCTAACCTAACCTAACCTAACCTAACCTAACCTAACCTAACCTAACCTAACCTAACCTAACCTAACCTAACCTAACCTAACCTAACCTAACCTAACCTAACCTAACCTAACCTAACCTAACCTAACCTAACCTAACCTAACCTAACCTAACCTAACCTAACCTAACCTAACCTAACCTAACCTAACCTAACCTAACCTAACCTAACCTAACCTAACCTAACCTAACCTAACCTAACCTAACCTAACCTAACCTAACCTAACCTAACCTAACCTAACCTAACCTAACCTAACCTAACCTAACCTAACCTAACCTAACCTAACCTAACCTAACCTAACCTAACCTAACCTAACCTAACCTAACCTAACCTAACCTAACCTAACCTAACCTAACCTAACCTAACCTAACCTAACCTAACCTAACCTAACCTAACCTAACCTAACCTAACCTAACCTAACCTAACCTAACCTAACCTAACCTAACCTAACCTAACCTAACCTAACCTAACCTAACCTAACCTAACCTAACCTAACCTAACCTAACCTAACCTAACCTAACCTAACCTAACCTAACCTAACCTAACCTAACCTAACCTAACCTAACCTAACCTAACCTAACCTAACCTAACCTAACCTAACCTAACCTAACCTAACCTAACCTAACCTAACCTAACCTAACCTAACCTAACCTAACCTAACCTAACCTAACCTAACCTAACCTAACCTAACCTAACCTAACCTAACCTAACCTAACCTAACCTAACCTAACCTAACCTAACCTAACCTAACCTAACCTAACCTAACCTAACCTAACCTAACCTAACCTAACCTAACCTAACCTAACCTAACCTAACCTAACCTAACCTAACCTAACCTAACCTAACCTAACCTAACCTAACCTAACCTAACCTAACCTAACCTAACCTAACCTAACCTAACCTAACCTAACCTAACCTAACCTAACCTAACCTAACCTAACCTAACCTAACCTAACCTAACCTAACCTAACCTAACCTAACCTAACCTAACCTAACCTAACCTAACCTAACCTAACCTAACCTAACCTAACCTAACCTAACCTAACCTAACCTAACCTAACCTAACCTAACCTAACCTAACCTAACCTAACCTAACCTAACCTAACCTAACCTAACCTAACCTAACCTAACCTAACCTAACCTAACCTAACCTAACCTAACCTAACCTAACCTAACCTAACCTAACCTAACCTAACCTAACCTAACCTAACCTAACCTAACCTAACCTAACCTAACCTAACCTAACCTAACCTAACCTAACCTAACCTAACCTAACCTAACCTAACCTAACCTAACCTAACCTAACCTAACCTAACCTAACCTAACCTAACCTAACCTAACCTAACCTAACCTAACCTAACCTAACCTAACCTAACCTAACCTAACCTAACCTAACCTAACCTAACCTAACCTAACCTAACCTAACCTAACCTAACCTAACCTAACCTAACCTAACCTAACCTAACCTAACCTAACCTAACCTAACCTAACCTAACCTAACCTAACCTAACCTAACCTAACCTAACCTAACCTAACCTAACCTAACCTAACCTAACCTAACCTAACCTAACCTAACCTAACCTAACCTAACCTAACCTAACCTAACCTAACCTAACCTAACCTAACCTAACCTAACCTAACCTAACCTAACCTAACCTAACCTAACCTAACCTAACCTAACCTAACCTAACCTAACCTAACCTAACCTAACCTAACCTAACCTAACCTAACCTAACCTAACCTAACCTAACCTAACCTAACCTAACCTAACCTAACCTAACCTAACCTAACCTAACCTAACCTAACCTAACCTAACCTAACCTAACCTAACCTAACCTAACCTAACCTAACCTAACCTAACCTAACCTAACCTAACCTAACCTAACCTAACCTAACCTAACCTAACCTAACCTAACCTAACCTAACCTAACCTAACCTAACCTAACCTAACCTAACCTAACCTAACCTAACCTAACCTAACCTAACCTAACCTAACCTAACCTAACCTAACCTAACCTAACCTAACCTAACCTAACCTAACCTAACCTAACCTAACCTAACCTAACCTAACCTAACCTAACCTAACCTAACCTAACCTAACCTAACCTAACCTAACCTAACCTAACCTAACCTAACCTAACCTAACCTAACCTAACCTAACCTAACCTAACCTAACCTAACCTAACCTAACCTAACCTAACCTAACCTAACCTAACCTAACCTAACCTAACCTAACCTAACCTAACCTAACCTAACCTAACCTTTTTTTTTTTTTTTTTTTTTTTTTTTTTTTTTTTTTTTTTTTTTTTTTTTTTTTTTTTTTGTTCTCGCAGGGGAAATGCTCTTACGCACTGCCGGGCCGTGTGGACTGGCCCGAGTGTGGGACTCGTCGGACGGAACCGACCACTACCCACTAAAACCCCTGCGCCACCCCACTGTGCTGTGGTGGCGGGGAGGCGGGGACGCTTGCGCATTCTCCCACCTGCCCGCCAGCACCTGCCGGCCTTGCCGGCATTCTTCGGGGCCGGGGCCGTTATGGCCCCAGCGGACGGCTAGAAAGCGCGCGACTCCACGACGCCGCGCGCACCTCCTCGAGGCCTTTTGGGGCAGAGCCCCGGCCTCGATCACGGGGGACGCAGCAGGGCCTGGTAGGCCCGGCGTCGCACCCCCGTGCGTCTCCGGCGGATCGGGTCAGGGTTGGCCGCAGCCTCCCTTTTCCTCTCCGCCGTCTCCTTCTGCGACATCACGTCCTCGCAGAAGGAGAGGACGGCCGTCCACGACTCTTCGCTCTCGACCATTGCTTTTACAACGGTCGGGAGCGAGAGATCCACCCCGATGGCATCGCGCAGGACACTACGCTGCACTGCCCACGAAGGGCACCCCTCGAGGGTGTGCTGCGCCGTGTCCTCGCTGCCCGCACAATGGTGGCAATCGGTCGTCGGCTCACGTTGGGCGATTCGACACAGGTACTTTCCAAAGCATCCATGCCCGGAAAGCACCTGTGTGAGCCGGAACGTGAGCCGCCCGTGCCGCCTGTCCAGCCAGTTTTGAAGAACCGGCCGGACAGCCTCGACAGTCCGTCGGCCGGCCGTTGGATCAGCCAGCCGCTCCGCCCATCTACGGACGGTGGACCGTCGAAGGTGGGACTTCCACCTTTCCGTCACCGTTGGCTGTTCGCCGCCGGACCGCAGCTCCTGGCGCCGCTCGTAGAGCCTTGCCAGTGCCGCGGCCTCCAGATCCCACGGCGGCGAACCCGCCAACACGCACGCCGCCTCCGTCGAGATGGTGCGATAACCCCGAATAGCCCTGATCGCCATCACCCTCTGCGGTTGTCGCAAGAGGGCGATGGTGGCGCTTCGCAGCGCCGGAGCCCAGACAGGGGCCCCGTACAGGGCCATCGAGCGCACCACCCCGAGGTACAGGCGGCGGCAGGCCACACTCGGCCCCCCGAGATTCGGCAGCAGCCGCGAAAGAGCGGCGGCCGCCGCCATGAGACGGGGGACCAGGCGACGGAAATGCTCGCGGAAGTCCCAGCGGCTATCGAGGACGAGTCCGAGGTACTTCATATCGGACCCGACCTCGATTCGGACACCGCTAACCACGATGTGGGCCCCCGGAGGTGGCGCAGCCCTCGGCCTGTGGAAACACAAGGCCTCGGACTTTTCGAGCGCCACCTCGAGGCCCAGAGCGCGGATTCGCGCGACGACCGACGCCACGCCTGCCGTTGCCAGGCGGGCGGCCTCACGGTAGTTTGCCCCGCGGGCCGTGACCAGGGTGTCGTCCGCATAACACGTCACCCTGACGCCCGCGGGGAGAGCGCCCCGCAGCACCCAATCGTATCCGATGTTCCACAAGAGGGGGCCCAGCACCGACCCTTGTGGAACACCGCACACCATCTCCCGAGTCTCCAGTCCGCCTGCCCGCCCCTGGTATTGGACGTACCTTTGACTGAGGTAGTCCCCGATCAGGCGACGGAGGTAGAGAGGCACTTTATGGTGTTTTAGTGCCTCCCTGATGCAGCTCCACGGCATGGTGTTGAAAGCGTTCGCTATGTCAAGCGAAACCGCCAACAACACCCCACCGCGGGCGACAACCTCCTTCGAGTCGGCCTTGACGCGATTGATCGCGTCGATCGTCGAAAGGCCGGCCCGGAACCCAAACTGGGCGTTCGCCAAATCGGGACCTACCTCAGTCATATGCTTGACGAGGCGTGCAGCTACTATTCTCTCGAATAGCTTACACACCTCGTCGAGCAACACGATGGGGCGGTAGGCGGAGGGAGACTCTGCGGGGCGTCCGTCCTTCCGCAACAGGACCAAACTACCCACCTTCCACACTCTGGGGAACCGTCCCGACTCCAGGCAGCCATTGAAGAGCCGCCGGAGCCGGTCCCCTAGGACGTCGAGGGCCAAGACCAAGACGCGACCGTGTACTCCATCTGGCCCGGGCGCTGTGTTTTTCGCCCGGAGCTTGTCCACGGCCGCGTCGAACTCCTCACTCGTGAGCTCAGCGACCCCGCTATCTTCCTCCTCACCACCGGCGCCACCTCTACGCGGCGCCATAGCGGGGGGGACGTGTTCCGCCCGATGTGGAAACAGGGCGGACACGACGTCCCTCACGAAGTGGTGATCGAGACTCTGGGTCAGCGGAGGCGCCCAGGGGCGTAGTTTGCCCCTGACGGACTTATACGGGCGCCCCCACGGATCATTGTCCAGAGTCCCGAGCAGCTCCTCGCGCGCTTGGGTCTTGGCCCTGCTGATGGCGAGCTGTAGGGTCTTTTTCTTCACTCTGTAGACCTCGTACAGCTCGCGCTCCGTCGTCTCGTCGCGGTGCCGTCTTCTTCGGCACCTGGTGTACATACGCCTGGCCGCCACGCTCTCCACGCGGAGCGCGGCGATGTGGTCAGACCACCAGTACACCTGGCGACGAGAGGGGGGCGGCTTGGCCCGGGGCATCGACGCGTCGCACACTTGCGTCAACGCCCGCCGGAACCATTCCGCCTCCTCATCTACCCTCACAGGCCCGGCGGGTTGCGGTTGCCAGGCCTGGACGACGGAGGCCTCCAGCAGAGCGTCTCTGTCGAGACGCCCCAACGTCCACCTAGGGAGTGGCGGGGCACTACCTCTCGCGGGACTCGTGCCCGGGTTCGTCGACGAGGCGGAGACGTCAAATCGGACGTATAGATGGTCCGACAGCGTCTCCACCCCATCGAGGACTCTCCAATCCCGGACACGGCGCGCTACAGCAGGGCTAGCGAACGAAACGTCCACTATCGAACCGCCCTGCTGTCTCACGCAAGTGAAGGTCGACCCCCTATTTAGGATGCAGAGGCCGACCAACACTGCCCACTCTTCCAGCGCGCTGCCTCGCGAGTCGGTGACGGGGGACCCCCATGCCGAGGATTTGGCATTGAAGTCCCCCATCACGATCACAGGACGAGGATCGGCCCGTCTGACGAGAGCCTCAACCTCGCCCAAGAACGACTCGAATTCGGCGAAGCAGCGGCTGGGCGAAAAGTAGCACCCCACCACTACGGTTCCCTCACACTCGACTGCGACGAAGCCCCGGCCACGACCAACTACACCGGAGACCGGGGCCACGACCGAAGTGACGATGGCCACCAAACCGTCCAAGTCCCCCACCCAATTAGCTCCAGAGGGGACAAAGTACGGCTCAGCGGCCACAGCGACGCCGATATTCCACTCCGCCAGGGACTGCATAAATAGATCTTGTGCCCCGGCAGAGTGGTTCAAATTCGCCTGTAGGAAGCGATGGATGGGGCCCGCTAGGGCCATTATTTGGTTTCCATCGCCTCCCCGCGACCCAACTCTGAAGTGGATGGGGCGGGCGTTGCCGGTGCCGTTGTGGCGCCGGCTGCAGCCTCTCTGCCCCGTCGGGGCTTGGGCAGGGTTCCCTTGCAAGTGGGAGCCCCAGCCCTGTGATTTGCAGGACGACCCGCTGCCAAACATACGGAGCAGCGCGGGTCGCCCGAACAGGCGGCGGCCTTATGTCCCATCTGACCGCAGCGGAAGCACTCGCCGCTGCGGTCGATCTCAGAAGTGCACTGCACTCCGGTGTGCCCAACAACGAGACACCGGAAGCAGCGCATTCTCCTGGTGGGTAGCACCCGCACCTGCGCGGACACCCACCCCACCAGGAGCCTAGAACTGGCCACCTTTTTGGCCGCGGCCACCGGGCAGCGGATGAAAATCGTGCCGCTACCCGATGGGGCGAAACGCACCTGCCCCGCTTTGATTGATGAGGCGGGGCAGCCTCCGCACTTGGCCACGGCTTTTACCACCTCCTCTGTGGTGACGGAATCGTCAAGCCCAGAAATGCGCATCTCCGCGCACTTCTCGGGCCTGGCGATCCTGACATTCTCTGCCGGCAGCACCTCTCGCAGTTTTTGCGCGAGTTGGTCTGCCTTAGCAGCGCTTGCGGCCCCCGGTACCTCTAATATTCGGGCGCCTGTGGCCCCCTTCCTCACTCTGAGTGACGGGATATCCAGGTCGGCGAGGGAGATTTTTTCCTTCGCCGACGATAGCACCGCCGCATAGCTCGCACCCTTTTCTTCTGCTCCGGGCTGCAGTGTCACCACGACAGCCGCAGACCGGGGCGGGCGCAACTTCGGTTGAACACTCCGGTTCTTATCACTCTTCCTTACTTCTTGGGGCTTCGAAGGAGCAGAGGGCGCTTTCTTCTTTTTTGGAGCCCTCTTCTTCTTCTTTTTCCGCTTCTTCTTCTCCACTTGAGTCCACCCCTCTTCATCTGGGGTGTCTCGAGCGGAAGAAGTAGTTGGCGCCGGTGTCATCACCGGGGTTGCAGAGGACTGGGCACTTTGACCCTTTCCTTTACCTTTGCCCTTTTTTGTGGGCAAGGGCTTTTGCGACCCGGCGGCAACTTGCGCAGCCGTTCTCTTCGTAGTGGTGTCCAAAGCCGGTTTGGCCGCGGACACCGTCTCCACTATTTTCGAATCCGCCCGTAGAGGGGGCCGAATTCGCTTCTCCGGCAGGAGCCGGTCCGACACGGAGGCCATCTTAGCGTCCATCATGTTGCCCACCTGCAACATGATGCGGCCAAGCATGGCCTCCTCCTTCTCCTCAACGGATCGGCTCACTTCCGGATCAGCTCTTCTTCTACCCATATCAGAGCGGATCTGAGCCACTTCCGCGCGCATTTCGGCCAGCTCTTTTTCCTGGCGAGCGTTTGCGACGCGGAGCAGTTCGACCTCCTCACCCATCGTCCGGCTCTTCAGGGCCGCCACCGCCTCCGAAATGGCTTCTGCAGCCTGTTTAAGGGCGCGCACCATTGTGCCCTTAAGCTGGCCCGATTTTTTGGCTACACCCAAGATGAGATCAACTCCTGCTTGGGCGTTGGCGGCCAGTTCTTCCGCGGAACGGTCGTCTCCTCCAGTTTTTTCCAGGGTTTTGGCCATGGAGAGGATTTGTTCCTCAGCCAAAACCCCGACTTCTTCTTTTTTCGTTTTTAAGAAGGCCTCCTTTGCCTTCCGTAAACCCACGTACGCACCCGTGGTTGGCGGGCGCCCTCTTCCACGTTTCGCTGCCGCAGATCTACTAAACGTCTCCTCGCCAGCCGTGTCATCGGAGTCCATCCCAGATTCGCTGTCACCCGGGACGGGTCTCTTGCGCCACAGCCGGCCGCTTCTCAGTCCTGACGAACCAGAGGCG
Source organism: Apodemia mormo (assembly GCA_036924255.1). Lineage (NCBI taxonomy): Eukaryota > Metazoa > Arthropoda > Insecta > Lepidoptera > Riodinidae > Apodemia > Apodemia mormo. The sequence continues at coordinate 34,579 of JAUPFN010000030.1, forward strand.
ACCGTCACTAGAGTGCCAGTCGAGCCATCTGAGTCCGAAAGAGCTAACTCCTCCGTTGCGTTCTGGACTTCCACACTAGACTGGTAGCCCACTTCCTCCTCGGATTGGCCTTCGCGGCCCACCTTCTCGTCGTTTTGGCCTTCGCGGCCCTCCACCAAAGCGTCAAAAGTTTTATTAGTTTCCATATTTGTTCCCACGAGTACAAACAGGATTAAACGCTGCCTAAAAGGCGCCTACAATTATCGCGCCCCGGGGGTCGGCCGGTACCCGGGCGGGTCCACACTAGCGACTGATAAACCCGTCAGCCATACATCCCGACTTGAGCCGGTCTGCAAACCTCCTCGCGGTGCGTCTCCGCTTGAGGTTCGGGGAATTTTTTATGGAGAGGTTATCTTCCTCGCGGCCCGGCCAATTAAGGCAAGGCCCTCGGGTCCAGGATCATTGGCCGATAGACGTGATCACCGACACCTCCTCTGGACTTACGATATCACGAGCAGGCCGACAGGGCTAGTGCCAGCGATTGCCCGCGCTTACTCCAAATCCACTGTGCCTTCTGAGAACAGAGGGACACGTGGAGGAGAGTTTGGTCCAATTAGCTTCCCCAAGGTGCTGGCTTGCACCCCAGGTACTAGAGCCCCCCCGCCACGACAAGGCTTGGAACCATGGGGGGGAACCTAACCTAACCTAACCTAACCTAACCTAACCTAACCTAACCTAACCTAACCTAACCTAACCTAACCTAACCTAACCTAACCTAACCTAACCTTTTTTTTTTTTTTTTTTTTTTGTTCTCGCAGGAGAAATGCACTTACGCACTACCGGGCCACTGCACGCGGCCCGAGTGTGGGACTCGCCTAAAACCGGCTCTACCCACTAAAACTCCTGCGTCCGCTCCTCTGTGCCATATGGTGGCGGGGGGGTGGGGCGCTTTCGCATTCTTCCACCGCCCCTCCGGCACTCGCCAGCCTTGCCGGCGTTCTACTCGGCTGGGGGTAAGACCCCAGCAAAACGTCGCTAATGCGCGCGGTGTGCGGAAACACCGCACGCGACTCCAGGAGGAAGCGGTCACTGCATCGCTTCCTCCTGCGCCACCCCGGATGGAGTTGGGGTGTGCGCTGCTTGCGCCGAGTTGGCCGCGGCCCTTCGCCTCTTGGCGCGCTTGGGCAGGGTCCCCTTACAGGAGGGTGACCCAACCCTATGGCCCGCCGGAAGATCCGCCGCCGAGCACACAGAGCATTTCGGCTCGCCGGAGCAATCGGCGGCCTTATGCCCCTTTTGACCGCAGCGATAACATTCCTCGCTGCGGTCGATCTCCGATTCGCACTGGGCTGCCGTGTGCCCTACTACCAGGCAACGGTAGCAGCGTAGGCGCTTTGCGGGCAGTACCCGCACCTGCGCCGACACCCATCCAACTAGGAGTCTTGACTCAGACACTCTTTTTGCCGCGGCCACTGGACAGCGGACGAATATTGTGCCGCGACCCGACGGGGAGAAGCGGACACGCCCTGCTTTGATGGTATTGGCGGGGCAGCCCCCGCATTTGGCCACGGCATCTACCACCTCTTCTTCAGCGACTGAATCGTCAAGCCCAGAAATACGCAAGTCTGCGCACTTTTCGGGCCTGACGATCTTAACAGTTTCAGCCGGCAACACATCTCGTAACTTAGAGGCCAGTTCGTTAGCTTTCTCCGCGCTATTGGCCCCTGGAACTTCCAAGATTCGAGCCCCCGTGGCTCCCAACCTCATTTTAAGGGCCGGGATACCCAGTTCGGCGAGGGACACCTTGTCCCTCGCACGAACCAGGATGTCCTTATAGGTTGCGCCCTTATCAGCCGCACCGGGCTTCAGCGTCAAAACGACGGCCGCTGACCGGGGCGGGCGCAACTTTGCCATCTTTTTCTTGTCACCCTTCCTCGGCTTCTGTATCTTCGGGGAAGGCGGGGAAGGTTCCTTCTTTTCTTTGGCAGCTTTAGATTTCGTCTGCTTTCTCCTCTTTTTCGTGTCAACTCGGGTCCATTCTACCTCTTCTGGGGCTCGAGTGGATGTCGAGGGCGCCGGAGTCGCTTCTGGGGCCACAGCAGGCTGGGCACTCTTGCACTTGCCCTTTCCCTTTCCCTTGGTTGGTTTGGGCTTTGGCAACCCCACGACATTGTCAGCGGCAGTCCGCATCAATGGGCTTTCCACGGCCGGTTCAGCCACTGGTACCTCCTCAATTTCCGTGTCCCCTCTCAGTGGTGGCCGGAGCCGCCTCTCCGGCAGAAGCCGGTCTGCTACAGAGGCCATCTTGGCATCCATCATGTTGCCTACCTGCAACATGATGCGACCCAACATGGCCTCCTGGTCTTCTACGGGGCGGTTCTCATCAGGTTCCGTCCTTCGTCTAGCCAGTTCTTCTCGGATTTGGGCTACTTCCGCGCGCAAAACTTTTAGCTCTTTCTCCTGGCGATAGTTTGCCATGCGGAGCAGCTCCACTTCCTCCCCTTCAGTACGTTCCTTTAGGGCCGCGACCGCATCCTGGATGGCCCAGGCCGCTTGCTTAAGGGCACGCACCATTGTGCCCTTAAGATTTTTCGATTTCTGCGCAACGCTCATAATCAGGTCACACCCTTTCTGAGCGTGCGCGGCCAAATCTTCTGAGGAGCGGTCCTCCTTCCGTGAGACTTCGAGGGTTTTGGCCATGGAGAGAATCTGCTCCTCGGCCAAAACCTCGACCTCCTCTTGTTTCGTCCTTAAAAGCGCCTCCTTGGCCTGGCGTAGGCCCACGTAGGCACCCGTTGTGGGTGGGCGCCCCCGTCCCCTTTTCGCCGGCCCAGATCGCTGCGCTTCTTCTCCAGCCGTGTCGTCCGAGTCCAGCCCGGTATCCTCATCATCCGGGCCAGGTCTCTTTCGCCTTGGCCGGCTAGTTTTCTCCAGTCCTGCGACAGTATTGGCCGTAGCCGAGCTGTCTGAGTCCAAACTCACGCCAAAGTCGTCGGTTGAGACGTGCGCCCCCGTGGCACACGCCCCAAAATCCCTATCAACACTGTCCGAAACATTAGCAAAATCGGTGTCCAAAGTAGAAAAGCGGTTGTCGTCGGTGCGCGAACCGGCGGAAAGCCGGCCCGCGAAGCAGTTCTTGCCCCCCCCAGAGTACGTGGGGCTGCCGGCGCCCGAAGGCGCCGGGAGGGATTCCCCGGCTTTGCCGGGACCCTCCTGGGTAATCCTTTTGGAACTGCGACCTGTCATTTTGAGTTTTTGTGGCCCATTCCGGGTGGGCCTACCCCCGTCTCGTCAGCGCTCGCCCGATAACCCTACGCCGCGGCACGCCAACCGCGGTTTCGGGGTGATTTTTTACAGAGGTTTTCTTCCTCCCAGCCCCACAATGGGCTCCCGGAAACCGGGTTATAAGTGCCGCATCCAAACGCCGTTCTCATTAAGAGAACGGAAAGGAGCGGCGTAGTGGTCCAATTAGTTCCCCAAGGTGCTGGATTGCACCCCAGGTACTAAGCCCCCCCGCCACGACAAGGCTTGGAACCATGGGGGGGAACCTAACCTAACCTAACCTAACCTAACCTAACCTAACCTAACCTAACCTAACCTAACCTAACCTAACCTAACCTAACCTAACCTAACCTAACCTAACCTTTTTTTTTTTTTTTTTTTTTTTTTGGTTTCGCAGGAGAAATGCACTTACGCACTACCGGGCCACGCGACGCGGCCCGAGTGTGGGACTCGCCTAAAACCGGCTCTACCCACTAAAACTCCTGCGTCCGCTCCACTGTGCCGTCCGTGGCGGGGGGGTGGTAACTCTTGCGGATTATTCCACCGCCCCCACCGGCACCCGCCAGCCTTGCCGGCGTTCTTCCTTACCGGGGTTGTCCCCAGAAAATGACTCAAGAAAGCGCACGGTGAGCGGAATCACCGAGCGCAACACACAGTGACCCTTAACAGGCCGCGACCACTCCGCCAGGGGCTCCTAAGGGAGATCCCCGTTAGAGCGATTTCTCCTCCTGAAGGAAGCAGTTACACCATCGCTTCCTCCGCTACCACTCCGTGTAGGGGCGGGGTGGCAGCTGCTGGTGCCGTTGAGGCTGCGGCTTTTCTGGCCTTTTTGGCCTTGGGCCGAGTCCTCTTGCAAGAGGGACTCCCGGCCCTATGGTCTGCTGAAAGACCCGCCGCTTCGCAAATGGAGCAATGAGGGTCGCAAGCGCATTCGGCGGCCTTGTGCCCCTTTTGCCCGCAGCGAAAACACTCATCGCTGCGGTCGATCTCCGACGAGCACTGCGCTATTGTGTGCCCGATTTCAAGGCATCTGAAGCACTGCCTGGGCCTGGCGGGTAGCACCTTCACTTGTGCTGACACCCAGCCTACTAGTAGCCTCGAATTGGCCACTTTCTTCACCGCGGCGATCGGGCAGCGAACAAAGATTGTGCCGCGACCTGATGGGGAGAACCGCATTCGCCCGGCCTTGATTTCGTCGGCAGAGCAGCCCCCACATGTAGCGACGGCGGTCACCACGTCTTCTTCAGTAACGGAATCGTCAAGCCCGGAAATACGCATCTCTGCGCACTTCACGGGCCTGGCGATCCGGACGGTGTCTGCCGGCAGCACCTCTCGCAATTTCTGAGCCAGCTGGTTGGCCTTTTCTGAACTTTCGGCCCCTGGCACCTCCAGTATTCGGGCACCTGTTGCCCCCATCCTTAGTTTGAGCGCTGGGATGCCCAGCTCGCCAATCGATACTTTATCTCTCGCTTGAATAAGTACCGAGGCATATGTTGCGCCTCTGTCGACCGCACCGGGCTGCAGTGTCAGGACGACGGCTGCTGACCGGGGTGGGCGCAACCGGTGCTTGTCCTTCCTAACCTTTCTTTTCTTCTTCTTCTCCTGCACTCTCAAAGAATTCGGAGAAGGCTCATCATTTATCTTTGCCACTCCATTTTCCTTCTTTTTCACTACTTTTTTCTTCTCCACTCGGGTCCACCCCTCCTTGACCGGGGCTGCCTGAGTGGAAGTGGATGGCGCTGGTGTAGTAACCGTGGCCGCAGCGGGCTGGGAGCTTTGGCTTTTGCCTTTCCCCTTCCCTTTAGAGGGCTTGACTTTCCGCGCCCCAGCGACCACTTCAGCGGCTGTCCTTTCCGTTACAGTGCCTATGACCGGAGTGGCCACAGGCACCGTTTCTGTGTCACATCTCAGTGGCGGGCGAAGGCGTTTCTCTGGAAGAAGCCGGTCCGCAACGGAAGCCATCTTGGCGTCCATCATGTTGCCTATCTGCAACATGATGCGCCCCAACATGGCCTCCTCACGATCTTCCGTGGATCTCTCTTCCGGCTCCACCCTCCTTTTATTTAGTTCAGCACGGATTTCCGCCAATTCCGCGCGCATTTTTGCCAGCTCCTTTTCCTGTCGATGATTAGCCATTCGGAGCAGCTCCACCTCTTCTACTTCTGTTCGCTCTTTCAGGGCGGCGACCGCATCCTGAATCGCCCATGCTGCTTGTTTTAGGGACCGCACCATCGTGCCCTTGAGGTTGGACGATTTTTGAGCAACGCTCATGATGAGGTCGCACCCCTTCTGTGCGTGCGCCGCCAGTTCTTCCGCCGAATGGATCTCTCCTCTGTTACGTTCTAGGGCTTTGGCCTGGCTCAAAATCTGTTCTTCAGCCAAGAGCCCCACTTCCTCTTTTTTGGCCTGGATTAAGGCCTCTTTAGCCTTTCGTAGCCCGACATAGGCGCCCGTTGTTGGTGGGCGCCCTCTCCCTCGCTTCGCCGGACCCGACCGAGCCATCTCCTCACCGGTCGTATCGTCAGAGTCTAAGTCCAAGTCCAGCCCGGATTGCTCGTCATCCGGGCCGGGTCTCTTACGCCTTAACCGGACCCCCGTGGTAGGCGCTCCAATCTCCTTCTCTATATCCCTATCGTATGCAAAATCGGAATCCAAGTCTGAATAGCCATCGTTGTCGGTGCGCGAACCGGCGGAAAGCCGGCCCGCGAAGCAGTTCTTGCCCCCCCCAGAGTACGTGGGGCTGCCGGCGCCCGAAGGCGCCGGGAGGGATTCCCCGGCTTTGCCGGGACCCTCCTGGGTAATCCTTTTGGAACTGCGACTGGTCATGGTTGGTTTTGTGGCCCATTCCGGGTGGGCCTACCCCCGTCTCGTCAGCGCTCGCCCGATAACCCTACGCCGCGGCACGCCGACCGCGGTTTCGGGGTGATTTTTTAAAGAGGTTTTCTTCCTCCCAGCCCCACAATGGGCTCCCGGAAACCGGGTTATGAGTGCCGCATCCAAACGCCGTTCTCATGAAGAGAACGGAAAGGAGCGGCGTAGTGGTCCAATTAGTTCCCCAAGGTGCTGGATTGCACCCCAGGTACTAAGCCCCCCCGCCACGACAAGGCTTGGAACCATGGGGGGGAACCTAACCTTTTTTTTTTTTTTTTTTTTTTTTTTTTTTTTTTTTTTTTTTTTTTTTTTTTTTTTTTTTTTTTTTTTTTTTTGTTCTCGCAGGGGAAATGCTCTTACGCACTGCCGGGCCGTGTGGACTGGCCCGAGTGTGGGACTCGCCGGACGAAACCGACCACTACCCACTAAAACCCCTGCGCCACCCCACTGTGCTGTGGTGGCGGGGAGGTGGGGACGCTTGCGCATTCTCCCACCTGCCCGCCAGCACCTGCCGGCCTTGCCGGCGTTCTTCGGGGCCGGGGCCGTTATGGCCCCGGCGAACGGCTAGAAAGCGCGCGACTCCACGACGCCGCGCGCACCTCCTCGAGGCCTTTTGGGGCAGAGCCCCGGCCTCGATCACGGGGGACGGAGCAGGGCCTGGTAGGCCCGCCGCCGCACCCCCGTGCGTCTCCGGCGGATCGGGTCAGGGTTGGCCGCAGCCTCCCTTTCCCTCTCCGCCGTCTCCTTCTGCGACATCACTTCCTCGCAGAAGGAGAGGACGGCCGTCCACGACTCTTCGCTCTCAACCATCGCTTTAACGACGGTCGGGAGCGAGAGATCCACCCCGATGGCATCGCGCAGGGCACTACGCTGCACTGCCCACGAAGGGCACCCCTCGAGGGTGTGCTGCGCCGTGTCCTCGCTGCCCGCACAATGGTGGCAATCGGTCGTCGGCTCACGTTGGGCGATTCGACACAGGTACTTTCCAAAGCATCCATGCCCGGAAAGCACCTGTGTGAGCCGGAACGTGAGCCGCCCGTGCCGCCTGTCCAGCCAGTTTTGGAGAACCGGCCGGACAGCCTCGACAGTCCGTCGGCCGGCCGTTGGGTCGGCCAGCCGCTCCGCCCATCTACGGACGGTGGACCGTCGAAGGTGGGACTTCCACCTTTCCGTCACCGTTGGCTGTTCGCCGCCGGACCGCAGCTCCTGGCGCCGCTCGTAGAGCCTTGCCAGTGCCGCGGCCTCCAGATCCCACGGCGGCGAACCCGCCAACACGCACGCCGCCTCCGTCGAGATGGTGCGATAGCCCCGAATGGCCCTGATCGCCATCACCCTCTGCGGTTGTCGCAAGAGGGCGATGGTGGCGCTTCGCAGCGCCGGAGCCCAGACAGGGGCTCCGTACAGGGCCATCGAGCGCACCACCCCGAGGTACAGGCGGCGGCAGGCCACACTCGGCCCCCCGAGATTCGGCAGCAGCCGCGAGAGAGCGGCGGCCGCCGCCATGAGACGGGGGACCAGGCGACGGAAATGCTCGCGGAAGTCCCAGCGGCTATCGAGGACGAGTCCGAGGTACTTCATATCGGACCCGACCTCGATTCGGACACCGCTAACCACGATGTGGGCCCCCGGAGGTGGCGCAGCCCTCGGCCTGTGGAAACACAAGGCCTCGGACTTTTCGAGCGCCACCTCGAGGCCCAGAGCGCGGATTCGCGCGACGACCGACGCCACGCCTGCCGTTGCCAGGCGGGCGGCCTCACGGTAGTTTGCCCCGCGGGCCGTGACCAGGGTGTCGTCCGCATAACACGTCACCCTGACGCCCGCGGGGAGAGCGCCCCGCAGCACCCAATCGTATCCGATGTTCCACAAGAGGGGGCCGAGTACCGACCCTTGTGGAACACCGCACACCATCTCCCGAGTCTCCAGTCCACCCGACCGCCCCTGGTACTGGACGTACCTTTGACTGAGGTAGTCCCCGATCAGGCGACGGAGGTAGAGAGGCACTTTATGGTGTTTTAGTGCCTCCCTGATGCAGCTCCACGGCATGGTGTTGAAAGCGTTCGCTATGTCTAGCGAAACCGCCAACAACACCCCACCGCGGGCGACAACCTCCTCCGAGTCGGCCTTGACGCGATTGATCGCGTCGATCGTCGAAAGGCCGGCCCGGAACCCAAACTGGGCGTTCGCCAAATCGGGACCTACCTCAGTCATATGCTTGACGAGGCGTGTAGCTACTATTCTCTCGAATAGCTTACACACCTCGTCGAGCAACACGATGGGGCGGTAGGCGGAGGGAGACTCTGCGGGGCGTCCGTCCTTCCGCAGCAGGACCAAACTACCCACCTTCCACACTCTGGGGAACCGTCCCGACTCCAGGCAGCCGTTGAAGAGCCGCCGGAGCCGGTCCCCTAGGACGTCGAGGGCCAAGACCAAGACGCGACCGTGTACTCCATCTGGCCCGGGCGCTGTGTTTTTCGCCCGGAGCTTGTCTACGGCCGCGTCGAACTCCTCACTCGTGAGCTCAGCGACCCCGCTATCTTCCTCCTCACCACCGGCGCCACCTCTACGCGGCGCCATAGCGGGGGGGACGTGTTCCGCCCGATGTGGAAACAGGGCGGACACGACGTCCCTCACGAAGTGGTGGTCGAGACTCTGGGTCAGCGGAGGCGCCCAGGGGCGTAGTTTGCCCCTGACGGACTTATACGGGCGCCCCCACGGATCGTTGTCCAGAGTCCCGAGCAGCTCCTCGCGCGCTTGGGTCTTGGCCCTGCTGATGGCGAGCTGTAGGGTCTTTTTCTTCACTCTGTAGACCTCGTACAGCTCGCGCTCCGTCGTCTCGTCGCGGTGCCGTCTTCTTCGGCACCTGGTGTACATACGCCTGGCCGCCACGCTCTCCACGCGGAGCGCGGCGATGTGGTCAGACCACCAGTACACCTGGCGACGAGAGGGGGGCGGCTTGGCCCGGGGCATCGACGCGTCGCACACTTGCGTCAACGCCCGCCGGAACCATTCCGCCTCCTCATCTACCCTCACAGGCCCGGCGGGTTGCGGTTGCCAGGCCTGGACGACGGAGGCCTCCAGCAGAGCGTCTCTGTCGAGACGCCCCAACGTCCACTTAGGGAGTGGCGGGGCACTACCTCTCGCGGGACTCGTGCCCGGGGTCGTCGACGAGGCGGAGACGTCAAATCGGACGTATAGATGGTCCGACAGCGTCTCCACCCCATCGAGGACTCTCCAATCCCGGACACGGCGTGCTACAGCAGGGCTAGCGAACGAAACGTCCACTATCGAACCGCCCTGCTGTCTCACGCAAGTGAAGGTCGACCCCCTATTTAGGATGCAGAGGCCGACCAACACTGCCCACTCTTCCAGCGCGCTGCCTCGCGAGTCGGTGACGGGGGACCCCCATGCCGAGGATTTGGCATTGAAGTCCCCCATCACGATCACAGGGCGAGGATCGGCCCGTCTGACGAGAGCCTCAACCTCGCCCAAGAACGACTCGAATTCGGCGAAGCAGCGGCTGGGCGAAAAGTAGCACCCCACCACTACGGTTCCCTCACACTCGACTGCGACGAAGCCCCGGCCACGACCAACTACACCGGAGACCGGGGCTACGACCGAAGTGACAATGGCCACCAAACCGTCCAAGTCCCCCACCCAATTAGCTCTAGAGGGGACAAAGTACGGCTCAGCGGCCACAGCGACGCCGATATTCCACTCCGCCAGGGACTGCATAAATAGATCTTGTGCCCCGGCAGAGTGGTTCAAATTCGCCTGTAGGAAGCGATGGATGGGGCCCGCTAGGGCCATTATTTGGTTTCCATCGCCTCCCCGCGACCCAACCCTGAAGTGGATGGGGCGGGCGTTGCCGGTGCCGTTGTGGCGCCGGCTGCAGCCTCTCTGCCCCGTCGGGGCTTGGGCAGGGTTCCCTTGCAAGTGGGAGCCCCAGCCCTGTGATTTGCAGGACGACCCGCTGCCAAACATACGGAGCAGCGCGGGTCGCCCGAACAGGCGGCGGCCTTATGTCCCATCTGACCGCAGCGGAAGCACTCGCCGCTGCGGTCGATCTCAGAAGTGCACTGCACTCCGGTGTGCCCAACAACAAGACACCGGAAGCAGCGCATTCTCCTGGTGGGTAGCACCCGCACCTGCGCGGACACCCACCCCACCAGGAGCCTAGAACTGGCCACCTTTTTGGCCGCGGCCACCGGGCAGCGGATGAAAATCGTGCCGCTACCCGATGGGGCGAAACGCACCTGCCCCGCTTTGATTGATGAGGCGGGGCAGCCTCCGCACTTGGCCACGGCTTTTACCACCTCCTCTGTGGTGACGGAATCGTCAAGCCCAGAAATGCGCATCTCCGCGCACTTCTCGGGCCTGGCGATCCTGACATTCTCTGCCGGCAGCACCTCTCGCAGTTTTTGCGCGAGTTGGTCTGCCTTAGCAGCGCTTGCGGCCCCCGGTACCTCTAATATTCGGGCACCTGTGGCCCCTTTCCTCACTCTGAGTGACGGGATATCCAGGTCGGCGAGGGAGATTTTTTCCTTCGCCGACGATAGCACCGCCGCATAGCTCGCACCCTTTTCTTCTGCTCCGGGCTGCAGTGTCACCACGACAGCCGTAGACCGGGGCGGGCGCAACCGCGGTGCAGCTTTCCCACTTTTGTCTACCTTCTTTGTCTCCTGGGGCTTCGTTGGAGGAGATGGCGACTTCTTTTTCTTCGGCGCCCTCTTCTTCTTCTTCTTCCTCTTCTTTTTCTCTACCCGGGTCCACCCCTCCTCAACTGGGGCGTCCCGAGCGGGAGAAGAAGAAGGCTCCGGTGCTACCACTGAGGCCGCAGCGGGCTGGGCGCTTTGGCCTTTGCCCTTTCCCTTGCCCTTTTTGGGCTTGGACGTCTGCGACCCCACGACAGCTTCGGCGGCAGTCTTCTTCTTTATCGTGTCAACGGCAGGTTCGGCCGTTAACACCGACTCCACTTTTTTCGCGTCCCCTCGTAACGGGGGCCGAATGCGTTTTTCCGGCAGGAGCCGGTCCGACACCGAGGCCATCTTGGCGTCCATCATGTTGCCCACCTGCAACATGATACGCCCCAACATGGCCTCTTCCCTATCTTCCGCTGACCGGCTCGTCTCCGGCTCAGCTCTCCGCCTGCCCAGATCAACCCGGATTTGAGCCACTTCCGCACGCATCTCCGCCAGCTCTCTTTCCTGGCGGGCGTTCGCGGCGCGAAGCAGCTCCACTTCCTCATCTGTTGTTCGGCATTTCAGAGCCGTCACCGCCTCTTGGATGGCCTCCGCTGCCTGCTTCAGGGAACGCACCATTGTCCCCTTAAGCTGACCTGATTTTTTGGCAACGCTCAGAATGACCTCTACGCCATTCTGTGCGCGCGCGGCCAGTTCCTCCGCAGAGCGGTTTCCTCCTTCAGGTTGTTGTAGGTTTTTGGCTAAGGAGAGGATTTGCTCCTCAGCCAAAACTCCGACTTCCTCCTTTTTGGCTTTAAGAAAAGCCTCTTTAGCTTTGCGTAAGCCCACGTAGGCGCCCGTTGTTGGTGGGCGCCCCCTTCCGCGTTTCGCCGACGCAGACCTACCAAGCATCTCCTCGCCAGCCGTGTCATCTGAGTCCATCCCGGACTCACTGTCACCCGGGACGGGCCTCTTGCGCCACAGCCGGCCGCTTCGCAATCCTGAAGAACCCGAGGCGACCGTAATCAAAGTTCCGGTCGAGCCATCTGAGTCCGACAGAGCTAACTCCTCCGTTTCGTTCTGGACTTCCACACTGGACTGGTAGCCCACTTCCTCCTCGGATTGGCCTTCGCGGCCCACCTTCTCGTCGTTTTTTTGGCCTTCGCGGCCCTCCACCAAAGCGTCAAAAGTTTTATTAGTTTCCATATTTGTTCCCACGAGTACAAACAGGATTAAACGCTGCCTAAAAAGGCGCCTACATTATCGCGCCCCGGGGGTCGGCCGGTACCCGGGCGGGTCCACACTAGCGACTGATAAACCCGTCAGCCATACATCCCGACTTGAGCCGGTCTGCAAACCTCCTCGCGGTGCGTCTCCGCTTGAGGTTCGGGGAATTTTTTATGGAGAGGTTATCTTCCTCGCGGCCCGGCCAATTAAGGCAAGGCCCTCGGGTCCAGGATCATTGGCCGATAGACGTGATCACCGACACCTCCTCTGGACTTACGATGTCACGAGCAGGCCGACAGGGTTAGTGCCAGCGATTGCCCGCGCTTACTCCAAATCCACTGCGCCTTCTGAGAACAGAGGGACACGTGGAGGAGAGTTTGGTCCAATTAGCTTCCCCAAGGTGCTGGCTTGCACCCCAGGTACTAGAGCCCCCCCGCCACGACAAGGCTTGGAACCATGGGGGGGGGGGGAACCTAACCTAACCTAACCTAACCTAACCTAACCTAACCTAACCTAACCTAACCTAACCTAACCTAACCTAACCTAACCTTTTTTTTTTTTTTTTTTTTTTTTTTTTTTTTTTTTTTTTTTTTTTTTTTTTTGTTCTCGCAGGAGAAATGCACTTACGCACTACCGGGCCACGCGACGCGGCCCGAGTGTGGGACTCGCCTAAAACCGGCTCTACCCACTAAAACTCCTGCGTCCGCTCCTCTGTGCCATGGTGGCAGGGGAGGTGGTAAACTCCTTGCGGATTATTCCACCATCCCGCCGGCACTCGCCAGCCTAGCCGGCGTCTTCTCGCCTGGGGGGAGACCCCAGCAAATGCGCCTCAAATGCGCGCGGTGTGCGGAAGCACCGCGCGCTACTCCGGGAGGAAGCGGTTACTGCATCGCTTCTTCCGGCGCCACCCCGGATGGAGATGGGGTGTGCGCTGCTTGCGCCAAAGTGGCCGCGGCTCCTCGCCGCTTGGCGCGTTTGGGCAGGGTCCCCTTGCAGGAGGGAGCCCCTACCTTATGACCCGCCGGAAGACCCGCAGCCGAGCACACGGAGCAGCAAGGGTCGCCGGAACAGTCGGCGGCCTTGTGCCCCTTTTGACCGCAGCGGAAACACTCATCGCTGCGGTCAACCTCCGATGCGCACTGCGCTCCGGTGTGCCCAACTACGAGACACCGGAAGCAGCGCAGAGGCCTGGTGGGCAGGACCCGCACTTGCGCGGACACCCAACCCACCAATAGCCTCGAGCTCGCCACCCTTTTCGCTGCTGCCACCGGGCAGCGGACAAATATTGTGCCGCAGCCCAGGCGCGAGAAGCGAAGCCGCCCCGCCTTGATGGTATCGGCAGGGCAGCCTCCACATTCGGCTACAGCGGCCACTACCTCCGCTTCTGTAACGGAGTCGTCTAGCCCGGAGATGCGCATCTCCGCACACCTCTCGGGCCTTACGATCCTCACGGACTCTGCCGGTAAGACCGCCCGCAGCTTTGCAGCCAGCAGGTCAGCCTTTTCGGTGCTTGTTGCACCCGGCACCTCTAGTATTCGGGCACCCGTGGCCCCCTTTCTCATTTTCAGCGCCGGTATACCCAACTCGGCAAGCGAAACTTTGTCCCTTGCACGAGTCAGGACGGCCGCATAGGTTTCGCCCTTGTCTGCCGCACCGGGCTGCAGCGTTAGGACGACTGCCGCAGACCGGGGCGGGCGCAACCTTACCTTCCTTTTCTTATCCCTCTCTCCTTTCCCCGACCCCTGCTTTTTCGGCGGAGGCGGAGGAGTCTCTTCAACCTTCTTCTTCGTTTTATTCTTCTTCTTTGGTTTACTCCTCTTGTCCACCCGGGTCCACTCTTCCTCATCCGGGGCCCGAGTGGAAAGTGAAGGCGCCGGTGTCTTTTCTGGGGTCACAACGGGCTGGGCACTTTGGCCCTTGCCCTTACCCTTACCTTTGATCGGTTTGGGCTTCTGCGACTCCTTGACGGTCTCGGCAGTGGTTCGCCTCGTAGTGGTGGTGTCGTCTGTACCCAACTCAGTCACAGGCACCGCACTTGTCTCCTCCATATCTCCTCTCAGTGGAGGCCGAATTCGCCTTTCTGGCAATAGCCGGTCCGAAACGGAAGCCATCTTGGCGTCCATCATGTTGCCTACTTGCAACATGATGCGACCCAACATGGCCTCCTCCTCTACTACGGGTTGGCTTTGCGTGGGTTCAGCCCTTTGTCGAGCCAGTTCTTCTTGGATTTGGGCTACTTCCGCGCGCAGAATTTTCAGCTCTTTTTCTTGCCGATAATTCGCCGCACGGAGCAGCTCCACTTCCTCTCCCTCGGTGCGCTCCTTCAATGCGGCGACCGCGTCTTGTATCGCCCATGCCGCTTGCTTAAGGGCGCGCACCATTGTGCCCTTAAGATTTTTAGATTTGGTAGCCACGCTCATAATAACATCACACCCTTTCTGAGCGTGCGCCGCCAGATCTTCAGATGTCCGTTCTTCTCCCCTAGGTCTTTCTAGGGTTTTGGCCATGGAGAGGATCTGCTCCTCGGCCAAAACCCCAATTTCCTCTTTCTTCGTCCTTATTAGAGCCTCCTTAGCCTGGCGTAGGCCTACGTAGGCGCCCGTTGTAGGTGGGCGCCCCCGTCCCCTTTTCGCCGGCCCTGAACGCTGTGCCTCCTCTTCAGCCGTGTCGTCGGAGTCCAGCCCGGATATGTCGTCATCCGGGCCGGGCCTCTTCCGCCTTAGCTGGCTGGTCTTCTCCGAAGTCTGAACAGGATCGGCCCTCACTGTTGTGCTGGTCGAGCTGTTCGAGTCTACTCTCCTGCCTAAGTTGACGGTCAGAACACGCACCCCCTTGGCGCGCGCCCCAACCTCTTCCTCTACTACGTCCAAATCATAAGCCGAATCGATGTCCGAATAAGAATCGCATGAGTCGTCGTGGCGCGAGCCGGCAGAATGCCGGCCCACGAAGCAGCTTGTGCCCCCCCCAGAGTACGTGGGGCTGCCGGTACCCGAAGGTACCGGGAGGGATTCCCCAGCTTTGCCGGGACCCTCCTGGGTAGACCTTTTCAAACTACTTGTGCTATCCATTTTGGTTTTGTGGCCCATTACGGGTGGGCCGTACCCCCGTCTCGTCAGCGCTCGCCCGATAACCCTACGCCGCGGCACGCCGACCGCGGTTTCGGGGTGATTTTTTAAAGAGGTTTTCTTCCTCCCAGCCCCACAATGGGCTCCCGGAAACCGGGTTATGGGTGCCGCATCCAAACGCCGTTCTCATTAAGAGAACGGAAAGGAGCGGCGTAGTGGTCCAATTAGTTCCCCAAGGTGCTGGATTGCACCCCAGGTACTAAGCCCCCCCGCCACGACAAGGCTTGGAACCATGGGGGGGAACCTAACCTAACCTAACCTAACCTAACCTAACCTAACCTAACCTAACCTAACCTAACCTAACCTAACCTAACCTAACCTAACCTAACCTAACCTAACCTAACCTAACCTAACCTAACCTAACCTAACCTAACCTAACCTAACCTAACCTAACCTAACCTAACCTAACCTAACCTAACCTAACCTAACCTAACCTAACCTAACCTAACCTAACCTAACCTAACCTAACCTAACCTAACCTAACCTAACCTAACCTAACCTAACCTAACCTAACCTAACCTAACCTAACCTAACCTAACCTAACCTAACCTAACCTAACCTAACCCAACCCAACCCGTAATTCATACGTATATAAAATCATTAGTACAACCGAAAGAAATTCTTAATAGCACGATGTAGAAACCTCACTGTTTATAAATAAAATAAAATAAAAGTTAGTACCAAAAAAAAAAAAAAAAAAAGTATGATAAAATATGACGGTTGTTATAATCACACAATGTATGTATAATGGTTATTAATTTGTAATTTTCTAAGTGCAAGTGTTATTTAACACTTGTTTCTTAACCACTAAATTTTTTTTTTTTTTTTTTTTTGCTCCCCATTAATATTGCCAACCGCTTTCGACTTTTAAGGAATCTTGTACGGCAAGGCTGCGAGACTTTTAAATATTTATATAGCATTATTACATCTATACTGATATTTTATTCAAATAACGGTGACATAAGCCTATTGAATAAACAAATGGCATCAGTTACTTTGTTAACATACTTGTACTATTTCACAAATTACTTTAAATTTAATTTATTTATATCGCCAACCAGTTTCGCCTTTTACGGTTTTTTCAGGGCTACGAAACTTTTTATAAATATACTTTTATAATATATATGACGGCGCGAGTATTATAAATAAATAATAGATATAAATATTCACGGGACAAATTACACTTATTAATCTAACCCCAAAGTAAGCAAATTAATGCTTGTGATATGGGTGTTAGTCAACGATACTAATACATAGAAATACATATATAAATACTTACATACATAATAAATACCCAAACCCGGTAATACAAAGATTTATGCTCATCACACAAATGCTTGTCCCCGTCGGGGCTCTAACCCGAGCCCCGTTGATTGCATAGTCAGGGTAGCTAACCACTCGACCGACGGGGCGGTCAAATTATGGATTAATTTCGATTTTAAATTATGAAAAAGAAAGAAAGAAAGAAAGAAAATATTTATTTGCAAGAATATGGGTGTTACAAGTTGTTAAAAATAAATTAAGTTACCGACATATTCTACCAATATATGGTGTGCAAATATTTAAAAAAAAAAAAAAAAAAAAAAAAAATTATTATATAATATTACATTTAAAACTATAAATTGTATCGATTTTTTCAGAATTACTATCGGATCGGAACGTGGCTACACACTGAGAAGATCCGGCGGAAGAAACTCAGCGGGTTGGTCTTTTTTTTCTCTATTTTATGTTCTTTTTATAAATATACAAGGATGATTCCATATTACAAAGTTATTTTTATAATTACAAGTTTCATATTTTGAGTAATTATTTTTTTTTTTTATAATTTACATTTTGTTCACCATTTACAAAATTTTTACTACATTGAAATTTTTTTTAAGGACAATTCAACAAACTTATATTTCTATCCATTAACATTTAATTTTATCGGATAAAAATTCTTTAATATCATAATAAGTTTTATCTAACAGCAAATCAAACAACTTTTTGCGAAATTTATTTATAGGCAATGATTTAAGACTATCAGGAATATGATTGTATATAATAATAGACATACAATACACATTTTTTGTAAAAATATTTAATTTTTGGTTAGGCACATATAATTTCTTACTATTCCTAAAATATGAGTTACCAGTGACTTCAGCATTTGTTTTAAATAACTTTTGGTGCTTTTTTACAAATACGCATACCTCTAAAATATACAAACATGGTAAGGGAAGTACCTTAAGAGACTTGAAAATTAGTTTACAGGAATGTAACTGATTAACACCACATATTGCTCGAATACATTTCTTTTGGACTCTAAAAATTCGTACCAATTCAATAGAATTTCCCCAAATAGGAATTCCATATTGTAAATTAGAAGAGACATATCCATGATATGCTAATAGGGAGGCTTTTGCGTTTCCTACTTCCCTTAGTGTTCTCAAGACATAGACAAATCTATTAATCTTATTACATAGAGATTCAATGTGTGCTTTCCAATTACAACTTTTGTCAATAATTATTCCTAAAAATTTTGTATAATCTACACCATCTATATTTACTTTATTTAAAAATATATTTGTATTTTTGGTAATATTACTGTGGTAGTTCTGAAATTCGATTAATTTTGTTTTAGTTACATGAACTTTTAAATTATTATTATTTAACCAGTCTGAAACTTGGAATAAGGTTTCGGTTGTTTCATTTACCAAGTCTTTTTTATTTTTACATTTAATAAGTAGGGTAGTGTCATCAGCAAATAAAAAGCAATCATGTTTTATACTATCAGGAAGATCATTGATATAAATTAAAAATAGCAAGGGTCCTAAAACACTGCCCTGTGGTATACCACAGTTGTTAACAAGGTAGTTTGAAGTATATATTTTTTTACGGTTTCCGCATATTTTATATATTTCAACACATTGTTTCCTATTCTCTAAATAACTCTTTATCCAATCTAAAGACTTCCCTCTAATACCATATTTTTCAAGTTTTGATAATAAAATATTGTGTGAAACAAAATCAAATGCCTTACTCATATCCAAAAATACACAAAGTGGATACATTTTCTTATTCAGACATTCAGTTATGCTCTTTACTAAATCAAAACATGCTAATGTAGTAGATCCTTTCCTAAATCCATATTGATTATTTTTTGGTAGGTCAAAATCAAGTAAATAATTATAGAGCTTTTCATACATAATTTTTTCAAAGATTTTTGAAATGACTGGAATTAAAGTAATAGGTCTATAATTGTTCATATCGCACATATCTCCTTTTTTAAACAATGGTTTGACAATACACTTTTTTAATCGTTCTGGATATTTACCTTCCAAAAACGACAAATTAATTATATGGCTAAGAGGTTTTGATATTACACTAGCAACATTTTTCAATAATTCTTTGCTAATATTATCATAGCCAGTAGCATAAGTATTTCTCAATGAATGAATAACTTTTTTCACATCATGCTCATCTACTGGTGTCAAATACATGGTTTTACTACAATTTGGTAAAAAATATGATTTTGAAGTATTTGTAGATTTGACTTTTACACTACTTAATTTTGTCTGGTTTATAAAAAAAATATCAAATAGATTACAGATTGTTTGAGTGTTTGTGTACTTTAAATTGTTTACTTTGATTTTTTCTATTTCTCTAATATTTATTTTGTTCTGAAACTTACTTTGTACTTTTAATCAGATTCCATGAAGCTTTACATTTATTAGAGGAATTTTCAATATATTTGTCAAAGCAGACTGTTTTTGTGATTCTAATATACATTTAGACAAAATTTTCCTATAATGTAAATATTTACATTTATTTTCTTTTTTATTAGATTGAGCATGACGATAATTAAGGTACAACTGGCGTTTTATTTTACAACATTTTAGAAGACCTTTAGTTAACCATTTATTTTTTATTGGTTTATTTGAAACTTTTACACGGATCTTAGGAAAACATAACTCAAAAAACAACAGTAAAATATCATGAAATTCATTAAATGCTTCTTCACAGTTTGACTTTGTAAAAACTTCATTAAAACTTAAACTTGATAAACATTCATGAAACTTTTTAATATTTTCCTGCCCATATATCTGATTTGTTTCAAACCAAAAAGCTCTTTTTTGTTTAAATTCTAAGACTGACTCTATATTGGCTTGTATACTCTGAGCAGTTTCATGATCAGACAAAGCAAGTGTATGAGTGTTAGACTGAACATTATTTATGTTACTTGCTATTACATCCAGACATGCATGCTTCCTAGTAGGTTTTAAAATGTGTTGATTAATGTTGTTATTTGAAAGAATGCTTGTTAAATTTTTATGTGTACAGTTATCCTGCACCAGGTCTATATTCCAATCTCCACATAAAATAATTTTCTTTTTTGAATTTATCATAATATTTTCTAATAATAATTCTAATTTATTTAGGAATATATCAACAGTTGAGCTGGGAGTTATTTTTTTTATTTTATGTCATAAGATAGCAAACAAGCAGATGGGTCTCCCGATGAAAAGAGTCAACAATCGCCTATAGACACCAAAGATGTTAATGGTGCGTTGCTATCTTGTGGCGAGGTATAATGCCACATGCATAAGTTTACCGGCTACCTTACCCTCCAAACCGGAACACGACAGCGACAAGCACTGACGCTATTGCGGCAGGAATAGGTAAGGCGGTGGTACCAGACCCGGGCGAGACAATGCAGATCTCTACCACCTAGTACGATAAATACAAATTACTATTAGTTTATAATTAATAATTTCAACAGCGCAACATTCAAAGGAAAATGGTAAGCGTATTTGTAAATCTAGCATTTTAAAACCAAGTTCATTTCTCACTAAAATACAAGTTCCACCCCTACACTGATTGTCACGAGAAAAATGAGATGCCATAGTGTAACCGTTAAGTTTAAAGTTTGTTTCAGAACCTTGCTTAAGAAAAGTTTCAGAAAGATATATAACATCAATTTTACCTAGTATTTCGCTAAGCTCACTAATAGCTACTTGCAAATAATCTCGCTTTTTTAATGCACCTGTTTTGGTGAAGTAGCTTAAATTGGTAATTATTGACAAAAAAGCTGGTTGTTGACGAAAAATATTGACGAAAAAAAAATATTGACGAAAAAGCTATGAAATGTTCGCATTACGATTTATCATAACTTGATTTGACAACATTGGTTTAGAATTATTCAATTTTCAAGTTTAAATGAAATAATATTCAGTTATTTAAAAAAAAAATGATAAGAGTGGGTAGCCCCCAATAGTACATGTAGCCGCGAGTAATGGCGGTCGTTATTCTGTTGAAAACTGCTATACGAGGACGCGTAGACGCTGACACGCGTGTTAGCCTATTAAGCATCCCAGGTACTGAGGCTTGGAACCAAGGTGGGATCAATTTTTTTTTGTTCACGCAAGAGAAATGCTTCTCGCACCGTTGGGCCGCGTTGAGTGGCCCGGCAGGGCCACTCAACGCGGCCCGAGTGTGGAACTCGTCAGACGGAACCGACCACTACCCACTAAATCTCCTGCGTCCACTACACTGTGCTATATTGGCGGGAAGGTGGTGGCGCTTGGGCATTTTTCCACCATCCCATCGGCACTCGCCAGCCTCACCGGCATCCATTCACATCTGGGGGGAGATCCCAGTAATCGACTCAAAGGCTCGCGGTGTGCGAAACCACCGCGCGCAACTCCAGGTAGCCCTCTGGCAGAGCCATCATCACTGTACCGGAAGTCGACGAACGAGACCCCTAGCCTAGTAACTTGGTTCTCCTGGAAAAAGTGGTCAGTCTATCGCTTCCTTTAGCGCGGCCCGTGATGTAGCATGAGCCGGCACAGCTTTCTTTCGCCATTTGGCCTTGGCCAGGGTGGCTTACAGGAGTGGGACCCAACCCTGTGGCCTGCCGGCAGACCCGTCGCTGAATACACAGAGCAACAAGGGTCGCCGAAACAATCGGCAGCCTTGTGCCCCTTTTTTATTAATAATATAATAATAATAAATTAATTTCAGATTTAAATCCATATTGACCTTTTTTGACCGCAGCGAAAGCATTCATCACTGCGCTCAACCCTCGACGTACATTGCACCCCTATGTGCCCGACTAACAGGTAGCGGTAGCATCGCAGGCGCCTAATGGGTAGCACCCGCGCTTGCGAGGACACCCAGCCCACCAGGAGTATGGAACTGGCCATTTTTTTTGGATGCAGCCACCGGGTAATGTATGAAGACCGTGCCAAGGCCCTACAGAGAGGAGCGTACTGGCCCCGCCTTGATGGTGTCGGCAACACAGCTCCCACTTCTGGCCACAGCTTCCACCCCTTCTTCTTTAGTGGCAGAATCGTCAAGCCCAGAAATACGCATACGCATTTCCATGTGTTGGTCTCGGACTCCTTTGAAGTATAGGCCAACTGCCGTTCTGCCAAGCAGGTCGTAAAAGACGACCGATTGGCTTTATGAGTCACTACCATCGTTGCTACTAGGTGGTAGAGTTGTGCATTGTCTCGCCCGGGTCTGGTACCACCGCCTTATCTATTCCTGCCGCAATAGCGTCAGTGCTTGTCACTGTTATGTTCCGGTTTGGAGGGTAAGGTAGTGGCATTAGACCACACCCATTGATGGTTGACTCTTACCATCAGGAGACCCATCTGCTTGTTTGCTATCTTATGATATAAATAAAACCATAAGATAGCAATGCACCATTAACACCTTTGATGTCTATAGGCGATGGTTGACTCTCTTACCATCAGGAGACCCATATGCTTGTTTGTTATCTTGTGATATAACAAAAAAAAAAACTCCACGCACTTCTCGGGCCTGACGATTCGGACAGTATCCTCGTATTCGTAGGGGCTTTGTGCCCCGGCCTTGTTTCTCAAGAGCTGTTGATAGGCCTTTCAACGAGCTTGGTGCCCAAACTGGGGCCCCATAGAGAGCCATCGAAAGCACAACCCCCATGTAAAGACGACGGCATGCGTCACTCGGACCACCAATGTTCGGTAGCAACTGCCACAGGACACTGTTCGCTCCCATAAGTCGGGGCACCAGGCGACGAAAGTGCGCGCGGAAGTTGCACTTGTTATCACAAGCCCAAGGTACTTCATTTCGGGCTCGATCTCGATGCAAACCCCACTCACTACTCAAAAAATGCAGTATTTCTCTACAACATATTGAATGTTATTATGCATACAAACCTTTCTCTTTAATCACTCTATCCGAGAGTAGTCCGAGAAACGATCCCTGTGGAACACCGCACGACATCTCTCTCCTGCCTAGCGGAAGTTACCCTGTAGGTCTGACAGTATTATGATATACATATTGCGAATCGAAATGACATGGTTGTAAAATGTGTACTTTTCGGTGGATTATAAGGTCACTGGCGTCATAATTAAATACTTTCTTCTATTTAATAACTTTAATTTATTTCAAATTTTACAAAATCAAAACAACCCTTTTCCATTTAAATCTATATGATATATCTATGATTTATCTTAAAACTAACAAAATTAATATTATAGTTGTTTATTTAGAAATAATATTTTTATGTTGTTGCTCTACAATTTTGCTGTTAACAATAATTCAACGGCTCAATAAAGTTAATTGTTCGTTATTTATCATTATACATAAGTGTAATGTTTATTGACAACTATTCAAAGCATGTAAGGTAAATGCACCGGTAATGTACAAGGGGGCAGTCATGGACACCAAAAAAACAAATTTTGTAGAATAAGGGCTGGAATAAATTTTCGTTTATTTGCGACATTTTTACATAAACGCAAGTCGCGAGCTACTAAAGTTTGCTAATTGAAGCAATTTTTAATTGTTTTTTAACAAAATTGGCGCAAAGTACAAAATATCTCATAGAGTTTTAAAAATAATGTTTAGAATAGAATAGAATAGAATATTTTATTTGCATGAAAATGGGTTATATACAATAGGTGTTACAACATTATTTCTAGCTCGCCATAGTCAACCGGTAGTGCCGGTGTGCATAACTATTATAAACTTACTTATAACTTATTTAATTAAATGTTATATAAAATGAGACATTATATATTATTGTTATTTAAAATTTGCTAATTCACATTTAATTATATTTTATTAAGGTAATTATATAAAAGAATGTCACATTTTATTTTATTATTAGTTAATATTTGATTATATACATTTAATTATATTTTATTAAGATAATAACGATAAAAGAGAATGCCACATTTTATTTTATTATTAGTCAACATTTGATAACATACATATAATTACATTTTATTAAGTAACATTTTCACAATAAAAAGAAGAAACAGATAACTCGTTGTATTATTATAACTTCAAAATTATCAAACCTAAGTGCATATACAGTGAATGATACTTGCTAGTTATAAGACAGGGAATAATTATTATTATACAGCAATTCTATCATTTAGATAGTCGGCAATATTGTAGTAAGCTTTTTGCTTTAACAGTTTAGATAATACATTTTTAAATTGTCTTAATGGTAGTTTGCGAAATGTTTTAGGTAATTTATTGTAAATATTTATTATCATAGCATGGCAATTTTTTGAGTACAATGCAGAAGAACTCGTTGGGACTTGTAGCCTGGTTGGATCCCTAGACCATACCCTTTTGTTATCATTTAGTTTATTGAATAGTTCTTGGTGTTTTCTAACAAATAAACATGACAATCCAGTTAAGGTTAACAAGTTAAGTTGCTTAAACAGCGGCTTACATGACTCGGTTGGATCCGCACTACACAAAACTCGAACACATTTCTTTTGCGCAATAAAAACCTGGTTTATATTGGTACAGTTACCCCAAGTTATAAGTCCATACCTCAAAACAGAGCCTATATAACCATGATAAGCAGTTAATGATGCATTGAGTCCCACCGTTTTTCGGATTTTTTTGAGGGCGTATACAAATTTATTGTTTTTTTACAAACTGTATCAACATGTGGTTTCCAGTTCAAATTTCTATCTAAGTTTACTCCTAAAAATTTTACTTCTTTTACTTCATTAATTAAACTACCCTTATAGTTAATTTCTAAATCATGGCACTCATTTTTGTAATTTGTAAATTAGACTAACTGTTTGCCGTCTTTGTTGCAAAAATCGTTAGTAAAAGCAAGTAGAAAGTTTACCTATTAATTTATTATTGCTTTATTTTAGCTAGAATGTGTTTTGGTTGGGTCTTGTTGGGTAAAGTATGGAAATTACACAAGAAAACACTGTATTTACAAATCATATAAATTATATTTTGCCATCTTTTGCCAGTGTTTATTACTGGTTCACTCAATTTGTTTCAAATTGTAATAATGGACAAATTTCCAGACCTGTAATTTTTATTGTGTATCCAGGTTTTGAATTAATTAGTAGATAGTGTTCAACGAATAATTGTCTACAAAAAGCGAGAGGTGCCTTTTACTAATCAAGCCTTTTAAGAATGAGTAAGCTCTTTTCTTGAAGGTCCCTATGTCGTATCCGTTCGGAAATACCCCTGCCGGTAATTGGTTCCACAACAGAGTAGTGCGAGGTAAAAAGTGTCGGGAGAATCGCACAGTTGTGGATTTCCAGACATCGAGATGGTGAGGATGAAACTTTAAATTTTGACGCGATGTCCGATGGTGGAATTCGGCGGCAGGAATTAATCCAAACAACTCGTCGGAACGGACGCAAAGAGAACCTACATCTCTGCGCAATGCCAAGGAGTCAAGCTGTTTCGAAATAGCCTGGTCGTCAACGATTCAAACCACTCTACGCTGAATGAGATCAAGAGGAAGAAGCTGATACTGGGGAGCTCCGGAGATGCGAACAGTACTCCATGTGAGGCCGAATCTGTGCTTTATAAAGTTAAAGGCGATGGGCCGGCAAAAAGTACTGTTTTGCTCTGCTGAGCACACCGAGCTTTTTGGAGGCTAGTTCAGCCTTGCCTTCCAAATGACCGCGTAACTGAACGTAATTCGATATGTCGACTCCCAGGATTCCGACACTAGCTCAGGCTGTCAGCAGAGTATCCTCAAGTCGAGGTGATACGACAACGGGCGTCTTTTTAGCGGTGAACACGCAAAGCTGTGTCTTCTTGGGGTTAAAAGTGACCAAGTTTTGACGACCCCATTCAAAGACTATTTAATACTCAACGCTAAGAATTCATACGAATATAAAAGCAATCGAGAAATATAAAAGAAATTGAGAAAATTAGAGTGAACAATACAGAGTATACAAAATCTCAAACAATTTGTAAACTATTTAATGTTTTTTTATAAACCTAACAAAAAAAAAGTAATAACAATGATAAATTTACAAATACTTCAAAAATACTTGGGTTACCTAATAGCAGTAAAACCATGTTTCTAACACCAGTAGATGAGCATGAAGTATTTAAGATCCTAAACTCCTTAAAAATACAAGTGCAACTGGTTATGACAATATTAGTACAGAACTACTCAAAAACATTGGTGCTGTAATATTAAAGCCGCTCAGTCATATTATTAATTTGTCATTTTTAGAAGGGAAGTTCCCACAACGACTAAACGAGTCTATAGTTAGACCAATACTTAAAAAAAGGTGATCCTTGCGATATGAATAATTATAGACCCATTACATTAATTCTGATTCTCTCAAAATTTTTTGAAAAAGTTATGCATGGTAGACTTCATAATTACTTACTGAAATATAATATATTAAAAAATAATCAATATGGATTTAGAAAAGGTAGGTAGACAACCTTAGCATGTTTAGAACTGGTAAAGAGTATAACGGAATGCCTGAATACAAAAAGTTATGCACTTTGTGTATTTTTAGACATGAGTAAGGCATTCGACTTTGTTTCACATAGAATTTTGTTGGCAAAACTTGAAAAATATGGTATAGAAGGAAAATAATTAGAGTGGATACAAAGTTATTTAGAAAATAGGAAGCAGTATCTTCACGCCCGTATCCCCGAAGGGGTAGGCAGAGGTACAACAAGTGCACCCACGATTAGCCGAAGATACTTGGTCCCACAAATGTGATAGGTGGCAAGCCTACCGCCAACCGGGCACTTTCCAATCCCGGGCAACTTTTTGTTTATCACAAAACTGAAAAAACATTTTTCAAGTGCCCGACCCGGGAATCGAACACGGGACCTCTTGTGGTCGACGCCAACGCTGGACCACTAGACAACAGAGGCGACAGAGGAAACAGTGTGTAGAAATTTCAAAAATTTCTGGGACACATAAAAAAATATATACTTCAAATGATAGTTGTAGTGACCCACGGAAATGTTTTAGGACCCTAGCTCTTTTTAATTTACATTAATGATCTTCCAGAGACTATGCAACATGAGTCATTCTTATTTGCAGATGACACTACACTCCTCATTTAATGTAAAAATAAAAATCATCTAGTAAAAGAAACAACTGAAACCTTACTTAAAGTTTCGGAATGGTTAAAAAGTAATAATTTAAAAATTAACTTGACTAAAACAAAGATAGTTGAATTTCAAACATGTTATAGAATAAAGTTCAAAAATCAAATATATTATTTAACAATATAAATATAGGAAACACTGAATACACTAAATTTCTAGGAATATTTATTGACATCCATTGCAATTGGAAAGCGCACATTGATTCTCTTTGCAAAAAAACTGATAGATTTATCTATGTTTTGAGAAGAATAAGAGAAGTAGCCAACTTAAATGCTGCATTGCTGGCATATCACGGATATGTCTCATCTGTATTGCAATATGGAATCTCTGTTTGGGGAAACTCGGTTGACTAATTAGGATTTTCAGAATTCAAAAGAAATGTATACGTGCAATATGTAATGTTAATCAACTACATTCATGTAAACCCCTATTTAAAACTCTTAAAATACTACCTTTACCTTGTCTTTACTTACTGTCGGTATGCGTATTTGTACAAAAACATCAACATTTGTTTAAAGCAAATGCTCAAGTATCAGGGAACTCAGATTTTAGAAACAGTGAGAAGCTACATGTGCCAAGCCAAAGACTAAATATTTATAAAAAAAATGCATATTGTATGGCAATTAATATATACAATCATATTCCCGATAGTCTAAAATTATTACATATGAATAAATTTCGCAAAAAATTGTTCGATTTACTGTTAAATAAAACATACTATGATATTAGAGAATTTTTAGCAGATAAGTTTTTACATTTAACTTAAAATTTAAATGTAATAAAAATTGAATGGCAAATTTTGTAAAATGGTAATTTTTAGTAGTAATATAAAGAAATCGACCTAAATTAAAATGTTTGCACGCCATATTATGGTAGAATATGATGGTAATTTAATTTATTTTAATAACTTGTGACACCCATATTCTTGCAAATAAATATTTTTTTCATTTTCATTTACGATATTCCATTTAGTGGGGTTTGTGCTGTCCAAGACTGATTAAGGCGATAGGTAATGCCAAACTACGAAATAGATACCTCTTTGAAAGCCTACTACTGCTAACCAGTTGGTCCAATAATTTAAAAAAAATATGCATTATGCGTATAATATAATTAAATTTAAATTTTAAGTTCGTTTTTTTAAATTTTATTGTTATTTTTGACGGAAAAAAATCGATTATCTTTCTTATTTTTACGCAAAAATTTGCCTATAACTTCCAAACTACTGTAACGATTTTGATGATTTTTTCTTTTTATTACAGACAATTTATTGCTTTATAAAATTTAAGTTCAAAATTTTACAATATCATTATAGTTTGCTAATAAATCAATAAAAACCTTATTATTTAATTCGCGGACAGCGCTCGCGTCGAAAGTCAGTCTCCCGGTAGCGTTCATACGGGGAGGCTGTGTTGCATGTTAGCGTGCTCCGCTCTCCATATTCGAGTCAAAGAGTAATAGTACAGATAGAACGTTTGGCACAATAGTAAGGTTGTGCCGTTTGGAAATTGAACATTTCGTTTACGCTTGGATGTTTTTTTTTTAGTAGATAATGAGCTTGGACCGAGAAGGCTGTTTTTTACAGATGTTGTTCTTATGATATAGACAAGGAATAAAAGGATTTTTTTAAATTTATCCCCTAAGATGGCGAAATAGGGGGTGAAAGTTTGTATGAAACTGTGTCATTTTTGAGTTGAAATGAATGATATGCCGTAATTAAATTATCCTTTAACTGAAAAATAATTAAATACAAATTTAATGTTTTTTGAATTCTAGCCCATAGAGAGGTAAAAAGAGGCTTTAAAGCTAGTGTCAAAAATGAATTGTTTATTTGATCTCGCCAAAGCATTTGACACGGTATCTATCCTCATTCTCTTGCGAAAGCTGGAACTACTGGGAATTCGTGGCAAAGCGTTGGATTGGTTCGGGAGCTATCTTTCAGGCAGGAGGCAGCTGGTAAAGATTGACAATATGAAAAGTTCCCTTCTCCCTGTTGATTTTGGCGTCCCCCAGGGCAGCATTCTAGGGCCCCTGCTATTCATTATTTATTTGAATTATATTTGCAACTTAAATTTGGAATCGACAGAAATAGTATGTTATGCTGATGATACAGCAGTGTTATTTTATGGTAATAGTTGGGAAAAAGGACAGCATTCTGCATGCTCGTGGCAGAAAAAGGACTGCATTCCATAAACAATTGGCTAAAAAGCAACCTTCTTTCTTTAAATGCTATTAAATCCAAATATATGTGTTTTTACAAAACTGCAAAATCACAGCCATTAAATATGCCAGATCTTAAAATACACACATGTGTTAATGCTAACTCTTTAGCATGTGGCTGTGATACTATAAAACGTGCTAAAAATCTTAGATATCTGGGTTTGTATTTGGATGAGCGCTTAAGTTTTCAATCGCATATCGAAACGTTGTCAGCTAGGGTACGCAAGGTTATAGGTATCATGAAATTATTGAGGAATTCAACCTGCAATCGAATCCGTAAACTTGTGTATACTGCTGTCTGTCAGTCGTTACTCACCTATTGCATTGGTGTTTGGGGTGGTGCAGCGAAAACCTCTATGCTTCCTATTGAAAGAGCTCAACGTGCCGTTTTAAAGGTCATGACGCGTAAGCCTCCTTGGTTTTCCATAAATGCGCTGTACGAGGAAACTGGAGTTTTGCGAGTGCGTCAGCTGTACATCCTGAGAGCATGTATCTCAACTCATAAAAATGTAATTACCTCTACCAATTACAAATCACTTTTAAAAAAAAGATTATTTAGAGTAGAGTTGCCAATAGTAAGATCCTCATTTGCTAAACGATTTGAATCTTTTGCCCATAAAGATATTTATAATAAAGCTGTTAAGTTTTGTGACATTAAGAATTCCTCAGTTCAAGAATGTTCACGTAATATTATAAGTTGGTTGCAATCGTTAGATTACGAAAAGGCTGAAGCTATCGTAATGTCAACACTCTCATAGAAGAAAGTACACCAATGATGTTCTTGTTTTTTTTTTTTTAACTTTATATTAATTTCTCAGTATTTAATTATAACCTCGAGTCTATTAAATTTATGTTTATAAATTAATGTTAAATAAATAGCACAATTTTATTTTGACATTTCAATGCTTATAATGTGAATCAATTATTATAACTTTATTTATTATTGTACACGTCCTTTATTGTTTTGAAATTCTTTTGTTTTTAATTAAGTATGGTATCCCAAAATACAGGCTCCGCCTAGTTTGGGAACCCCTGGTAATTCTAGAATGCACCTAATTATTGTTCTTAATTAGCGTAAGACAGTGTAATTTTTTTGCAATCTTTGAAATGCTTGTTTTTTAAATAAACTATTATTATTATTATTATTATTATTATTATTGCATTACTATAAAATCTAAATTATTTTAATTTAGTATTTATGATTTATAATACAATTAAGATGTACGATTTTCGGATTTTTTAGTACTTATGCTCTTCAATCGAAATTAAAGAAACATACATGTAATGTTCGAAGTTTCATCCATTAAAGGAGTAAAAGTGTGTGTTACAATTTATATGAAAAATCAAACGTTTATGGTCAAAATAACATAAAATTCGGCACTTACGTTCTTCAACACAATTTAAGAATCATATATTTAGGGATTTTTTTAAATTTCATTCCTTAAAGGGTAAAAAAAGCATTGATGTTTGTACAAAAAACAGATTGTTTATTGCAGAATATTGTAGAAATTATTTAAAACTTAGTATTTATGATTTTTAATACAATTAAATGAATACGAGTTTATGGTTTTCAAATGTCATCTCTTCAAACGATGAAAAAAGTGGTAAAGTTTGTAAAAAAAATAAAATATATTTAATCAAAATCTCTTTAAATTTATTAGTCATGTTCTTTAATTCAATTAAATAAACGTGCATGTAAGGATGCTGTGAGTTTTATCTCTTAAAGAGGTAAAAGAGGGTATTAGAGGGGCTGAAAGCTAGTACTTTATAAATAATTTTGTTTGCGAGTAGACGCTGAATAATATTTTGAGACTATTCATGTACTTACCTACGTTTACGCTTGAATTTTTTATTAGCTATAGATAGATAAGTATTTTGTCAATATTTTGTAAATGTACAAAAAAAAAAAAACATATAAACAACGAAGATAATTCAAGCAAGCGAATAAAAAGCAAAACTCTGAAGAAAAAAAATAAAAACTAGTACTATTTGAAGGTAGTAAGGACTTCGCAACTAAAAATAAATAAATTAAATATATTATACATACAAATAGTCTAAATAAACCAACTTATTTAGTAGTTTCCTCTATAAACATTAAATCAATTTATATATCTTCTTTTTTATTACGAGATTTTGAAACAAAATCTAAGAAGCTAGTTAGTTTTAAAATATTATTCAAGAGATTACATTTTAAAAAAATCAAATTTTGAAAGGTTTTGTTAAATATTAATTGTTGATTGTATGTATTAAAATAAAGTGCTACACGGGATGTATTGTATATTACAACACTTTCAAAGAAATAGGATACGTAACTGTTATTATTGCGTAAATTGTTATATAATTTTTTGTCGATTTTCGGTATATTTTTTTTCTTTAGATATTTATCGTTTTTCTAAAATGAATGTATATGTAATCGATAAATGAGCGATTACTGGTTATTGGTTTTGAGTTTGACAACATTCAGTCGATTCATGATGATAAAAGTTCATATAGGTGAACAAAAATGTTAAAACGTAGGTATCTGCATCCACTGTAAATACTCTTTGACTTTGGACCATGTCAGCGCACGAAATAATATTTGCGCTGCTCCTGTTAGAAACTCAAGGTCGTTCGCAGCTGTAATCGCCTTAAAATAAATGAAGATTTTGTTTGGTTGTTGAATTGAAAATAATGACAGTAGCTTACATTACACACACCAAATATATAGATTAAATAATTAAAATTCATCATTAAATTTGTTTAATGGTAAAAAAGTATAGGTGTTATTGAAATTCAAAAATACAACAATTTTGTTCATAATGTGTCGAGAAGTGGTTACATTACTTAGTATAATATAAATTATACATTTAAATTATTATAGTGCACTATTAAATACTATCAATTAATTTCTCTCCTTTTAAACATACTAAAACTAATACGAATCCATTGAATGTGTATTTTTTGTAAATATTACGACAGTCTTTGTAATTAAAAATGAGCAATCTTTTTAACATTGAGGATTGAATGAACCTTTTGACGTGATTTTATATGGATGTTCTTATTATTGAAAGAGAAACAGCTAAAGTCAAAGTCTGTATTAAGAATATGAAAAATTAACAGCTCTTATAGATACCTTGAATAGAGCTTTTTCGCTATATCTGAGACTGTCGTCACAACAAGCATGCCAAAATGATTATTTAAACGTTAAGAATAAGTGAAATATCGGTGAATAAAATACGAAGCAAGTAAAAAATTATAGGAACAAGCCTGATAGGTTAAGAGAATAAGGTAAAAGGTGTGATAACCCTTACACTCGGCTTATCATACCAATTACCTTATTCTTAAAACCGCTGTTCACAGTTGGGTTGTAGTAGTCCTTAATTATTTATACCTATTAATAAAAAATGTTTTTAAATGTTAAAATTATAAAATATTTTGCGTATTCTCAAATTTGATAGCAAGCTGAATCAATTGAAAAATGTATTTGTTTTCTAGGTGACCGGGAAGTGTTTCAAAAATCACTACAAAATTATCAGTTTTTGTTGTTGGTTTTTGTTACACATTTTCTGGTCTAGCCCTTGCACTACATAAGATAACGTGTGATGAGGAATTCCCTTCCAATAAAAGTCAATAATAGGCCTCCTCCCAGATTAACATAAAACAAGCATTAAATTAATTACTAACACCAAATATTACTTAACAATTTTACTTAACCATTGACACACGTGATATAGATATACATATAATACATATCTTTTTCACTTCAACCTATCCAAGTCTATCCTCGGTCAACACTCTCCACTGAATAGATTGTCAGCTCGGCATGACAAGTTATTACCAACCTTAACATTGATATGTTTAAGTGTTTAAAAGGCGGGGAATTTGTAATATCTCTAACAATTCAAAAAATATTTTAAAATAGAAATCTTTGAATGACAACATTAACGAAAAGAACTTTATTATTCAACTTTATTTATTGGCTTCTGTTTTTATGTTTTAAATATTTAAGACAATTAATATAATGTAATGTTTATAATATAACTAATTATAATTGTTTCCTAAAAATTGCTTTGAGTGTATTTCCAGTGTTAGTTTTAATTCCGTCATTTATATTATTTCAATATAAATAATGCAATGCAATTAGCAAAGTACATAGTTATGTCTTTTTAAACAAGTTTACATTTGTTTGTATTCTGTTTATTGTTAAAATTAAGAGAGTGTAGTTATTGCCCTTAATTGAGGCAACACTTCGACTTATTATATTTGTAATTTTCTGTTTCGCATGTTTTTGGTGTTTGTTTTGTTGGCATTACTCCATAAATAAATAAATAAATAAATTTAATTATTTTTTAAAATATTTTAACTAGAAAAATATATTCATACTAACTGGGATTGAATCGATTTAATTTATGGGTGATTCTCCAGAAATATGTTCTCCGTGTAATTTCCATGGTGTTTTTGAAATCGCTTATTTAAAGTAAATTACACAAACATTTTAAAAGTTTATGCAAATTTAAAGAACATATGAAAATTCGACACGTAGTGGATCTATACTTTTCCTAAAAAAAATATGGAACATTTGCGGGCCATGGAAATTACATTAAAGACCACGGAAATGACCCAGCAAGTAAAATTTTGCTAAATACTGTGTCAGATATGAAAATAAGATTAGATAAAAGTGATTTGGGGAATTATGAACGGCCGTAATATATATTAGAACAATAACAGGCAAATTTTTTTAGCAACTCCTTTTTTCGGAATTTCTCCTCTCCAATAAACTTAGATACAGCAAAACAAATTAGCGATAAAGTGCATGTGCTACACATTTCCTATTACCTTTTGCTTTTCTAATCCATGCAATTGAAAGTGTGTCTAAAACTTAATGTTCATATTTTCATAAAAATCATTATAATTGTAACGACGATGTAATCATATCGGTACATAAGTAAGTAGTCCAGTAACGAAGAATTGCAGGATTAGCGAAAAATACGAATGTATGCTCAACCGAGCAGTTACCTAGCTTAGGCGTATACTACACTTTACGTTTAATACTTTCCTTAACATCAAAACATTAATAATAGACTCATTTTTGGCACTTTGCGCATGATAATTAGACGCTTTAAATAGTAATAAGCTTCGGTTTTACAAATTTAAATAAAAAAGGCAGATTAAACTGAACATCTATAGACTTTCTGGTTC
Source organism: Apodemia mormo (assembly GCA_036924255.1). Lineage (NCBI taxonomy): Eukaryota > Metazoa > Arthropoda > Insecta > Lepidoptera > Riodinidae > Apodemia > Apodemia mormo. Next base: position 68,528 of record JAUPFN010000030.1, read on the forward strand.
ACCGTGATTCACCGGTTTGTTCGTTGGCGAGGTAAGTGGTCATGCTAATCGCCGCATTTACCGACATGTTAACGATTATCGTTTATTCCTAGTAATAACCGGGACCGATAGTTTTACGTGCTCATCCGAAGCACGGGAGTGGTAATACACCAATCCGCCAGACTCTGAGCAGCTACTGAGGTTTAAGATTTACGAGGAAACCTCGTAAAAATTTTAAAAACACCTTTGCCTGACCTGGGAATTGAACCTGGGACTATGAGGCAGTCTAAATAATAAGCTTTGGATTAACAGATTAAAATAAAAAAATACTGACTAACAATATTTATCACTTAATCTGGTAATTGCATGAATTACAGTATCAACATTGAATATTTTATTGCAATTATTGTAAACAAAATGAAATAGAGTAATTTCTATTGGTTTTATGTAACTTTCATGGTGTTTATATTTTGAAATTTCTCGCCATTGGAAAGATATAGTCTACTAGTTTGTTATTGGCTATCTACATTTGGGAGTTAGGTATAAGACTGCAACACCCGTTTACTAAAAATAGTACGATTATATTCCAAAAATGTGACATGAAAATTCTTAAAAATTGAGAACTAAAAATTGAAAAATTGAAGAACTTTCTCTTGCACCGAAATGAAGACATTTTGGGCTACGAATACTTGACCCATAAGCTGCAGCATAAAAGCAGAATCAGAAAAACCAATCCCGATACCTCTAGACCTCGCCAGTTCAGAGTAGTACCCGTCACAATAAGCGAAGCTAAAATTTTACCAGGTGTGTGACATACTTACTTACACTCATAAAATAAAAACTTTCAGTGCAATTGGATTAGAAATTGGTTAGGATATAAAATGATTTGTATTTTTTAATTTTGTGTATAAATCTGATTAAAAGCGTTTGTGAAATAAAAAATATCTGCTAATGATCAGAAGACGGCGCACGTGTTACGCGTATAAAACGTGCAAAATTAACCGAATTTTTGGTGTTGAGGGTAAATAACTCCTATATAAATGGTTATTACATAATAAAATCTATATGCCACAATGCATATAGAATGTATAAACATGTTATAGTAGATTTATGCAAACATTATTTGTTTATATAGGAGATAAAAGTCTGTTACGCTCAAAAATTGTACTCCGAAGAATGACCCTTATATCAAAGGAAGATTTAGCCAACCTAAGGAGAACCAGTAACGCCGTGCTGTAAGCCTCATTTTTTTTAAATTATCGATAGGGAAACGCTTGACCACGATCTCGCCTGATGGTAAGCTAAGATGGAAGGTAAGGTAAGCTAAGCTAAGATAAACAAGAGTAAGCTAAGCTAATACCTCCTTTCTAACCATCCGCGCTTAGAAGGTACCTCCCTTGTTTCTATCCCAGCCAGTGAGAATTTTTGAAGTGAAACTTCTATAAAATCGTCGTTATTTGTAATTCAAGGAAAAAAACTTCACACTTAACACATAAATGTATAGGATTAAATCGAGAGATTGATGTAGAAAAACATTACACAGTAATATAATAATATATTTAAAATATAATATATTAAAAATAATAATAATATAATATATTTAAAATAATAATAAGTATAATATATTTAAAATATTTGGTTGCTACTTACGGTTAAGTTGTATGATATGTGCAAATCAGTAGGGATGGTAAAAAACTGATTTCATATTCGGTGTAACCGAATTTCGGTGGTTTGGACCAAACCTTAGCATTTGGCCCATATTTCGTTCAAATGCCAAACATTCGATACAAGAAAAAACTGAAATGTTTGTTTATCTGTTTTGGAGAAAATAATAAAATAAACGCACATCTGTGATAGTCATTTTTAATAGCGACTTTCTCGACTCTAGTTCTAAAATCAAACGAAATTTACTAGCACCTTTTGAAGCAACCATGTGGGAGTTAACCAAAATCGGAGTCTTTCCTCTTTCGTAAGAATTATAATATATACCAATAAGTAACTTTCATTTTTAATTTTAAACAAGAAAATAAATACTACTAAGTAGAGTTTACCAGGGGCATGCAAACACCGAAAATTCTGCGTTTTCTCGAATCACTCTGCTTTGTGTTCGTATATGAAATCGGAAATCAGAAGTACTTTATTCAATAAAACTTTTGACGTGAATACGTCTTCAAAATTGCCTACATAGGGGGGACGTTCAAAAAATGGATGATAACAAAATTGGGGCATACAGTTTGGTATTATATCTATATAACTATCACCAACATCCAAAGCCTAATTACACCACTGGATTGCTAAAGAATCAAAGAATTTGATAAGCTAAACGCGGATTACGATGCTTCGCGAATTCGTGGAGCAGGAAGTGCCGCCATTTTTATTAAATGTTACTGCGTTACATATTTTGCATAATGTGGTATATATTTAGACTCAGAGAAACTATAAAATTCAATAAAGTTTTATTCGAAAGCTCTTGTAAAGATGTATTGATTGTGTAATTTCAAAAAATAGTTTTCAACGCTAATAGTAAATTTATATGGCACTTAAGTGAAAAATTCAGTGCAAAATTGTAATCAGCCAAAATTATTTTTGAAGCCATATAAAATTTAAAGAATGTATAATGTCTGAAAGAGATTTTATGTAGCAATCTAATGATACCCATGAACCTTCATATGAAAAAGTGAAGAAGTGTCGAGAACGCATAAAGTTAAAGGTGTCTGAACCTTTCAGCGACGGTACCTGCACACTGCTGGTCTTACCGGCCTTTACGGCTTCACCGGTCGTGGGGGCGAATAGAGTGCTCAGCCAGAGCTTAAAGATGTGGGCCTATACACCCTCCACCCTAAGGGTGTCTCCTGTGAGACCGATCCTTGGCTTAAGAGTGGCGTCGTGATTTGTGATAAGTAGGTTAGCGGCATCGTCCCGCGTGTGTGTGTAGTGTTTTGGTATGATTCATTGGCCACAGTTATCAGGTCCTCGGGATCGGTGAGAACGTGGCGGGGCCTACGTAATTTGGCATCGGGATTAGGATCTGGGATGTAGTCTGCCGCAGTATGTTAGGGTGTGAGTTGACGCAATTGAAATATTTTTGGAAATAATTTGAAATGCCTAGCTAAGCTCGGCAATTTGAGATCTTTATGAAGGTCAAGGTATACCACGGTATACCACGGCGCACCCGTAACAATACGCTAGTATTTGTTCTTTACTACTTGCAACGGATGCAAATCTGTACGTAGGAGATGAGCAAACGCTATGCAGGCATATGATAGAATAGGCCTTACGCAAATCTTGTAAAGTGTCACCTTGTGTCTAAGTGACAGGAGTGTGGGACACCTGCTGTGATCGACCTAAGAGTGAAGGATGAGTCCACTACACGAAATTGAAATCGGTTGGTTAATTACTCTCGTATGATGAGTACGAGTCTGTCGAGCACTCCCGGCATAGCATTCGGCATAGCTTGTATATTAGGCCATTGTACCAGATCTTATCAAACGCCTTCGCGACATCGAAAAATAGAGCACTGGTGGAAATTTGCAGCCTCAGGGCTTAAAGAGTTTAAAATGTACTATGTGAGTTGGTGCACTTATAGAGTGCAAAAGTGAGTAAGCCGCTAGGAAACTGAACTGCTCATTTATTATGAGACCTTTCTCGTAAACAAATGCCTTAATGCGAGTTAGTGTGATTTTTCCGTAGATTTTGCCTAACGCATTGATTAGGTTAGTGAGAAGGTAACTATTAACATTATTTCGGAGTTTTCCCGGCTTGTGTATTCCTATGATGGTGGCTTAACACTCATCCGAAAACGCACAACAGGTTAAGAGTGCATTGGAGATGCACACTAGTAGGTATATAAAAGAGCAAAGGAGGTATTTATCTACCTTATTTGTGATTTTATCAGACCCCGAGCCTTTTTATTGCGTAGGTTTTTGGTTATTTCATCTACTTCTTCGGTATTGATTACCATCTGATAGTAGCGCCGCCCTACGCTCTACTTCGCTATCCACAAGATGGACGTGGTTTAGACCACCAAGGACCGTATGCGAGTTTGATGTGGAACATTGTGATTGGAACGTATTCACGTAAAAGATTCACGGCTGTATCCATGACATAGCCACATCCTGTTTTTTCCAAATTATTTTGACACGTCAACATATTTTTTAAAACTACTACCGGATCTGAAACGCGGCCACACATTGAGAAGAACCGGTGGAAGAAACTCAGTGGGCTTGATTTTCTTTCATATCATCTATTTTTTTACAATATCAAAATATTGCAAAAAATATATATGAGATGAGGAGCAATTAATCACAGGCGTTTTTGTCTTCTAAACAGTTTTGTTTCAACGCATTTTTTGAGTTTATTGTCTTATAATTTCGGGAAGTTTATTGTAAAACCGTATAAATTGCCCCATAAAAGTTACTTATTCTGTGGAGACGAGGTTCATACACACAAGATTGTTTTCGTTCCTTGTATTTAGTGAGTATACATCACCATTTTTTTAAACAAGCAAATATTTTTACAAACGGACATCCAGTTCTCACATATACATACATAGAGATATAACCGTTACAATATTCATTTCTTTGAATTTTTCTCTCAGAAAAACCCTCGGGCTAAGATTGTAAATTGCCATAATAGCTCTTTTTTGCAATACAAATATTTATTTCAGCAGAATTTCCCCAGAGAAGAATCCCATATGAGATAATGCTGTGGAAGTAACTAAATCCTCCTTGTGGAGCATTTGACATTACAATTGAAACGTTATTTATTTCCTTATTATCGAGTATAATCAACTGTGGATTTCAATCAAGTCTAGGTTGTTAAGGTGGTAGAGTATTTTTGTTAGCATCATTTTCTATTTCATATATATATCATCCATCGTAACCAGTTGTTTTATCACCAATCCACAGACCCACCATAGTACATAGCCATAGAAGAGATATTTCGCAATGTAATATGCCAATTTTACTCTGAAAAATATAAATTAAATTAACGTTGACATAAATATAAGTCATATCATGCTAAAATTATTTGTACTGTTTTACTTGGTTTTATTTATTAACGCCAACCGGTTTCGCATCATCAGGGTAACAAATGTTTGTTACCCTGACAATGCGAAACTTGCTTAAAAATGTTTAATAAAAGTTGAAAATGTTTAGTTTTTGGAGTTTTCTTAATTTAAAAGTATGTTTTAAGGCGATGGATGTTTGTGAACCTTGTCAGCATAATTACTCCTTTAAGCGGCGAAACTTTGGTATACTAATTTAATATCTGTAAAACGTCAATAGTATATTTTTTATTAAAAATTCTTCAATTTACTCGTTAAATTGACAAATAGTAAACTTTTATTAAACAGTATGATTTGTTGCCCTGATGATGAATCAAAACGCAACACCGGTTGGTGTTAATAAATAATAAATAATAGTTTAAAAAAACTAAAAAACACGCTTTTTATAGAAAACCGAACTAAAAAATATAAAATAAATTTTAATAAATTTAAATTAAGAATAGTGTTAAAAATTTCAATAATTATAAATTAATAATAGTGTGAATAAAAAAAAATAATTTTATTTAAAAAAAAGCGTGGGGTGCATGGTGTCAATAGTTATAAATATTTTATTGACACATACGAGTAGAGTGATTATCATTTCGGTAATATCTTAAAAAGCACCCCACGCTTTTTTTTAAATAAAATTATTTTTTTTTATTCACACTATTATTAATTTATAATTATTGAAATTTTTAACACTATTCTTAATTTAAATTTATTAAAATTTATTTTATATTTTTTAGTTCGGTTTTCTATAAAAAGCGTGTTTTTTAGTTTTTTTAAACTATTATTTATTTTCTACTTTTTAGTTTGGTTTATTTATAATAGCTTGTTTTTTTAATTATAAACTATTGCACGACTCATGATGCGAAGCATCAGAGAGTGCTTTAGGATCGAAAATTTTTTTTCATATACACATATCTTCACGCTAGATCCCTTACAGGGTAGGCAGAGAGAACCGAGTGCCATACATCACGATCCTTGCAGGCTTGTCTCGCTTCCTCCACATTCATCACTCTTTTCATACAAACACGCCGGTTGCGAAGACTCTTGATACCACCTTCGGAAATTTTTTTCGCCTTATTTTGGCAACTATTTTTAGTATTATAGTCTTGTTAGTTAAAGGAATCAAGATATTTTGCATACTATTGTCGAGATAATTTAACGGAGATTAATTCTATACTTGCTAAAAATTAATTTAGTGCAATACAAACGGAAAAAAATTTGAAAATAGGTCAAAAAATTTCCTGTCCGTCATGTATGAAACTCCGGAAACACTGTAACTTATGAAAAAATCAATTATTTGAGTTATTTTTTTTAATTCTAATCGGCAATTGTAGATCATCGAATGCGAACGGTTAATAAATTCAGTGTCGTTTAATTACAATTAATAAAAAACGAAAACTACAAGACTGTATATCTATATATATATACATGTAAAGTTAACATGGATGGTGATATATCTATATCCATAAATATTATGTACATTTATTTTGTTTTTTTTTTGTTTTTTTACTCAGTCAATTAAACTCAGTCACAGAGACGGTGGCGGACTCTTCGTGGCTCGTGAAATCTAAGTTATATGCGCAGACACTGAATGCGCATACCTAGTCGAGTGCCGCGGTAGAAGCACGGAACTACTTACACGCTTATAGACATATGTGTGTGTGTGTGTGTGGTGTGTGTGTGTGTGTGTTTGTAAGTGTGCAAGGCGTTCCTGTCGTACTCCCATACAGGACAATACGACGGGGCCAGATATGGGCCATGCTTGGCGCAATGCTGTCTATCTCTGGCCCATGCTTGTAAACCCGCTTTGGCCCAGCCTTGGTAGAAGTAGACTCGGTAAGATCCAAGAGCGTCTAGCGAATGAGTCTTTTGAGCAGAGAGCTATTAGAGTTGATCTCATTATTGAGCGAACTAGCGAACTAGCGACTAGCGAGAGAACTACTAGCGAACGAGTCTGCCGAGCAGAAGGCTCATAGAATTGGTCTCATTGAGGAGCGTATAGCTAAGGAGTCCGCCGAGCAGAGAGCTCGTGGATTAGTAGTGATACGAAACCGTACAGCAATCGAGTCTGCTCAGCCACGTGAAAACCGTCTAGCGGTAGCGCGTCAGACGTCACAAAGACTTCGTTCAATTACTGAGCGTAATTTTATAACCACCATAAATCAATATGCTGAAGTACCATGTACAATCTGTAAGAAATTATTATATCCAAAACAACAGACGTCATTAGTTAAAGCACGTTTTGATTTTTTTTTTGCTCGACTACCATAAAAAAAGACAAGTTCTTTCTCAGGCCTACTGGAACAACATGGAAGTTATATCTTTACCTCTTGAACTGACCGACTTGACACACGTAGAACAAAGACTTTTGTTAAGAGTAGTTCCTTTTATAACTAGTTTCCGCCCGCACCAAAGTGCTCGTCAACACGAATCAAACGAGCCCAAACTCGATAGAGTTCTGTTATTTAATTGCTGAGTTCCTATGGTCACCTTCTGGCTTCATTATCGAACCCTGCAGGATCCTAGTTAGCACCAAGCACCAAAGTGCTCGTCAACACGAATCAAACGAGCCCAAACTCGATAGAGTTGTGTTATTTAATTGCTGAGCTCCTATGGTCACCTTCTTGCTTCATCATCGAACCCTGCAGGATCCTAGTTAGCACCAAGCACCAAAGTGCTCGTCAACATGAATCAAATGAGTCCAAACTCAATAGTCTTGTTATTAACCGATTTTTAACCATTTAATTATTAAGTTCCTGTGGTCACCTTCCGATTCAGATTCATCAGATCAGCTCCATGTCATAATAAGGTTTCATTGTCATTCAATTAACATACGTATACAAAATTTCAGCTCAATCGGTAACCGGGAAGTGGATCAAATTTACTTGCGAGATTTGATTTCAGACATCGAGATAGGTACAATAAATAAAAAAATGCTCATAAAACAAAAACTACTGGGCCTACCTGAATCAAATTTTTATGGGACCAATTCGAAACTATTGCGCATCAAACAAAAAAAGAATCACGTAATTCGGTTCAAAAATCTCGGAGAAATCGGTGTACATACATAAAAAAAATATACCAGCCGAATTGAGAACCTCCTCCTTTTTTTGAAGTCGGTTAAAAATGGAATAATTTTATCAAATTAGTGTATTGTCATCGGTCCTCGATAAATCTACAAAGTTTGAACGAAATCTGGCCGTTTAAAGTGGGTCAAAATCGCGCCCAAAGAAGTCGGTTACAAACAAACATACAAACATACAAACATACAGGTGAAGCTAATAAAAAGCGTGTAAAAACGGAGCAAAATATTAGCCGTATTTTTAAGATTATATTGAATACACGTTAAGATGAAGTTTTGCCAAATGACGACGACATACAGTGTTGAAGGTTATTTCGTCTGTATGTTTTCCCAGTATTGGTCGGAGTCCTGTTAGGAAAATGTTCGCAAAAAAACTTTTGGTAAAACATGTCACGACTAACGTGACTCGTGATCGTAGTAGAGGCCGGTAACGTATCCTTCGAATTGGTGACAGAGTCAGTGCTTGCCACTGTCGGTGTAGAGGGTAGCAGATGAATTTATTCAAGTTGCTTTACTATCTCTCCGCACTGATAGAAACATACAATCAATAATTGGTGTCTATAAGCGATGGTTGTCTCTTGGCGTAAGAAGTGTTATTAGTTAGTAATTATTAACCTTTTTTATAACTCTTGGTTGAAAAATAAAACCTTCACCTATAGACACCAAAAATGGTTCAGGTGCATTGCTATCAGTGTGGCAAGGTGTTAAATCCATTTGTGTAAGTTTACCGGCTATCTTAACCATCAAACCAGAACATGACAATAACAAGCATTATTGCGGCAGGAATACGTAAGGCGGTGCTACCAAATAGCTGGGCGAGAAGTTGCGGAACATTACCATCTAGTAGTCACGATGGTAGTGACCGGTACAGCCAGCCGTTAACTTTTTACAAACTGCCTGGCAGAATAGAAGATGGTCTATTCTCAAAAGGGGCCCGACCCAACACCAGGGATCTTAAGTATACGTGAGTTTACGTATACTTGTAGTTACGTTGTACCATAAGTGTACGTAAGGGCTTGTTTCTACTTCTTACGGCTAGGACATTGGCACAGTGAATCTGCATCATATTAATTTTCTTAAAATAAACTTTTGAGTCATCTATTTCCACGGTCCCTACGTACGTGAGTCACACTATAAGTTTTACGTAACTTAAAAATAAATAATAGTTTAAAAAAACTAAAAAACACGCTTTTTATAGAAAACCGATCTAAAAAAATAGAAAATAAATTTTAATAAATTTAAATTAAGAATAGTGTTAAAAATTTCAATAATTATAAATTAATAATAGTGTGAATAAAAAATAATAAATTTATTTAAAAAAAAGCGTGGGGTGCATGGTGTCAATAGTTATAAATATTTTATTGACACATATGAGTAGAGTGATTATCATTTCGGTAATATCTTAAAAAGCACCCCACGCTTTTTTTTAAATAAAATTATTTTTTTTATTCACACTATTATTAATTTATAATTATTGAAATTTTTAACACTATTCGTAATTTAAATTTATTAAAATTTATTTTCTATTTTTTTAGATCGGTTTTCTATAAAAAGCGTGTTTTTTAGTTTTTTTAAACTATTATTTATTTTCTACTTTTTAGTTTGGTTTATTTATAATAGCTTGTTTTTTTAATTTTAAACTATTGCACGACTCATGATGCGAAGCATCAGAGAGTGCTTTATGATCGAAATTTTTTTTTCATATATACATATCTTCACGCCAGATCCCTTACGGGGTAGGCAGAGAGAACCGAGTGCCATACATAACGATCCTTGCAGGCTTGTCTCGCTTCCTCCACATTCATCACTCTTTTCATACACACACGCCGGTTGCGAAGACTCTTCATACCACCTTCGGAAATTTTTTTCGCCTTATTTTGGCAACTATTTTTAGTGTTATAGCCTTGTTAGTTAACGGAATCAAGATATTTTGCATACTATTGTCGAGATAATTTAATGGAGATTAATTCTATACCTGCTAAAAATTAATTTAGTGCAATAGAAACGGAAAAAAATATGAAAATAGGTCAAAAAATTTTCATGTCCGTCATGTATGAAACTCCGGAAACACTGTAACTTATGAAAAAATCAATTATTTGAGTTATTTTCTTAATTCTAATCGGCAATTGTAGATCATCGAATGCGAATGGCTAATAAATTCAGTGTCGTTTAATTACAATTAATAAAAAACCGAAAACTACAAGACTGTATATCTATATATATCCATGTCAAATTAACATGGATGGTGATATATCTATATCTATAAATATTATGTACATTTATTTTGTTTTTTTTGTTTTTTTTTGTTTTTTTATTCAGTCAATTAAACTCAGTCACAGAGACGGCGGCGGACTCTTCGTAGCTCGTGAAATCTAAGTTATATGCGCAGACACTGTTGCAAACTGTAATGCGCATACCTAGTCGAGTGCCGCGGTAGAAGCGCGGAACTACTTACACGCTTATAGACATATGTGTGTGTGTGTGTGTGTGTGTGTGTGTGTGTGTGCAAGTGTGCAAGGCGTTCCTGTCGTACTCCCATACAGGACAATACGACGGTAGACTCGGTAAGATCCAAGAGCGTCTAGCGAATGAGTCTTTTGAGCAGAGCGCTATTAGAGTTGTTCTCATTATTGAGCGAACTAGCGAACTAGCGACTAGCGAGAGAACTACTAGCGAACGAGTCTGCCGAGCAGAAAGCTCATAGAATTGGTCTCATTGAGGAGCGTTTAGCTAAGGAGTCCGCCGAGCAGAGAGCTCGTGGATTAGTAGTGATACGAAACCGTACAGCAATTGAGTCTGCTCAGCCACGTGAGAACCGCCTAGCGGTAGCGCGTCAGACGTCACAAAGACTTCGTTTAATTACTGAGCGTAATTTTATAACCACCATAAATCAATATGCTGAAGTATCATGTACAATCTGTAAGAAATTATTATATCCAAAACAACAGACGTCATTAGTTAAAGCACGTTTTGATTTTTTTTTTGCTCGACTACCATAAAAAAAAGAAAAGTTCCTTCTCAGGCCTACTGGAACAACATGAAAGTTATATCTTTACCTCTTGAACTGACCGACTTGACAGACGTAGATCAAAGACTTTTGTTAAGAGTAGTTCCTTTTACAACTAGTTTCCACCCGCACCAAAGTGCTCGTCAACACGAATCAAACGAGCCCAAACTCGATAGAGTTGTGTTATTTAATTGCTGAGCTCCTATGGTCACCTTCTGGCTTCATCATCGAACCCTGCAGTATCCTAGTTAGCACCAAGCACCAAAGTGCTTGTCAACACTAATCAAATGAGCCCAAATTCGATAGAGTTGTGTCATTTAATTGCTGAGCTCCTATGACCATCTTCTAGCTACATCATCGGACCCTGCAGGATCCTATTCACCACCAAGCACCAAAGTGCTCGTCAACATGAATCAAATGAGTCCAAACTCAATAGTCTTGTTATTAACCGATTTTTAACCATTTAATTATTAAGTTCCTGTGGTCATCTTCCGATTCAGATTCATCAGATCAGCTCCATGTCATAATAAGGTTTCATTGTCATTCAATTAACATACGTATACAAAATTTCAGCTCAATCGGTAACCGGGAAGTGGATCAAATTTACTTGCGAGATTTGATTTCAGACATCGAGATAGGTACAATAAATAAAAAAATGCTCATAAAACAAAAACTACTGGGCCTACCTGAATCAAATTTTTATGGGACCAATTCGAAACTATTCCGCATCAAACAAAAAAAGAATCACGTAATTCGGTTCAGGAACCTCGGAGAAATCGGTGTACATACATAAAAAAAATATACCAGCCGAATTGAGAACCTCCTCCTTTTTTGAAGTCGGTTAAAAATGGAATAATTTTATCAAATTAGTGTATTGTTATCGGTCCTCGATAAATCTACAAAGTTTGAACGAAATCTGGCCGTTTAAAGTGGGTCAAAATCGCGCCCAAAGAAGTCGGTTACAAACAAACATACAAACATACAAACATACAGGTGAAGTTAATAAAAAGCGTGTAAAAACAACGTGTTATGACCAAAATATTATGTTTATTGCTTTTCAAAATAATCTTCTTTATATTTTAAACATTTTTTCATGCGATCGAACCATTTTTTAAAACAGGAGGACCACAGATCTGAAGGCATGTTTTCTACGTGCTGATTAAACGCTATCACTGCCTCTTCGGAGTTGGTAAAAGTAAAACCTCTCATCAAATCTTTGATTTTGAGGAAAATACAGAAATCACAGGGTGCTAGGTCGGGGCAATGCGTAGGATGAGTGACGAGACGTACTTTTTCGGAAGCTAAAAATGGCTTTGTTTTGTTGGCCGTGTGTGAAGAAGCGTTATCATGGTGTAGAGGAATGCGGCTTTTGAGTCGTCTTTCGCGAACTTTTTTTAGCACCCTGGGTAAAAAAATGGTAGAATACCACTCGGCATTAACACTCTTTTGATCTTCAAGTGGAATTGTACAGATGGGACCCGTAGCTGAGAAAAAAATACGCGATCATTTTTTTACCAACGTTTCTCGCCTGTCTCACTTTTGTTGGCCTGTTCTCATTTTCAAACACCCATTCACAAGATTGCTGTTTTTTTTCGGGTTCAAAACAATAAATCCACGTTTCGTCTCCTGTGACAATGTAATAAACAGCATTAGAATGTCCGTAGTCGTACTTCAGTATCATCTGTGAGCACCATTCCACGCGAGCCCGCTTTTGCACCGCTGTCAGTTCATGAGGGATCCAACCACAACAAAGTTTCCAAACTTTCAATTCTTCGTGTAAAATTTTCTGAATTTATCTCATACCAATCCCTAATAGTCCTTGTCTCTTAGGTAATCCGGGGGTTTTTTTCAATTAACCGCTTAACAGTAGCCACATTATTTTCGTTGACGGCAGTTCCAGGCCGCCCTTCACGAAATTCGTTATGTAAAAAAACTCAACTTCTCTCAAATTCAGCAAACCTCACAGTGCACATACAAGGTGCTTCTCTCCCAAAAGCGTTTTGAAGACGAGCGGCACAGTCTTGCGGAGAAAGAAAACTTTTAAAATCATAAAATATTGTCGCTCTAAAATCTTTTCGACTTAATTCCATTTTCGTTACGTACGTAGAACTTTGATGTGTGACAAAAAAAAACCATTGATAAATCATTTCCCGCCAATAGTTTTTTTTTATTACTAAGAAGGCTGCAACGTTTTAAAAATATAACATTCGAAATTCAAATAGTTCCGATTAGCTAGAAGTACAAAACTTTTAGTGTGCCCTATGTATAACAGACGAGACTGCAGACGCTCGATCCTCAAGTGGAGTGACGTCTAGTTACTGATGTAGTCCACGACGTTCTCAAAATCCATGGACCAGTGCAGACGAGATATATACAAGGGCGTTGCGGGGACCTCGCTCCGTAGACACAGCTCGGGTACATTTGGCGCGGTGTCACGATGGTTGCAGGCGGCGGGCTTCTTCTTCCTTCTTCTCTTCACCAGTGTGAAGCCCTCCTCATCGCACCCCCTGCTCTTGTTCTTGCCAGGTCGAGAAGACTCCACCTTGCTCTTCGTAGTCTTGATGCTCTCCTTAGTCTTGCGACCCTTCGTAGCCTTTCGGATCTCATTCTTCCCATTTCTTTTCAGCCGCGGCGGAAGTTTTGCTGAGTCGCCTGTGGACTTGGCATCGGCGCAACCGGGAGGGGAAGGCGGGCAGGGGCGACAGCGGCGGTGTTCGTTGACCCGTCGGATAGTGTTGACGGGCTAAACGCGACCGCTTGCGCGCCTCGGCGACGGGTGACGTAAGTGGCATCAGGTGATCTAGATATTAACACTTTGTAATTGCGATAATTCAATATAGTCTGCGCGACAAGTTGAAAAGTGTCTAAAATAGAGATACTGCTCTTAAAATTATGTGCGACAGCTCATTAGATCCGGAATGACGCCTAGAAAAAAGTGCTAAAATCGTGTATAAGCACATAAAAAATTGCAAAAATTATGAACAATTAAAGATGAGAAAAAAATGTCATTTAGTTTTTTTTGCTAATATTTCATAAAATATTCATATTTATGAACTTTCAAAAAAAGATTCGGAAAGGGGCGAATTTTTAAGAAAAAACTTTTAGATCCCGGAACTCTATCTCCGTTATTTATAATTGTAATTTAACGCTGAAAATGGGTCTCCTCACGGCATTTTTTGGTTGCGCGCACAGCCTGAAAATCGAGTACGACACATAAATTAATTTATTTAAGGTATTGAATATTGTTTTTAAAATTTGAAAAAAAATATGATGTATTTTGAACACTATAAATAATTTATTTCCGTTGGAAATTTTACTTAAAATGAATTTTTCAACAAGTTAAACGATTGTTTACTAACAAAATTTTCTCGTACTTCCGCCTTAATTGTAAATGAAAAAAAATAAATAAATATATATATATATATATATATATATATATATATATATATATATATATATATATATATATATATATATATATATATATATATATATATATATATATATATATATATATGTAGGAAGTGGGTCAGATATGATAAATAAAATGCGGATGTGGTAATATAACAGCTCTTTATATTTTGTTCAACTTGTATCAAATATCAAAAATAACATAAGATCACTATTAAAGCTTTCCATTATTTAATGACTAGTTCTTGTTTAACAATTCCAAGTAACTTAATTATTCCTTATTACAAATAAGTCATAATTTAAGCAATAGATAGTCAATTATAAATTGTACTGCGACTAATTTATAGTTGACAATAATTTGTTTGCACGAATTAATTATCCAAGAGTCAAGGATAAGCTACGAGCAAGATACAACAAGTGTACCGAGCCACGCCAGAGCCTAGACTGCCCTATCGGCGGGCGCTCAGAGCCTTTTATACAGGTAGCAAAACAAGTTGAGTAGTAGGGATATCGAACGATGCGCTCGGCGGCTCAGGCGTACACCTGTTGTTTACAATATTCTTGCATTTGATGACGCAGACGCCGTCATATATATATATATATATATATATATATATATATATATATATATATATATATATATATATATATATATATATATATATATATATATA
This sequence comes from Apodemia mormo, assembly GCA_036924255.1. NCBI lineage: Eukaryota > Metazoa > Arthropoda > Insecta > Lepidoptera > Riodinidae > Apodemia > Apodemia mormo. The sequence goes on from JAUPFN010000030.1 coordinate 83,734, forward strand.
TATATATATATATATACATATACATATATATATATAACGCTTCCTCTCAAAAGACTCCACCATCCGAAATAAATCACGCTCGTAAATAGATATAAAGATGACGCGCGGTAAAGAAACGAAATCGCGACCCGCCGGTGATTGTGAATTTTTTCCGCCAGTGACCATCGGGGAGCTAATCGCGTCGGACCTCACATAAAATTGACTACGCAAATTGTGTCGCGCGCGCACCGTCATTATTTTTATTACAATATCACTGTAACTAATTGCACAATACAGCTTCTTTTTACCCGACTGCAGGAGGGTAGTGTGTTTTTACCCGACTGCAGGAGGGTATTGTGTTTATCAGTCTATATATGTATGTATGTATGTTTGTTCCTATGTGGCATTCTAGAGGCCAAACGCGTAGGCTGATTTTGATGATTCGCATGTCAATCGATTCGTCTTAACCTTGCGAGTGTCACTAAAGACATGAGATTTATTAAAACCCACCATGGAAACCACCAGGCGCCATATTGTCAAAATTTAAAAAAAAATATTTTGATGAACAATATTATGTGGGGTATCGTTGAATAGGTATTTAAAAATAATTTTGGGTTTTATTCATCATTTTTCATTTTAAATAATAGTTTAAGATAAATAACGATTTAAAATTAATTTTCCTATTTATATTCACGTACTTTATACACACCTATATACCTACCTACTTCAGTATTTCTTATTCGGTATTCATTTCATTAATCAGTATTTATCATCAGTTAGACAATATTTTCAACCGACGAAAAAATGGAGGTTATCAGTTTGACATGTAGGTATGTAATATTGTTGGAATTTGATAACATTTGAGTAGGTATGATGATATATTTAGGCGTCCAAGCACGTGTACTAAAATTGCGTTAGTGTATGTATATTTGTATGTTTGTCCAGGAATTTTTCGACACATTTATAGATATTCGAAGACATATCGAGATAATTATTTTTGATTTAAAAATAAGTTATATAACAACTTAGGAAACTGTCTAAGTTTTATCAAAATCGGTTCAGTAGTTCTTACTTCGTGCAGGTCCGGGCTTCTTTGAAGAATAGGCCAGTTGTCGTTCTACCAGGCAGGTCGTAAGAGGCGATTGATTGGCTATTTCCGTCACTACCATCGTGACTACTAAGTGTTAGATTTCTGCAACGTCTTGCCCGGATATTTAGTACCACTGCCTTACCTATTCCTGCCACAATAGCGTCAATGATGATCATTATCGTGTTCCGGTTAAGAGGGTAAGGTAGCCGGTACACATACGCATGTGGCATTGCCATCCCGTCACACGGATAGCAACACACCATTAACATCTTTGGTGTCTATAGGCGATGTTTTATCTTTCCATATTTCTATCAGGAGAACCATCTGCTTACAGCACTCAATCGTCATAAACAAATAATACCTGTACCTTGTGATACGATCAACTCCGAACTCGCTAATGTTTTTTTTAGATCATAAGCAGATGGGTCTCCTGATGGAAAGAGTCAACTATCGCCTATAGGCATCAAAGGCGTTAATGGTGCGTTGCTATCTTGTGGCGAGGTCTAATAAATCCAAACCGCAACACGACAGTGACAAGCACTGACGCTATAGCGGCAGGAATAGGTAAGTCGGTGTTACCAGAGTCCAGACCTAGGCGAGACAATGCATAAATCTACCACCTAGTATCCACGATGGTAATGACTCGTATAGCCAACCGGTCACCTTTTACGACCTGCCTGGCAAAACGGCAGTTTGCCTATTCTTCAAAGGAGCCCAGAACCAACACGTCGAAAACAAATACGTCGCCAAATATTCACCAAAATCACGTGAATATTTGGCGACGTATATTCGTGGCATCTCTAATGCTGTGGCCGCACTTGCGTCTATCGTCACAAAGCTTCGCTTGGTTATTTAATGAGCATTCAAACCAAAAATACAAACATACGTGCTTTTCAAACAAATACTTGTCCTTGCTTAGAATCAAACCCAAGTTACGATAGTAGCCATTGTATTATTATAATCTGTCTCCAAGCCCTGTTGATTGGTAGTTAGGGTCGCTACTTAAGCAAAAACGGGGCGGTCAGGGCGTTAGTTAGTTGGTTTTATTAGGTAACTACCAATTTAATAGTGCGTTAATACTTTTACTTTACCTTTTTTTTTAACTTCCCACTAGGTAAATGAAAATTTTCAAAATTCGGAACGTCGTTGATTTCACCCCATTTTCTAAAATAGGGTATTTATCAGATGTCGAGTTTTGAAATCATAAGAAGATGCTCTAGTTTTAATAGGTAGGTACAACAGAGGTAGGTATCTAATAGTTTAGGATATAGGTACATATTATGTATAACGATTTAAATTTGTTTAAAACCATTTTCCTACTTATAACAAGTACCTACTTTATACGTATACTTTAATTAGTATTTCATTATTCTGCCTTTATAACGGGGGGATTAATGCAAAATATATATAAAAAAGGTAAATTGAATATAATATTATATAATGGAAAGGGAGCAATGAGAGTTATAAGGACAATAGAGTGACCAGTTCTTCGAAAAGATCAATTGGAAGACGGAGAATTGCCATAGGCTGTTTACCTATATAGAATTTGACGGCAACGCAATTAAAAACAATGTTCCTGGAGTGAAAGTCAGAATCGAACCTAACCCGGCTCAAAGTATGCGTTGCTTTGAGCCGGGTTAGGTCTCAAGTGGGGCTAATAATAAATAGTTTAGACCACCATAAATTACTTAATAATCCCCACGATATTTACTCTCTGAATGAAATGACAAGATTGCGTAATTTACCATCTTATAATTTTAATATCCAAGTTAATGAATCCTAACTAAAAAGTGTTAAATAAAAAAATTATCGAAAACAAAAAACCCGACTGCATTTAATCTTTAGAAAAGGTTCATTGCCTGAAATGAAAGCTAAAAAGAAAGAAACAAGCCCAGTAGTTTAGAATCATGTTAAGTAATAATGAATAACTTCACCATTGAAATAGTTCTATAATCGATGTAGGTACTAGGTACATACATTTAAAACAATTCATGAATTTTAATTTATCACAGAACGATTAACAGTCGGGGCCCTTTGTGAAAATTTGATAGCTAAAAATTGAATGGGCCCCGACTCTTAATCGCTCTGTGATGAATTAAAATTCATGAATTGTTTTATATGTATGTACCTACATCGATTATAGAACTATTTCAATGGTGAAGTTATTCATTATTACTTAACATGATTCTAAACTACTGGGCTTGTTTCTTTCTTTTTAGCTTTCATTTCAGGCAATGAACCTTTTCTAAAGATTAAATGCAGTCGGGTTTTTTGTTTTCGATAATTTTTTTATTTAACACTTTTTAGTTAGGATTCATTAACTTGGATATTAAAATTATAAGATGGTAAATTACGCAATCTATATATATATATATATATACAACAGACAAGAGATATATTTATATATATATATATATATATATATATATATATATATGTGTGTGTGTGTGTGTGTGTGTACCGAGTAAATATATAAACTTTACTAAATAATGATGAAACATGATATTGACAAAGAAATATTTACAAGTATTGCAAGTATTGTTAGTGCGCTCACCTTTTCATATCTAGATTCCTTGCCTCTTACATCCTTGTACCGTTAGCTAGTCATATCTTTACAATACAACACAAATAAATCTTAAACCATAAACCATAATACGTAAATCATTGATGGTAGACTCTCATGCCTGCAGTCTACCCTTAACTTCCGTCAGCTCTTCCTTAAGGAAACTGATGTCCTTCAGTAGGCAGACGACGTCGACGTGGTCCAGCGTCACGGGCGACAGCTTGAGTAGTTTTTTCGCCATAAATGGTGGCACGTCATCCGGATACGTCTGCTTCAGCAGGGAGATGATGTCTTGCACGCTTCTATCTGTACCATCTCTTCTTCGCGAAGGCATGTTCGCGCTCTGGCCGAGCGTCTTATACAGCAGCTGCTTACCCTACACATCTCCTCACTGGTAAAGGAAGACTTGCAGAACTACATGATGTTGATGGCATGCTGGATAACCGTCAGCAACTCGTTGACCACGAGTGCCATGGTCACGTGCAGCGGCAATGAAACGTGCAACGGAATTAATATTTGCTGCGTGTGTAACGCGGAGCACGACCGGCCGCTAGCTCGACACATTACACCAATTGGTCAATGCCAACTCCAGACCAAAGGCGATAACTTCTGGATAGATTTGGCCGTGATCGTTTAGTGGCTAAGACCCTGCGTTGTGACGGTCGTAAACAGACAAAAATGTTTATTATTATCTTAATATGTATAAATTATGCGTCACATTATATTTTGTCCGCAATGTACTCCGAAACTACTAAACTGATTTCAATGAAATTTTGTAGATATCTACAGTTTGATCTAACTCAAAAGATAGAATAGTGTTTATTTCAATTGACCCCCCCTCCCCCTCTTCCCCTCTCAAGTATTCCGCCAAAATATTCAATACAAGTAATTTACGTTACAAAACAACGTTTGCCGGCTAGCGATTGTATTTTTTATCACAATATAGCAAACAAGCAAATGACTCTCCTGGTGGTAAGCAAAACCATCGCTTGTGGTGGGATGACTGTGTTTTTTCAGTTTTCTGATAAAAACAACGTTGCCCGTGATTGGATAAACGCGCAATGTAAATCGCACGTCGTCGCGGAACTCTCGAACGCATAGAGAATAAAAATAGTAATAATTTTTTCTCGAACCAGCCATTTATTTTGCGCGATATGTGGTGCACAATACATTGCTTATTTAGAGTGTTTTTTTAAATTAAAGAAAATCGAAAACTTTTCCAATAGTCCACACAAATTTCCAATGGTTTTGTAACGACAGAACACGCTCGAGCACGGATATTTCGCACAGAGATTTTCATTTGAGAATCTCATCAAATTTCCAACGTTTTGCGATAGGCCGTCCCTTACACCCTGTATGTGTATGTGTATATATTGTTACGTACTCGGGTTCGTACTTGTAAGAAAACACCACTTATATTAAATCCGTGTATTTACACAACACAACACAACGTAATACTAAAATACACTTTACACCCTAGTCACTCGGTGTATTATCACTGAACTTAGAACACTACACAATAAAACACTTCTCGCTTCGCACTGGTCACTTGATGTATCGCTCTCGATCGCTTGATAAAAACTGCCTTGTGTTTGTCAACACTTCTCTATTTATAGGTAGGGGAAAGTCCTAGCTGGATCCAGAAAAATCTAAATGTATCGGGAAACAATGAATCACTTCTTATCGTAAGCATGTTATGAGTCATAAATCCTAGTACACGCTACTTTTAACCTTATGCCATATCCCACAAAGTCCATTATGGCATAGCCCAGGTCAACTATTTGTTTGTCAATAGGAGTAGTTATCTCTTTCTTTTATTTCTAGATAGTTACGGCGCGCGCGCTCCAACTTTAAACTCTTCTAGATTATTCGTAACAATATTATACATATACAAGTAATACTGGCGGAGCCCATGCCCACCCCTCTAACTTCTGTAAATCAGAATCAACAGCGACAACTTTCCTGACCACCACTGAGTTGCGAACTTCATGCCCTGAGGAAAACCTAAGCTGTCTTGTGACCCGCAATAAAATTATCAGAGGGGTAGGTATATAGAAGGAGTAGAAAAAGACATCGTGTTTAACTCCCTTATCAGCAGGAGACAGCGAAATGATAAAAGCATAAAAGTGCTAAAAAAATAATGTTTACCATCAAGCTAAGCCTGGTTGCTAGCATTGCACCAAGGTACCTCAGGTACTTTAGGACCAACACGGGGGTAATAACTTTTAGTATATTATTAGCGTCAACAAAAGAAAATTCAAAAATGATATAAAACATAACAATTCAGCGGTAGTGGATGATGCACTAAGCTTTTATGCTCGAGTCACTTAAATAGCCTTAAAGTTTCCGATTTCTGAATACCTAGCGAAACTTTTTTTTTAAATTACTTACACATTTTGTATTGGAACTGCAAGAACCAACCTTAATTCACCTTTAACATTTTAGAGTTTCTTCCAATTCTCCAAAGAACCATTAATGGGCTTAACGATATTAGGAGAATGGAAAATAAACACTTTCAAACGATACTTAATACGAATTTTTGAATTAGTCCAGTCTATTTTAAATTACAAAGAAACATAAAATACTCAAACGTGTCTTTTTTTTTTTACAGTCGATAGGGAAGCGCTTGACCACGATCTCGCCTGATGATAAGCTAAGGTGCGGCCTAAGATGGAACGCGCTTCCCTAAAAGGTACCTGTTCACGGTTCTCTTGAAGATCCCCAGGTTGTACCCGTCGGGGACTCAGGTAGCATATTCCAGTCCCTTGCGGTTCGGATCAAGAATGTCGAATCGAACCGCTTTGTTCGGGTACGTGGAACGTCCACCATATGGCGATGCCTAGTATCTGTGCGCCTCGACGATCGATAAAAAAACGGGGATATCGAAATTAAGTCGTGCAATTCCGCAGCGCACGCTCCAAAATGTATTCGATAAAATACCGATAAACTAGCCACTCTGCGGTGATAAGCGAGGCTCTGGAGTATTTTGCCTACCAGATCATCGTCGTTTATGAGCCTCTTGGCACGCCTCTATCGCCTCAAGCGTCTCCAGCTGGTATTTGGCGGATCCATCCCAGAGGTGAGTGCAGTATTCCATGCACGAACGGACTTGTGCTTGATAAAGATTGAGCAACTGTCCCGGGCTGAAATACTATCGCACCTTGGCCAGAATACCAAGCTTTTTTCTTCCCCGTATTGGTCCCGGGCTCCTTTGGAGAATAGACCAACTGCCGTACTGCCAGGCAGGTCGCAAAAGGCGACCGAAAGTGCGAGGCGAATGTGGCTATGGGCGTCACTATCATCGTGACTACTAGGTGGTAGAGTTCTGCATTGGCTCGACCGGGTCTGGTACCACCACCTTACCTATTCCTGTCGCAATAGCGTCAGTGCTAGTCGCTGTCGTGTTCCAGTTTGGCGCGTAAGGTAGCCGGTAAACTTATGCATGTGGCATTAGACCTCGCCACAAGATAGCAACGCACCATTAACATCTTTCGTGTTTATAGGCGATGGTTGACTCTTTCCATCAGGAGACCCATCTGCTTGTTTGCTATCTCATGATATAAAAAAAGGCAACTTGGGCTTTTGATTCGATGTACGAACCAAAGTTAAGTGTAGGCGTTAAGGTGATACCAAGGAGCTCGAGGTGGTCAGTTATCGGCACGGACGCACCCTGATACCGCACCAAAAGACGGAGATAGTTAAAATAGACTCCGTTTAGCGGAGAATAGACACGCCTGGGTCTTAGGTGCATTAAACTTGACCAGATTGGCATCGCCCCAGTCGGAGACTGCCTGTAAGGACAGGTTAATACGATCGACCATCGCCTCTCTGAGAGACCGGATCTGTGCCGTACTGGCTCGCGCGCTGGATACGTAACTCTCCACGACAGTGCTATCGTCTACGTACCCATAGATACCGGGCTTCAGCAGACCATTGATATGTAGCAAGAACAGAGTTGCGGAGAGAACTGATCCCTGAGGGACTCCGGCATTTATATCCATTTGGTCGGACGAGCAGCCGTCGACGACTACCCTAATCGACCGGCCACTCAGAAAATCTGAGATCCAGGCGCAGAGATCAGTAGGTATACCGTACGAAGGAAGCATGCTAATAAGACTGTCATGCCAGACCCTGTCAAAGGCCTTAGAGATGTCAAGGGAGACAGCAACGCTTCACCATGATTTTCGATGGCTGAACTCAAGACGTAAGTGGCATACGCTAGAAGATCCCCAGTGGACCGATTTCGGTGAAACCCGTGTTGGCGGTCACTGAGTAAATCGTTCGCTTCTAGGTGTGCCATTAGCCTCCTGTTCAGTACACGCTCCATAGTCTTGCAGAGTATGGACGTGACTGAAATTGGCCTATAGTTAGAGGGTTCGGCACGACTGCCCTTTTTAGGCACAGGCTGCACGTTAGCAAGCTTCCATGATTTAGGCACTTTTCCGGTCGTCATCGAAAGACGAAAGAGACGTGTCAAGACAGGAGCGAGTTCAGACGCACAGGTTTTAAGTACTATTGCTGGGATCCCATCAGGGCCACTGGCTTTGTTCACATCCAGATTCCGCAGCGTTTTAAGAACCTCAGAATTTCCGGCATTTTCACCTCGCATCCAGGTAGACTGGGAGGTTTCGCGTTGGCAGAATCAAGAGGTGAGTTTTCCGCGAATAGAGTAGCGAATAGGTTCGCTTTCTCTACAGCCGTGTGAACCAGAGTCCCATCCGGTTTCAGCAGTGGAGGAAGAGAGGGGCGGCAGAAATTCGATTCAACCGACTTTGCCAGGGCCCAAAACGCTTTACTACCTGAGGGGTACGAAGCTAGTTTGTTCCCAGTACGCCTGACAAGGTCGAATCGAGCTTTCAGTAGAGCCTTTTTGCACGATTTGGCGGCCCGGTTAAAGTTTTTCTACTTCTCCGATACGTCCTTGGCCTTGCGGTGTCGAGCATCAACCCAAGCCAGATATGCCTCACGCTTTAGCGCCTCATCGCGTCTAAAATCGGCTCTGAACCAGGGTTGAGCTTTGCTGGACATGGCTATATCGGAAAAAGGGATAAAGTATTACATTCCCTGTCGCAGCACATCAGCCACAGCATCCGCGCAGGTTGAGGAGTCTTAAGACGAAAAGCAGAGAGGCCGCCAGGGATAAGACGCAAAGAAGGAACGCATCTCGTCCCAATCTGTTGACTTGTATCGCCACACGCGCCGAGAGCCCCTGGGACTGGGATCGGGTGGCGAGTAGACGGATACAGATTTCACCAGACAGTGATCGGAGCTGCCAAGCGGCGAGGAAATCGCCACCGAGTGTCTACAATACTTACTAATTTAAAGTCCACCCGTTGTGGTTATTAATCCAGTATACTATTCCGATTAAAACAATATTTCCGATAAAAACAACATTGCCCGGGATTGGAAAGTGTCCGGTTGGCGATAGGCTGGCCACCTATCACATTGTGGGACCAAGTGTCTTCGGCCAATCGTGGGTGCACTTGTTGTACCTCTGCCTACCCTTTCGGGGATACGGGCGTGAAGATACTTACTTACTTACTTACTATACTATAAACGTATGCAAGTATAGATAATTTGAATAATAAGTAATGATAATGGTAAGACAGAAATAAATGAACAATTATTAACATTCCATAATCGCTGACAAATAAAAGAATTCGTATTATGGTGTCATGATTATTTAACTACGTCAATGTAATATTTAATGAACTTATTCGCATTTACGACAAAAAAATAAGATATTACCTTTTACGGTGAACTTTTGCTTTAGGTAAATCTTCATCTCTTTCTTTGAGTAAGTATTTTCGGGCACATTTTAAGCTATCAAGGATATATTCTTCAAAATTTATGTTCTCATATATAAAATCAAATTCCTGGCGGTCTTGGTCTTTAATTTTGATACAAAGATCCGTAAAGTTTCTTGCAGAAAATCTCCACTGAGTAATACCAAATGGATATAGTATTATGCACGCTACGTAGATGCGTCGTTGGATCTTTAACAATCTAGAAATATGTATTTTTAAGAATAAAGTGAAAAAGTAAATTGATCCAAAGTCATTAAAAAATAATGAACTTTGTTATTCTTTGATATTCTTGAAAATTTTAATATTAACAATGTTAATATTAAAATTTTCAAGATTTTTCAATTAATATTAAAAGTTTCAAGTTAAAATTTTAATGTTAACAACATAAAGGAAAAATTACAATTAATAACGAAATGAAAATGAAAATGTAAATAGGACATACGATTTTTATATGAGAAACGATGGTAGTGACTCCCGTTCGCTCCTAGCAACCGCCTGGCAAAACGGCAGATGGTCTATTCTTCAAAGGCAGCCAGTTCAGGACCAACACGGAGAAAATAGTTTTGAAATAATATTTTTTAGAAAAATTTGACCAAGTTAAGCAAACTTGCGTATAAAAAATTTATTTGGGGCAACAAATTAATTTTGTATACGCAAGCAATACAAGCGTGGCAACGCTTGTACGTTTTAGGATTATCTATGTCATCGATTTTTTTTTGTGTGGGTCCGGGCCCCTTCTAAAAATTTACTATCTGGTATTCCACCAGGCTTTTCGGTAAAAGTCTAATTATTGGCCAAACGTGTCAATAACATCGTCACTACTAATCGTCAGAGCTCTGCAGTGTCTCGTCTGGGCACCGAACCCGGACGAATCACTGCAGAACTACTACCGCATAGCCTATTCCTGCCGCAATAGCGACAATGGATGTCACTGTCTTGTTCCGGATCAGAGGATAAGCTTGTTGATAAACTTATTTATGCAGCATCACCATTGCGCTACTCGGTTAACCACTATTGACATCTCTGGCGTCTATAAGCGACGATTACCTCACATTACCAGAACAGTCATTTGCGTGGTTGCTATCCATGATTTAAAAAGTCCACCTCGTACAGAGTAGGCAGAGTGATTCGAGTGCGGTTAGTATCTAGGTAGGCTCGTCTTGAATCCTTTACATTTAAGACTCTTCATTCAAACATGCTGAAACTTTAAACCATCTAGAAAACACGTAATCAATATAAACTTGAAACGTCCGCCTTGGTCCACTCACATCTTTTTTGCCTATGGGTGATAGTTTTTCTTTCTATCAGGAGAGGCATTTGCTTGTTTACTATATTATGATACAAAAAATCGTATTATCCGCCCATTTCGTTCGCTAATGATATTAAAAATTAATATAATATAGACAGACAAACAAAAATTATAAGGCCTATCATTGGCGCTATTACCTTACTGTATACAACTTTTCATCAAGATCGGTGAAGTCTTTCTTGAATTAGAATAAGATTTGCAATATATGGACAGAGAGATAGAAAGAAATAGAGATTATACAGACATATAGACGTAAAGTACAAAAAAATAGTGTACAGATAGATACCAGAAATTTATATAGTAGTGTACCAGGTGGGTGTACAGAGACTACAAATTTGTATACACATATACTAGACGAGTGTACAAACAGACGCTACAAATTTCTATAGTAGATGTACTAGATGAGTGTACAGATAGACGCTACAAATGTATACATAAAATTGTGTAGATATACAGGTAGTAGATATGCATTTGACTGTTAAAAAAATAACTTACATAGGTTTTTTGCCGAGAGCCAATAATATCCCATCAATAAATATGGCCGGCAGCGTTTGTAAAAGCATGAACTAAAATTAAACAAATTATTAGGCTCTTTGTCAAAATGTTAAAAAATACTGCTTCTGACAGAATAGTGTCAATAGACCATTCATAGGCTGCTTATCAGATCGTCACTTCATTTCGGTCAGAGCATTGAATATTTTACTGAAATTATTTAGAAAATAATATCTCGTTGAGTACCTTAAACGTCGATTCTCCTTACCACAACAAATAAGATATAGTCGTAACATGCATACATTTTTTATAAAGCGGATGTCTATCGATGAAAAGAGCAGGTACCAAAATTGTTAATGATTCGTTGGTTTCACGTATTCATTTGCTCATTATTATACTCCTTATTTGCTATCTTATGATATATAAAAAATATAAACTGGTATAACCCTGCAGGCCATTCCTGAAATTTCCCGCTAAATTGAGGTATTTTAAGCTCAAAGGAACAAGAATTATACATAAGCATAGATTTTTTAGAGCTCAAAAATCTAAGTTTTGTTATAAACGAGAATAATTTCATTTTTGAAAAGTTGGAAACGATGTTCGATTTTGATCTTTGCTCAACGCAATGTTAAAGCTTTTCTAGAGAGAAAAGACGATCAGATTTTTAAATCAATCCGTAAGAATATTTTTTTTAATGAAAAAAGAGCTTTGTTGTTAAAGCGATGATATCGCCCGGGTTGTAACATTATAGAGCAACGACTACAGAAAAGTTTAAGAATTCCACATAAAATACTGTATGATCCAGTCCGCAAGCAGTATCCTACCTACAGACTAGCCCATAAAGCCCTTTAGCATTGTTCGAAGATGGATCAACTAAAATACCATTACAGAAACCAACTAAATAATATTATGCTGAATTTGACTTATTCCTAACGTTAGAATTACAATTTATTAACATTTGATATACATCGTCGATCACATTGTAGCTGCTCAAACAATCACAAAGGCCACAGAAAAAATAATAAAAAATAGAAAATGATGAAATTCAAAAATCAAATCCTGAATCGCTATATCACAATTATTTATCTTGTAACACTATATACAAGTTTCAACGCTTCTCAAACGGACTTCGGTCCCCAAGCAGTACACCTTGCCTGGCTGGGAAGATCTTCCTTTTCCCCTTCAATGTCCTTGTGTGACGTAATCAACCTCCACAGTTATGACGTCATCCTGACAATAGCTGGCCCGCTGGTTCCATCACTTTAACCCTTCAGCGATACGGACCAGCGGCGCCACAGTGGTCATCCCGACGTGATCTTCACCACTAACAGCTATCAATATGCCACAGTTGTGACCCTCAACAAAACAGCACGCTACAACCTTCTGACCATCAGCACTTCCTGATTACCCTCACTGCTTCCAACAGTATCAGCCAGCTTCACAAGCTACGCCTCATTTACGCTTTCCGGAATCCACTTCGAACTGCTTACGTTCACTGGATCTCCATGCAGCAACTCTATCCCACTCGTTCCAACTCATTGCGATAATGCGATGCAACAATAGACCGAGTACACAAGACATAGCACTGCTACGAGGCGTTAGTTTAGAAGTACGCTCCGTAGAGGTGCACCATGAGTTAGACTCTGACTATAGGCCAGTAATATTTCACCTAGGCCTCCTCCTTAATCCCACGCAAATTGCAAGAACAAAACAGATTGTAGAGTGGAACAAATTATATAACATAAACCAGTCTCAACAGTCGGAGCATCTCTACCAAATCCATAGTATCATCAGCTCAGTCGAAGATGCCTTTTATGCAACAGAGCTGCTAACCAATCACATCGCGGCTGCGGTAAGCAGTTCTACGCGGGAAATCCCTGAAGTCCACCGTGGAAAAAGGGAACTCCTAGAATATATCAAACATCTAATACGTAGGAATACCGCCGCTACGTGGCGCTACGATGCATACTGGACAGACGAAAACCGACGTGCGTTACAATCCTTACAACGCGATTCAAGGAGACATAATATAGCCAAACATCGCAAAGAACGGTAGGACAGACTCTTTGGTGAGATCTCCCCTTCCCACGTAGCATGCATTATTTGTAACTAGCAAGGGCACTCAAATCTGAACCTAGCCAAGTCATCCCCCGTCATCAGAAAAAACCTACCAATAGCACATGACGAATCTGAAAAAGCCGAATGCCTGGCCAAAAGTCACCAAACCCAATGTTCCCTTTCCCGATAATCTACCAACTCTAACCACGTCCGCATGATAGATGAAGAAGTACAACCTCAAATCAAAAACCTTCACAACAAAAAGGCGCTAAGTCCGGATAATATACCTAATAAAATTATTAAATATTTCCCTCTCGCTAGACGCTAGATTAAGTGGCTGTGCATTCCCTGAGGAATCGAAAGAGGACATAGTCATAGTTTTTGAATAAAAACTGTTTAAATCTAAGAAGCTTGCAAATAGCTACCTTCCCATTAATCTAATTAATCCCTTAGGCAAAATATACAAGCAATTTCCCTTGCGCGTTTTAAAGTAATTGTCAAAGACAAGAACCTTATCCCGGACGAACTGTTCGGTCCCAGAGCCGCTCACTCTTGCACTCACTCCTGCACCAAGTGCACCGCATCAACGAGTACACACTAAACGGCTTAAACAAACAAATTCCCAGGAACAGGAGCCTTCTTCTTTGACAAAGGCGTTTGACAAAGTCTGACACAACGGCTTAATTTATAAGCTGTCTCAAATGGGTGTGCCAGACAGATTCGTACTCATCACACGAGACTACTTGTCAAACCGTCGATACCAATTCAGAGTGGAGGGAACATTCTCCTCAGACTGCCCATTGGAGGCAGTAGTACGACAAGGCTCGATAGTCTTGCCCCCTTTGCATACCCTCTGTACTAAAGACCCGCCACAGACTCCGTACGTCCATTTGGCGCTTTCGCAAACGACACAACCCTTTATAGGTATGTTGCACTATAAAAGATCCCACTCCGTCTTTCCCCCGTGTTGGCCTGAGCTCCTTTAGCCAACCAACTGCCGCTATGCAAGTCACTACCATCATGACTACTAGGAGGTAGAGTTCTGCATTTTCTCGCATGTGTCTGTTACCACTGCCGTACCTGTTCCTGCCGTAAAAGCGTCAATGCTTGTCATTGCCGTATTCCTGTTTGCAGGGTTAGATCGCCGGTAACCTGATGCATGTAGCGTTAGACCTCGCCACAAGATAGCAATGCACCATCAACAGCTTTGATGTCTATAGGCGATGGTTGACTCTTTCCATTAGAAGACCCATCTGAATGTTTGCTATCTTGTTATATAAAAAACGCACAGACAGACTACAAGAAGCCGTCACTGCCCTGGCTGCTTGATTTAGGAAATGATGTATCGAAGTAAATCCGGACAAAAGTATGGTAATGTACTTGCACCTAAATTACCAAAACCCTCAGGTCATGCTGATAAAGTCTAGTGGTAGACTATGTACGGTCACCATGTACGACAGTGCAATCCTGTGAGAACGACATGTCAAATACCTCAGGATCAAAGTGAACAGTACCATGACCTTCTTACCTTACATCAAGAAAGTCCAAAACAAGACCAAGATGATTTTAAATTTAAAAAAACGAATATTTTCTACTAAACAGACATAGTAAAATGTCACTTAGGAACAAAATGACAGTTAACAAAATTTGCATAAGACCTAAATAACATTTATGCAAGCGTATAATTTCCTCACATCTCTTCTAGCCACACCTTTACTGAAACTGCTTTTCTAGCCACTGAAAGAGCCAAATACACCTTTTGCAGGTTGTTCAAAATAAATTCATGCACATAGCAACCTGCGCACCGCGGTACATGCGCAATGTAGATCTTCCCCAAGACCTAGAGCTCTCAACCTTCACGCAATACATGGCGGAATTATCGATGCATTATAAAAATAACGCATCGATAATTCCGCCATGTATTGCATGAAGGTTGGGAGCTTAATAGTGCATTTTGGTGATGTGTTATTTAAAAAAAAAAACACATCACCAAATGTAAACATATCTTTCTTTAACATGATTAAGTCGCATTCTCCACGTTTAAGAACGTTAATTGGAGAAATGTATCAGTTAGCCGAGCGACTAGGCAAGTATCGCCCTGATTTATCGCCCATTGCTAATAGTTAACCAACAAAAAATGAGCTATTAAAAATGACTTTGCTGATACACACTCAAAAACTATAAAATGTTATAAAAAAAAACACAAGAATCTTACTGAAAAAAAGAAAGAGAAAATCAACAACGTAAAACAAATCATGTCTTATGCAATTTACAAAAAGAGATGATATCCAAACAAAAACATTTTCATGTAAGATCTTGTCAAGAAGAGTGCACATGGCTTGCACTGTAAAAAGTTATCAAATCTTATGTAACGCCAAGCTTCTAACTCTTCATGATCTAACTTCACATGCTGAAACTCTACATGCCCTACACTACGTGCGTTAACTCTACATGCCCTAATTCTACAAGCTCTAACTTCATAAATTCTACACTTTAGTTAAAATGTGTGACTTGGCCGTTTCGTTGCTTAAGGCACAATGGCTTAACAAAAAAAGTCCCATCACACCATACATAACACTAATACATTACATGCTACTTAGTGCATTGAAACGGCCAAGGAACTCATTTTAACTAGAGTGTAGAGCTTATGAAATTAGAGCTTGTAGAATTAGGGCATGTAATATGTTATGCTATGTTAAAGCACGTAGTGTAGGGCATGTAGAGATAGTTCATTGTAGAGTTTCGGCATGTAAAGTTAGATCATGAAGAGTTAGAAGCTTGGCGTTACATAGGATCTGATAACTTTTTACAGTGCAAGCCATGTGCAATATTTTACATGAAAATTTTTTGGTTAGATATTTATTTCTAAGAAATTTTTAATTCTCCTCATGGTACACATCGTATAATCGTTCCTAACCAATAAAATAAAAATTACTGTATCAACGTTAAAAACTATCGTTAGAAAGTTACACTATACAGGAGTGACGTAAGCTACAGTTTTACCCAACCGCGCAAAAGGAAGTAATAATTTTGGTACGCGAACGAAGTCGCGAGTAAGCGCTAGTAATATACGGGCACATTTGTAAAAGAGTGCACATATTCAAGCACTTGATAGTCAAAGGTCATCCGTGTACAACAAACATATAACATTACTTAAATACATAGCAAACCTAAACGAAATTAGTGTAGCATTATTCAAAAATCATGGCCATCGTACGCTGTACTAACGAGCCTAGTTCGGTAAATTGCTGTTTGTAAACAATTGTTTATCCGCTTACGAGGTATGGAAGTTAATTAACTTCTATGCGCCTTAAGCGGGTGTCCGCGCTAAAGATCTATATAGGATAATTAGATCAAAGTTTAAGTACCTATTTTCTACATATTCAGCATCAGAATTGAACTGAACACCCGCCTTCAGTATATACAGTCCTCTACCAGATAACTTGTATATTAAATGTTTATTGTTAATAATTAAAAAGTAATAGCTACCCATATATAAAACATGATATATGTTTTATAGCAATTTCCGCTTGCATACATCCACGTGGTATCGAAAGGGTGCACGTCGAGCAACTTATGTCCCAGCTCTTTCGTCCTGCGACCAGTTAACTGGTTTCGCCCAGCATCACATGCGTTGTAAATTGGACACTCATCTGACACTTCTAGTCTGAAAATTATGTCATCACTATATGCGTTGTGTTTTCGAAACACTGATAGCATTACAAAGTTCATTCACAAGAGTCGATGCATCAAATTCTTGAATTTAGTGGAATATTTTTAAACATATATTTTTATATTATCTTGTAATAATTTTACACAAATAATTAAAACGCACTTTCAAATCAATATTTAGTTCCTAATTTTACAATTTGGCCGGACTCTTAAAAGTAACCCCGTATCATGATGTCAATATAGTCTCACAAACCTTTATGATCTGGTGATCAAAACTGAAACTAATGGAGTGTTGCCATTCAAGTCACGGGATGGCATGCTACATACATGGCCACAATGGTCTGAATCTAAATATTTATAATTGAACTAATAATGGCAGTTACATTTGTAAACATATCATCTATACAAGTGGCACTAGCGACAATAATTGTCGCTAGTGCCACTTGTATAGATTTTGAATATATTATTAGGATAAATATTATCCTTGTAGGTTCAGAGAAAATGTTGTGCAGATTATATCATTAAAAAATTAAAAAAATGTTAACGAGGATTGGTCTAAAATATTTATATTAAAATCTCCACAGGCAACAACATATTTCTTCAACAACATCTTTGAGTTGGAGGCTTTGAATATAACCTCATCCTAATATAATTATAAATTCATCATAAGATACACGAGGGGGCTTGTATACACTGATGAGTTTGACCGATTACATGCAATCTCTATAACTTGAACTCTAATATTTGGACATAAGTATCTGACCGAGTACAAAATTAAGCGGTTTCGGCCTTGATGTATGTCTTGATCTCTTCAGTGTAGTCTGACACACACCTAACTACAGACTGCTTAGATGGAATATATTACTTACTGTACATGAATGTGAGTTGCTATTGACACTTAACAGTTCAATAGCAACACTAACAACAGAACTGGGCTATCGCTGCGGACCTTTCAGCGCATAATGTTTTGGCGCCTCCGTACTTGGACTTTGCACTTGCCGCACTTGATTTGAAATATTGGCACTGCATTTTAAAATATGTATTACAATTAAACTCATTTGTACTTCTGTATTATTCTTCTATATTATATCTTCATTTTTCTTCTATATTATTTCTACACCTAACCGGTTTAGCTAATTACAGCATCATTAGAAATGTTTTGCACAGTTATAATGTCTTAAACAAATTGTAAAATGTGACAAGCCATATTATATAAATATTAGATGTAGATGGGTAGCCGACTACTAGAAGTATTTATATGATAAGGCTTTTAACTATTTACAGTTTGTCTAAGACATAATGTCGTATACCAATTCTGCTTCTTGTAACTTGTTCTTGTTACAAGGTGTTAGAAAGACAAATCGTTACAAGCTATGTTATATGATGCTGTAATTAGCGAAACCTTACCCACCTTTAGTCGGGTAAAAACAAGTGAACTAGAAATGAGTTTATTTGTAATACCTATATGTTAGCGACTGTATTTAATATGTTTCTTATCAGCACCAAAACACTCAACTCATAATAGCAGAAGTTAATAAATAATCCTTGTTTGATTTTTTATTTTTGTTGTGCACATTTTTATGTATTTCCGTGTTTAAATTAGAACATGTCGATATTTTAGTAAATAAATATTTTTATAACGCTTAGTTAATCTCCTTGTTCCGGTGATCAGAAATCAGATATCAGATACACTTATTGAATTAAACTTTTTTAAGTTATTTTGATGCGTCAACGTTTTTTTTTTTAAACTTGGTAATGCAGCTATAACACACTGAGAAGATTCGGCGGAAGAAACACAGCATGCTTGTATTTTTTCATATATCATTTTTTTATCTATGATATTACATTTGCTATTGTAATTACACTGTCTAAGAATTTTGAAAAGCACTTTACTTACTTTTTCGTACCTCTACTCCAAGCTGCTACAATCGCTCCTCTCACTACGGAACATGCAGGTATCATATCCAAAGCAACGTCAAAATCAGAGTAGATTGAATGTAAGATCCCTGAAATATAGTTGTCATCAGTAAAAACAATACCATATTTGTTCCTACCCATTTATTTAACTGTTCTTTAATGTTGTCTATTTGTGCTCACTGATATATTAATAACCGTGGTACAAAAATGTTTGAAGTTATAAATAAAATTGAATTCTTGTTTTTGTCATATATTTGGGCGGCAATATCAGTGTGATATAACAGTGGGGACGCGGAAGTGATGAACTTCACTCACATTAATGTCGGCTATTTCTTTATCATTTATTCGATATTCTTGTTCACGTTTATTTAATTCTGCCTTCAATTCCGCGATAGCAACTGACATACTTGGATCGACGGCCGACCGCTCAGCTACATTTGGCTGTCAAAACATCTGTGCGCTCCTCAAGACAGATTACCTGCTTGTTTGGTTCCGTTATGTTTTCATTTAATATCTGTAAGTCCTGACGAAACTAACTCATTTCTTTTGTAACTGCTACTTACTCTTGCAGTAGAATTTCAATCGCCTTCGTTAAAGCATACGAGTAGTACTGCTCTTTCCGGTGTCCAAAAGTCATCACCAAAACTTTCTGTCCATTTTTGTTCTAGAAATTGGTGGCAAATTGTTCTCATACGGCTAGAAGAGCATGGTAGTTCCAGTATACTTTTCATATTTTACTTCCTCGGTTTAAGCAACAAACTGATATTGATTGGATTTTTTTGCCATTGTATTTTGTGCAGTTCATTCGGTGATCTACATGATATGATACTGTCCAACAGTGCACTTTATTAACTTATAAGTATCTTCACGCCCGTTTTCTCGAAGGGGTAGGCAGAGGTACAACAAATGCACCCACGATTAGCTGAAGATACTTGGCCCCACAAATGTGATAAGTGGCAAGCCTATCACCAACCGGGCACTTTTCAACTTTGTATTTATCTCAAAACTGCAAAAACACTTTTATATGCCCAACCCGGGAATCGAACCTGGGACCTCATGTGGTCAACGCCAATGCTGGACCACTATACCACAGATATTAACTTATACCTATGTTAATTATATTTTTACCACCAAAAGGAATGATTTCGTGTTACCTTCTTCGTTTTCTTAATCTTCAATTTTTTATTTAATCCTCCACCGAATTATTTTATTGTTAACCTTTACGTTCTAAGTACTTTTTAACTTGTGCATCAATATTGTATTCTGATTTTAATCGTTAAGGCTTTTTTGTTTGAATAGCTTTTTCAAACATCAGCCAGGCAAAGTAGCCCAGAAAATCAACTGTAGTTTTGACGATACATGTCATTTTATGTGTTTTGTTGAGGGGCTTACCAAATTATTATCATACTGCTATTCATAAACATTATTCGGTACAATGTTTTATTCTTTTTTCATGCTAATTATTCTAGTTATACAATATCAATATCAATAATTTTTATTCAAAATAAGATACATTTGTATCACTTATTGAATGTCATATACATTTCAATACAACTATTAAAATTATTTTTCCCCCCTTATAAATTTTTAACTTCCCGCTACGTTAGTGCACTTTTAAAAATCGAGTTTCTATCAGATTTGTTTTGTGGTCCCAGGAAACTTTTTTTACTAAAGACGCATAGAATGCGATCTGAACTTAGCGTGCGGTCAGCATGAGCGCGGCGTTCACGCTGTGCACGTCTGCGTTGCATACTAATAAACCGCGACACGCAGCTTTGTCATGCCTTGTACGCGGGGTTCGCGTCGTACACTCGAGAAACGTACCCGCTCAATGCAGTCAGCTTGAGCTTAAGTGCTGAAACCTTGAAAGAAAATGCACGCGGCCGATAATTTCTGGAAACTCGATCAGCCGATTGCATCCTTTGAAGGACGATTAGATCTGATCATAAGATGACTGATCCGGCATTAATACTGCCAAATACAATTGTTGTAGTATAATAAAAATGTTTATAAATCACCATTTACCAAAATCACTTTATACAGAGACATCAATTACCTTTTGCAGTTGCGATATTGATTCCCATAGGTCCATTAAAGTTTTCAGTCCAACCGCCAAGAGGCTCTTTCAATGTGGATATAACTGAAATTTTATACAAAAAACGTGAGTGCCCTCCACGGACTCTTATTCCTATACCCATCCTGTACACTGTACAGTCTTTTAGCAACTACCTGTATATATTGTGTGTTGACGATTTCAAAAATATTGTATTACAAGCAGACCCGCGTAGCTTTAGCGGCGAGTATATGGTACCACCACCTGCTGCAATAGCGTCAATACTTATCACTGTCCTCTTACAGTAATATTTGGCGCTAAATTGAAGTATTTTGAACTCAAAAGAACAAAAGCTATGCCTAAGCGCAGATTGTTTTCAGAGTTCAAAAATCTAAAGTTTGTTAAAAATTACATTATTTTGATTGTTGAAAAGCTGTACATTTACAAAAAAAATGATCATTTTGGTTTTTCGAATCACATCCAAATTTTTTAACTTTAAAAAAATGTTTTAGCTACAAACTTAATTGGTTTAAAAATGTTGAAATAACGTTATTTTTCATCAATAATTTTCATCAGTAATAAATCCAGAATTAATTAATCAATTATGATCCAATTTACGGCTTTTGGCGGGTTTTTTTAACGAGCTGATCAGACTTATAATCAATCTGTCTGAAAGTTACTTTCAAAATACGAGGACTTTTAATGTAAATAGCACAATTTTAATATGTGAAAAGCTATAACTTGATTGAATACTAAAAAAATATAGAAAGTCAAAAATAATTTGGTTGAAAAATCTTAATTATATAAAAAAAAAACCCGCATGAACAAACCAATTTTAATGCGATTTTCAGCAACATAACATACGGTACACGCGTACACACGCACACGCGTAAACACGGACACGCACACACGCACACACGTGCACATGCGTACACACGTATATGCGCACACGCACACGTATACACGCACACGCACACACACGCACACGCACGCACACACGCACACGCGCACACATACACGTACACACAGATACACGCACGCATGCATGCACACCCACATGTACACACACACACACACACACAGAGAGAGAGAGAGATAGAGAGAATTCTACGACAGCAAAGTATTCCTGTTTTGCTTGTAATTTTAACGAAAATTGGTTAAATAAATGTTTTTAGACTTCGTGCTACTTATGTAGAAAAGAAGTTACTGATTTTGTCCCGATTGTCCTATTCTTCAAAGGAGCCCGGGACCAACACGGGGAAAAATTTGTTATATTTAACAACCTTTCTATTAACTAATAATTAAAAACGGCTATTCTCACGTTTAATCGGCGAAGGTTCCGAGTAGTTTCAGACCTATATAAGGTCCATCCTCAGGATGAGTCTGGCGTTAGCTCGGTAGCGTCTGGTCTCGAAATTATGCAAGTGGACCAGTGTTTTGGTTGGTCGGAGCATCAGATCGTAGTTGATAGTGCGTGTTTCATCCTTGAATCTATCAATGTTGGTGTTCCACAAGGCTGCGTGCTATCACTGACACTGTTCCTTCTGCATATCGATGACATGATGCGAATTCGCAGCATACCCTACTATGCAGATGACATAAGTAGTGATGCTACATACTCCGGCCATAGCGGTATTTCTCGGGAATACGTCGAAGAGTGCTGAAACAAGCTTATGTTGGAAGTCAAGAATCGAATTGCCGGTGTCTCGAGATAGGGTCGTTAAAATCTGGTCACTTCTAAACCCCAAGAATACACAGCTTTGCGTGTTCACCGCTAAAGTCATCCTTTGTCGTAACACCTCTATTTGGGGATACTCTCCTCAGCTAGCGTTGGAATTCTGGGAATCGACATATTGATTTACGTTCAGTTTCGCGGTCGTGTACAAGGTAAGGCTAAGCTAGCCGCCAAAAAGCTCGGTGTGCTCAGCAGAGCAAAAAAGTAGTTCTTCGTGGCCCATCGCTTTCAACTTTATAAGGCACAAATTCGGCCCCACAAGGAGTACTGTTTTCATCTCTGGGCCGGAGCTCCTTAGTACCAGCTTCTTTCCCTTGATCGCATTCAGCTAGAACAGTTCGAAAAACTTGACTCTTTGCGCAGAGGTTTACTCTACGTCTTCTTTCGTGTTTATCATGGGGAGTATTTTAACGAGTTATTTGAATTAATTCTTGCCCATCCCATCATCGGACATCGCGTCAAAATTCGAAATTAGACCTTCAGCTCGATGTCTAGAAATCCACAACTCTGGGTTTCTCACGGCACTTTTGCCTCGCACTACTGTATTGTGGAATCAATTACCGGGAGGGGTGTTTCCAAAATGATACAAACTTGGGGGCCTTCAAGAAAAGAGCTTACTCATTCTTAAAAGGCCAGTAACGCAACTGCAAGACCTCGGGTATTGCGGATGTCCATGGGCGGCGTTGATCACTTAACATAAGATGCACCTCTTGCTCGTTTGCGCCCTCTTCTATAAAAAAAACTATTTACATCTTTGGTGCCTACAGGCGATGGTTTCTTCTTCCATCACGAGAATCAACTGCATGCTAGCTATCTAATAATATAAAAAAGTAAAACAAACCAACAGACGGGCGATATATAACGACAGGAAGTTTTCCATTTTCTTCATACACCATCTGCTCAGCGAGATGCTTAGTGAATACATATGTATTTTCTGCTCCACCTATGTACCTGCAAGGTATGTTTATCTTTACAACGTCAAGATTATTTATACAGGTAAAAGATCGTACATGTTACATGTACAATGTTAACGCTATTGTAGTAGGAATAGGAAGGAGGTAATCCCTGACCAAGGCGAGATGACGCAGAACTCTGCCTCTTATTAGTCACGATGGCAGTGACATTTATAGCTAATAGCTCGCTTTTAACAATCTGCCTGGCAGAATGGCATGTGGCCGAGTTTTTAAAAGTATTCCCGACTAGCTGGAGAGCAGTATAATAAGAATGTGGAATAACGAAGATGTCAAAGAGAGCAATGCACCATGACCAAATTGAACGGACAATGTCTGAAGTGTACAATTTTGTTCTATTCTCAGCATTACTTACTTTTGTGTGAGAACCTGAAGAGTGCGATCGTCCAAATTCTCACATACATCTATTGTTTCCCGCCAGTCTGCAAAAGGTGTATAAATAACTTCTTCTATACATTCCTTCCAGGTGTTTGAGAACGCTGTTGACATGTGGATGAAGGACTAAAAGTAAAATATGGCACACAATAGTAAAATAACATATTATAATTCACATTTTATAAAGAAAGGAAACTACCTCGTACAAGGCTGGGCTTAAAACTGGTCTAGAAAATACCAGTTTCAAAAGCCTGTACTGACTTAGTGGTTTACGTTAAAGGTTTGCTCGGATTTGCTCGGTTTGTATATTTGAGATGACAGAGCTTCATAAACCTAAATAAGCTGGGATAAGCCAGAAGCCACGAATGGTACGTCACACACAGAACAGCCGTCATTTAGGACCGGCGAGCTTCAAAGAAAGATTTGAAAAAACAGAATAAACCGGTTTATTGATTCAAATCCTTATAATTTTGATCCACCAGGAAATCGGTATTTTTGAGGTTAAGGTTAAGCCAACTCTCTAAAAATGCTTCTTATGTACTTGCTCCGAATGAGGTTAAAAATTACCCTTTAACAATCCCTGAAACAAGGCGCTCCTTATTCTTTATTTGAAAGTTGAAACAAAAGCCGAAACTAGTTTGTTCAGAATCAGCGGTAGAATCGATTGCAATTATCGTTTTTTCAAATTTATTATGTCTTATCCTGAAAATCTTCAAATAAAAAAAAAGTTTATATGGACACGCTAATGAACATTAAAGGCACTAGCACAAATCAGCGAATACACATACATAGTTATGTGCCTTTTTTAAGTTAGTCGGATAAGCAAACTGGCAGACGTGACACCTGATGGTAAGTGGTCGATGTCGCCAATGAATATAAACTAATTTACTTGGAACTAGCCCAGGTAGGTAACTCATTTATGTGTTTTCTATCCTGAGACATTAGGTGTTAAGTCTCGGTGCCAGTAATTACATTCTTGCCCTCCCGTCCAAACCAAAGCAAAGCTGTTTCACGGGAGAAACAAGCAAGATGTTGGTACTCACGCAGCCGCGAGCGCGGCACAGCGCATCTCTCCCACCGGACTACGAGCAGTCCAAGTTTTTTGACGCGTATGATAACAATAAGTGTGTACGGTCATTGATACAAGTCTACTGATCACTCGAAGAGTATTGTTCTTTCTATTTTGTTTAATATAAATTTGTAATAATACGGTTGAGGTATTTCAGCTTTTATGTCAAATAAGAAGGATATTGTATTGTACAGATGTTGACAACATCAAAGGGTGATGCCATCTGAGACAAGATAAAATATCTCATTGGCAATCTGCCAGCTTCGTATGCAACACATGCGTAACTAAAAGCATACTGCCTTCAAAAGTCCTAGCAGATCAAAAATGTATTATTTTTATGCAGAGTATAGAAATGTGTGTTTCTTAAAATAATTATACTATCTGATAGCTCATACATTAGTAATCATAAATATTCTAACATAGTTACATTTACAGATAACATTATGGGCATTTGCTTTCAGTGATGAAATTGGTAAGAATATGGGACAAATATTAACTAGGCAATTCGGATCACCCATGTCCAACTTTTGTATGCCTAACGCTAATTTTTCACAAATAATAGAAAAGGTTATTTTAACAAGGACAGGAAAAACACTGTATTAATCCATACTAATATTTTAAATGCAAAAGTAACTTTGTATGTCTGTCTATCTCTTCTTCACACATAAACCACTGAACCGAATAAAAAAGAATAATGAAACTAGTAAAACCAAAAATTTCAATGATGTTTACCAACTAAAATCTGATGGAGTCAACATAAAGGAAGACTTGGAGACTGCAACGTAGTTAGAAACATTTTTCTTTAATGCTGCGATTTTAACAACTCTAAACCTCAGTTCATCAGTTAGAACTGTTGGATTATTACTGAAGCAATGTGTAACCAAGTGCGATAAAACTTTTGAATTTTCATTCATTGATACCAAAGATATATTAAATGCCTTTAAAACATTGGAACCGAGAAAAACATTAGATTTATGGGGACATTCCGTTAGAATCATTGCTTCAGTAATAAATGTTATTGCACCATATTTAGCTGTAATATTTAATTGTGTGTATCACATGGTGTATTTCCTGACTTAATGAAATTCAGCAAAGTTATGACAATTTTCAAGTCTGACTCTAAGTGTGAACTTTCGGCCTATCTCACTTTTGCCAACTCTAAGTAAAATATCTGAAAAAATATACTAGACCAATTGCTTAGACATTTTGATAAACTTAGATTATTTCAAATAAACAATTCGGTTTTACGAAGGGTCGCTCAAACTATAGATGGTGGTGGCGAATTACTGAAAAACGTTTATGAAGCCTGGGAATATTCGCAGGAGGCACTTGAAGTGTTCTGTGATTTGTCTAAGGCATTTGACTGTGTCGATCATAACATTTTAATCAGGTAGTTACACCATTATGGAGTTTGAATAAAAGCTCTCGATCTTCTAATTTCTTAAATAAATGAAAAAATCAGAGAGTTGATATTAATGGAAAAAGGTCCGTTGGTACTGTTGTAACCATGGGAGTCCCGCAGAACTCCACACTTGGTTCATTTTTGTTTCTGATATACATACATAAATAACTTGCCGTACCACGTATTTAGAAGACAAAAAAGCCTAGGATTAATTGCTCGTCATACCGATCTCATATTTATTTTTTGTAATTTTGTAATATTGTGATATTGTAAAAAAAATGATATGAAGAAAAAACAAACTCGCTGAGTTCCTTTCGCCGGATCTAAAAGATCCTTTCCGATCCGATAGTAGTTTAAAAAAAATATGTAAACGTGTCAAAATAGCTTGTAAAAAGTTTTATTGAATACTTTATTCATCATAAAGTACTGTTGATCTGATCTGGTAAATAATACTGTATATTTAAATTTATGTTATTAAAAAATACCTTTACAAATCATAATCAAGTTTGAAGGAGCAGGAAGAATGTGTTGTGAGTAAAGCATTTTATATTACCTTTAACTTTTATTTAGGTGATTAACATGGCCAAGAAGGGTTTTCTTATTCATTTTATAGAATAGAAATTTAGTTTCATTCATTCATCAAATAACATTCATGCTGTAGAAAATTAGTAGATAACTTTATATATGTATAAAAAGGTAACCGTCATATTATATTAGTAAAGGTTATTAATTTTTGTAACTATTTAATAATAACAAGTCGCGACCCACCCCTGCTCTGCACGGGTGCAATTAAGCGTACAAAAATATTTTTTTACGATAAGTCTTTTAAATTCTCGGCTATAATATACGTTCATTATACATAATGCAAACCTTCTTCTTGAATCACTCTGTCTAATGTAAACCGCATAAAATTCGTTGGGTAATTTATAAGATATAACAAATATATAGTGGAAGTGACTTTATTTTTTATGTATAAAAATGATGTCGGGATATAATGATTCAGCATCCGGACTATTTTGCATGCCAATTCTCTAAATTCCTTCCATATATCGCTGAATGTTAAATTTTATGCGGAAATTAATTAGCTGCTTTATCTTCCAAACAGCTATAATTATTGTAGAGGAGTGTGGCTACAATGTAGGGACATAATCAAGCTAGGACAGACGCTTTGGTCTACTTTTCTCGACAAAAATAAAGATCACATCATACTTACTTCTAAATACAGCATTTCTTTGGCAAGGCTTAACATGTTTTTTGTACTTATAAGATTTGATTTCACAGCGTCTACCAAAAAATCGTTGAATCTGAAATAATATTATTACAAAAATTGCATGTTATATTAATAAAATAATTATTTTCCTCTTGTAACGTGTATAGACCACGTTAAATTTTCGGAGTGTCTGGAAGCGCGAGCGCCCGCCTAGCACAGTATCTTCCCCGGCGTTGCCGCTGTTGTCGTGTAAAAACCATCGATCTCCCGCGACTCGATCTTTCAACAACGAGAAAACCACTGCATTACTGTTAGTTGTGCGGGCCTCGGTAAACTTACAAATTATTTAATTTAGTGTCTGTTAGCAATTGT
The DNA here is from genome assembly GCA_036924255.1 of Apodemia mormo. NCBI lineage: Eukaryota > Metazoa > Arthropoda > Insecta > Lepidoptera > Riodinidae > Apodemia > Apodemia mormo. Next base: position 111,808 of record JAUPFN010000030.1, read on the forward strand.
GGCTTCAAAGATTAATTTTAAAAGACAAAACGTATGGATATAATTTCAATTACACAAAATTCGAACTAAAATATTTTATTACATTCAACCAAATTAAAAATGAGCGGGAAAAATGTACTAAGAGCGTCAGAGCAACAGATTCCTGCTGCAATAGCGTCAGTGCTTGTCACTGTCGTGTTCCAGTTTGGAAGGTAAGGTAGCCGGTAAACTTATGCATGTAGCATTAGACCTCGCCGCAAGATAGCAACGCACCATTAACACCTTTGGTGTCTATGGGCGATGGTTGACTCTTTCCATCAGGAGACCCACCTGCTTGTTTGGTAACTTATGACATAAAAAAAAAAAGATAACTTAGTAGTTACTATCATAATTATAGGTAAATGTAAAATGAGACACTGCCAGAATTACAGAATTCATACTCAGTGCATCTAATTCATGATTTAATTGGGATATTTTGAAACGAATATATTTATATTATCTTATTATAAAAAATGTGTTAAATCACCAAAATTGAAATATTGTCAAAAGTCTCGTAACTCATGGTTACCCTAGTCATTGTAGTTGTTACGCTAGTATTTATGATTCACGAATCATCAGAGTAATTTTTAAACTAATGTGAATTGTGATTCATTTTCCCTTAATACTTTGTTTCTGGTTTAGGAAGGACAGCCAAAAATAACACTAAATGTTAAGAAACGTTTTCAGCATGTTATAATTTAAATAAAACGAAACCAGGTACGAATAAATATGTAAGACAAAACTGATGTTTATTTTAGTATTTCTGGCGTAAATGGAATCATCCTCTTCGCAGTGATCGAACTTGATTAATTATTAACAACATTTTACAATAATTTCACTTGTTGGATTATTCTTCTGTATATGGCGATTTGGGACACAAAAACATTAAGCAATAGAGTTCATTCATACGTTTCGGTGCATCCAATTCATAAATTTAGTGGGATATTTTTAAAGAAATATTTTTATATTATCTTGTTATAATTTTAAAGTAGGTAATAATTAAAACGCACTTTTATTTCAATATTTAGTTCCTAATTTTTAAATTTGGATGGACCTTTAAAATAACCCTGGATTTATATGGACATAAGTAAGTGACATAGAAGAATGTTAACCCCCACTAAGCTCTGTTGCTCCCCAAAGCTTTTTATAATCACTCAGCATGTACATTATACAGTGTGTAAAAATACCCTGTTCGGTCGTCACAGGCATTGTTTTGGCATTCCTCCTCATTTATAACTCCAATTCTATTGTAAGTTATTATACAAAATATATTATACCTGACATTTGCAGCTATGTGGAAAATAACATTTACTGTTTTTATTAATTTAGCTCGATTTTCATTGGAAATACCTGTAAAAGGATAAAAAATAAAGTTTATTTTCTTTTAGGTTATATTTTCAGCTAAAAATAATGGAAGCAGCTAAGATCAGAATTGGGATTTTACCTAACAAACACCCCGATTAATATTTGGCCTAATTAAATAAATCCAGTCAAAAAAAGGCGGTAATGATGTCATACAAAATTGATCTGTTAAGAAAAAAAGCGTCATTTAAATGACAGCTTCGTAAGTCCACTAATTTTCAAACCAATATTAGCTATTCGTTGATCTATTCAAGATAACAGCAATTAACACCTGTTGTATAAATTATTCTGATGGCACGGGCACATCATCTTCCAAAACGAATTTAAATTCTGTAGATGCCACGTGCAACTAGAACAGCCATCATCGCTAGCCGTTTTTGGAACGAAGTTCCTTATCGCGCGTTGTGAAAGGGGGCTAGACGGAAAAAATTCTTACGAAAAGTTGTCACGACACTTTTTGCTATAGTAAGGTATTGTAAGCACAGAAATATCCAGCCACTTCCCTTTAGCTCGTGCATTGAAAGTGAAAGAGTCTATCTATTTGATTGAGTTTCTAGTGCCAAATTTTCGATATTTATACAGAATTTCGGCCGAATGTCGGATTTCGGCCGGGTGCCAAAAATCGACCGTGGGTCGAAATTCGACCGGGTTCCGAAATTCGATCGGGTGCAGAAATTCGACCGGATGTCGAAATTCGCGCGCTGGTCGAAATCCGATCGGGTGCCGAAATTCGACCAGGTTCCGAAAATTGACCGGGTGCCGAAATTCGACATTCCTTATCGCGCGTTGTGAAAGGGAGCTTAGACGGAAAAAATTCTTACGAAAAGTTTTCACGACACTTTGCTAGTAAGGTATTGTAAGCTGTGTGGCGTGCGGATGTTTATCTGTCTCTCTCTCTCTGTCTTATAGAAAGCAAGCCAGATATTTTCATTTATATTTCGCATTGAACAGTGTGGTGTCGCGACGATTATTTGTTGAGTGTATACAGGTTTTTTGTAAATAATAATAAAAGGAACTTCGTTCCATCCGGGTGTCCCTTGACACCTCTCAAGTTTTTATTACGATACAATCTCCATTGCTGGAATCTACCATCAACAGTAGTACAGCTGTTGTCTGAAAGTTATTCGAGGCAATCGGTTCCATAAATGTGGTAAATGTAAACCATTATTATGTCTAGAACTGTGTAGGGTGAAAGCAGTTAGCTGAATGGTCTAATAATGATAGGACCTGGTCAAATTTCAAACAAATAATATCTGTATATCTTAAAGATATAACGGGGTCATCCTCTTTGACATTTTGTGCACTAGTAGTGGTGATTACTAGTCGTACACTGAATACGCGTGTAGTTTCTTATTAGCATTAAAAATTGTTAAAGGTTGAATACAAACCAGTCGTTTCAAAGGTATAACGCCAAAATATGTGCCCTACCATAATTAATTCCAAATAACAATAAAAAAGGCCGGCTAGTAGTTGTCAAGCGCGGTTGATAGCACTTATTATGCTTATAGTTTTTAGTCATTTTAGCTTAAAATACCTCATATTAGCGGGAAGTTTCAGGTATGGACTGCAGGGTTAACCGTTTACACATTTTTTAAGATTATATCAAACAATAATCAACTAAAGTAGGGCTAATTTAAAAGGTCATATTTGTCAGATCTTAAATCTAAGAATGTGAAATGGGATCTAAAACGCAGTAGCTCCATATAAACTTGTACGTGTCTGGCATCTGCCAAATGTCGTCTACTATAATGGCCTTAGTACTCACTACTCTCTACTCACCACAGAGTACTTTGTAATATGCTACTCACATATTTTGTACTGTACGTGAATTATATACTGAGACCGTGCTTGGAAAAATAACAGGCTGTTCTTTAGTAACAGATAATGACATCTGTTATTTTTCAGTAACAGTAACAGGATCAACAGATATCTGATTCGACCTGTTATAACCCAAGACTAAGCTGAACGCAGATTACGATGCTTCGCGGGAAGTGGAGTAGAAAGTGCCGCCATTTTTAGCAAATTTTACTGCGTTACATATTTTGCATAATATGGTATATTATATCTATACTCAGGGCAACTATAAAATTCGATTTAGTTTATTCGAAAGCTCTTGTAAAGATTTATTGATTGTGTAATTTCAAAAAATAGTTTTCCACGCTAATAGTAAATATATGCCATATATACTTAAGTGAAAAATTCAGTGCACTTTTCTGTGACACGTTGTATATGTATATTTTATACTAGCTGTTACCCTCGACTTCGTCCGTGCGGACTTCGTTTACTCCGCATAGCTCCTCCCCCGTAATATTCATGCAAAATTTGAAGTAAATCCATGCATTACTTTTTGAGTTTCCCCAGACATACATATAGACAAACAGATAGACAGACGGATAGACGGACAGACGGACAGACGGACAGACGGACAGACGGACAGACGGACAGATGGACAGACAAACAGACGGACAGACAAACAGACGGACAGACAAACAGACAAACATACAAACAGACAAACAGATAAACAGACAAACAAACAAAAATTCTAAAAACTATATTTTTGGCTTCTTTTAAAAAAGTATTCTTTTAAAAAAATATTCAATGATAGTTTTGACTTTCCTACGATTTTATTATATGTATAGATATTATAACATATCACCCTGGTTCGATGTCAATATCGGGGGATGTCAAAGTCAATAGCAGGGTTGTGTGTTGTCAGCTCGCCTGTTTATCTTATACCTGGATAAGTGTCTCCAAATACTAAGGTCGTTGAATGTGGGAATGCGCATCAGTGATCTAGTGGTGAACTGCCTGCTTTATGCAGATGATGCTGTACTTCTAGTCTCCATTACATCTAAGCTGCAAACACTGGTCATAGTTATGAATTATGAGACTTACGCTGGTTTTTTTTACTACAGACCTGAAAATTGGTATTACAGAGCCTAGGATTTTCTAAACTCACCCCCAACACCTTAAAATAAGGTGTGTGTTTGCACAGATTAATAAATAGTGACTATATATGTTCCAGTCTGTACAAAAGAATTGTACTAAGTAGAATTAGTTCCACTATGTGATACTAGATGGCGAGAGGAGTAAAATTAATTTGCCCTATCGATGTGTTTTCGTGTCCGACTTAGTTTGTTTATTCTCTTTTTAGTTTCATACAAATAATAATACTGCGTCACTGTCACTAAACAGCAGCAACGCAAATCTAGAAATAGCGGTAGAGTTCGCTCACGCAATTGACACAAGAGGAGCTGGCGGCCCACTCGGTTAACATATATTTATTAAATTTAAATAACCAGACCCGCTGTCTGCTATCAGGCGTTAAACCCCCGCCCCTCACAATGATCAACAGACGCGAGATCTTTCCTACTGCCTCTGCCCTGCCTTGACTGAACATACAACGCAGATGGTCTGCCGAAACAAATAAATCAAATTAGGAAATTCGTAGTTTACCATAACACAATAACACAAAAAAAGATTTCTAAAACCTAGTAAGCGTAGCCCCAGGATAGCTAACTATAACATTATTAGAAACGACAGAACCGTCACTAGCTTAGGTGGAACAGGTATTGATTACCTACAAAAAATCTCTACAAATAACTCCTTTAGAACTACCATCACTAGCCGATGCTAGTATGATGATAGGTCACCAACCAATCATACTAGCATCGGCTTATCACTCTCGATATAAACCCATATTAGAAAATGACTTACAATAATTATTTAATACTAGCTGTTGCCCGCGACCTCGTTCGCGCGGACTTCGTTTACTCCGCACAGCTCTTCTCCCGTAGGTGATAGCGTGATAATATATAGCCTATATGTTGACCCGACCTGTTAGTAATATTCATGCAAAATTTGAAGTAAATTCATGCAGTACATTTTGAGTTTACCCCGGACATACATGACATTCCTACGATTTTATTATATGTATAGATATAGATGAGTCACTCGGTCTTTTTAGCAGGTGAGCTTAACAGTGTGCTCTGGCGCTGCAACACTTTTTACTTTGCTAATAATGTATTCGTTCAGACGATTGTAAGTCGGACTGGGTCAATCTATCCACAGGACTTTCTCAGGGTGGTGTCCTTTCTCCCTTGCTATTTTCTTCTTTTATTAATACTGTTAATACCATGTTAATATTCTATTTTCATTTATATGCCGTTGTCTTGCAGCTTTACTGCCATTTGGCTGCCTCGGATATAGTAGATTGTTATTTTCTATTGTAAATGATGTGTGTTGTGTGCAATAAAGTATATTATTATTATTATTATTATGTTAAAAATTAAAATTATTTTCTCTGTACACTCAACCAAGGTACAGGTTTACCTCAAGCAGAAGCACAGTCGGCCATAGGTCAGGAAGATACATATATATATATATATATATATATATATATATATATATATATATATATATATATATATATATATATATATATATATATATATATATTTATTATTATTATTATGACGTTCTTTTTCCACAGTCTTAAGGCTGGCTTAGATCTGCAACTACGGGCTTAGCCAAGTAATAGCAGCATGCGATGTGTATTAGAAAATGCACGTGTTTATTGTTATATTTTTTATTCCAGGTCCGTCTCATTTTGCTGAAGAAACTTTCTTACTATACGACAGGTATTTAATATCGCAGCTTTTTGCAGAATTATATACGTGTTGTCTTCTAGGTCTATTGTTTTTAAGCTATTCTGAATGTGATATGGGATAACTCCAGTAGTAGATACGACAATTGGTACTATATAGACTTTTTCTTGTTTCCATATTCTCAGTATTTCCTTTTGTAGTTCAATGTACTTACTCATTTTTTCTGTTATTGTTTTTTGAATATTATGTGAGTTGGGAACGGCTATATCTATTACATAGGTTGTTTTGTTACTCTTATCCTGTAGTATAATATCTGGTCGGTTACAATGGATGGTTTTGTCGGTCAGAATTATTATTATTATTATTATTATTATTATTATGTGCGTTATATGAAAAATGTCTCAGCTGAATGCCGGGGTATTATAGTGGTGGCAAGAACAGGTATTACCAAAGAACTTGCACCACTTATTATTGTTAAGTAATGTACTGTGTCTGGCTGTTAAGAAATGACCTGACAATTGAGCAGGTGTCCAAGATGACTGCTTTTTGTAATTTTATGTAGAGGTTTTTGGGAAGATCTAATTCAGTAATACTTGAATGCAAAGATTTTGGAATGACTCCTGTGGATGAAATTATAATTGGGATAATTCTGACTACATTTTGATGCCACATTTGTTTTATTTCTTCAGCTAATGGTAAGTACTTTTGAATTTTTTCTGTGTGCTTTTGTTTTAAATTTTCGGTATTAGGTATGGATATGTCTATTAAATATGTAGTTTTAGAACTCTTAATAGTTAAGGTAATATCTGGTCTATTGTTGTTTGTGGTTTTGTCGGTTATAATGCCTCTGTCCCAATATAATTTCGCAAATTCATTTTCTAAGACGGATTTTGGTGTATATTTATAATAAGGGTCAATGTTTTTTATAAGCTCATACTTTTTTGCTAAAACAGAGTGGATTTGTTTTGCTGCATTGTTATGTCTAAGTGTATATTGTTTAGTTGCTAAAAATGGGCAACCTCCAGTAATGTGTTCTATTGTCTCTTTGTGGCTATTACATAGCCTACAGCTGTCAGAATTAATTGACGGGTCTTTAATAATATACTTTTGATAATTTTTTGTATTTATTATTCTATCTTGTATAGCTACCATAAAACCCTCTGTTTCAGCAAAAATATTTCCCCTTTGTAACCACATATGAGAGGCTTCCTTGTCTATGTGATTCTGCTCTAGCTGATTTGGGTATTTTCCATGGAGAGCCTTTGATTTCCAGTGTTCTACACATGTTTCATCACTATTAATATTGCTTATAGGGTCATAATCTTTATCACTTAAATTTAGGGGAGGATACGGCAAAAGACTTATAGATTTATGGACAGTGCTATCACTACTTCGTTCAAAGAAATATAAGCGCAGGTTATGTACTTGTCTATAATGTAATCTTTTAATATCTATTATCCCTCGGCCTCCTTGTTGTCTTTTTAAATGAAACCGTTCAACTGAAGAGTGAATGTGGTGAATATTGTGATTGTAACATGTTGTCCTAGTTGTTGTATTGAGTGTTTCCAAATCTGTATGTGACCATTTGATAAGGCCAAAAGAATATGTTAAAATAGGGATAGCGAACGTATTTATAGCTTTACATTTATTCCTAGCTGATAATTGAGTTTTTAAAATTTTTAGTAACCTGTTTTTGTATTTTTGTGTAAGTTCTTGTTTAATACTCGTGTGATCTATTTCGTGACGTTGATAAAAACCTAAGTATTTGTAATATTCATTGTCATTTATTTTATCTATTATATCTGTTTTATACACTAATTTATGAGGTTCCTGGTTTTGATGTTTTCCTTTGATTATACTGTTAACTTTACATTTATCAATACCAAAAGACATTCGAATATCTACACTAAATTGTTCCGTTATAATTAGGAGATGCTTAAGCTGTTGTTTGGTTGCTGCAAATATTTTTAAGTCATCCATATAAATTAAGTGTGTAATTTTGGTGTCATTATTACCAGTAATCTTAAATCCATAGTTGCTGCTATTGAGAAGGTGAGACAAGGGGTTTAATGCTAAACAAAACCAGAGAGGGCTTAAGGAGTCCCCTTGAAAAATTCCTCTCCTTATCGGAATTGGAGGTGATCTAAGTACATCATTTTTTGTTTTTAGTTGTATTGTAGTTTGCCAATTTGGCATTATATGTTCCAGGAATTTTATAAGCGTAGCATTAATTTTATATATTCTTAAAATCTGTATTAACCAAGTATGTGGTACATTGTCGAATGCCTTTTGGTAATCGATATAAGCGTAATGTAAGTTCCTATGTTTTTGTATGCATTGCGTGTGAATTCCTGAATCAATAACTATTTGTTCCTTGCAGCCTCTACCTCCCTTGTAGCACCCCTTTTGCTCTTCCGCCATTAATTTGTTTTGCGTAACATGTGTGTATATTTTTTGTGCTATTATTGATGTAAATATTTTGTAAAATGTTGATAAGCATGTAATAGGGCGGTATTTACCTGGGTGCTTACTATTATTTTCTTTAGGTATCAGATATGTAACTCCTTGTGTTAAGTATGTAGGTATCGTGTGTGGGTTTTGGATAAAACTATTTAAAATATTTGCAAGGAATTTATGTGAAGCTGTTAGTTTTTTGATCCAGAAATTATGTATTTTGTCTAAACCTGGACTATTCCAATTGTGTGTTTTATTTATAGCTAGGGTAAAGTCATCCAAAGATATGTCTACTTCTTTCATTGGCTCTATTGTTACTACTCTGTTTGCTTCATTATTAATCCACTGAGCGTTTTCATTATGATGTTGTGGTTTAGACCAGATATTACTCCAATAGTCAGTAATTTCATCGATGTTTGGGTATTCATTTAATTCAATGTTGTTACCATCCAGGTTCCTGTAAAATAATTTTTGATTTCTGTTAAAGAGTTTGTTGTCCTCGCGTCTTTGATTACATTTTTTATAACGTCTCAGTCTCTTGGATTTTGCTTGTAGGGTTTGCTTCTTTTTATCAAGGTCTTCCTTCATTTCGTCAATGGTTTTATTAGTCGGATTAATCTTTTTGCGTTTTCTTTCATTTAAATTTCCCATAATGTACTGTGTTATTAAAGCAATATCTTTCCTTAGTATATTTATTTGATTATTAATACGTCTCTCCCAAGCTGGTGTCTGTAGTTTCCGGTTATCTGCATAATTTCCTCGTGTTGTCTTTTTGTTAAGAAAGCTCACTGCCGTTTTAGCTGCTGCATAAATACAATCTACAATCACTTCTAGTGTTATATGCGGTATTGTACATATCTTATTTTCAAGTATCAAATTTAATTTATTAAGTGTTAAAGAGACTCTGTTTCCAGTTTTGCAATGAAGTTTAGGAATAGTAGGTCTAGATGTGGGGTTAATTCCTTCGTATTTTAATATTTCTTCGTTAAATTTTTCCTCTAATTTTTTGTAATCTAGGTCCTGATCACCTTCCATATCAGAAATTATATTTTGTTGTAAGTTGTCATTGGCCATTATATGATAATTCGGTACAGATATAAAAGCAGTAGTGTTTTGTGTATTTTGGAAACTTTCTATACTTGGTTGTAATGATCTAATTTCTTGGAAGTTTTCATTGTGGGTTTGTATTGAGTTTGTTTCGTATAAAATGTTAGTAGTTAAGTGCGTTGTTTCTGTGTTTTGGCTATCTTCATTAGTAGAGATTTCTTGTATATTTGTTTCCAATAGATCTTTTTTAATGGTCTCTCTTTCGCTTGGTGGAATTCTATTATTTCGATGAATAACTCTGACTTGGTCAGCTAATCTTTGCTCGGAGACAAAGTGTAATTCTGGGTAAATTTTCACAAATTGTTGGTGTAAAAGAGGTCTATAGCCAGTTAGGTTAGTTTCATTTTGAGTTACCAGGTAGTAGCAGCGCAATAGTTGGCGATTAATATCATGTGACCATTTCATACGCTGTCTACTTCTGCCAGCTAGGGTGGTTGCAGGAAGTAAGTCCTGCAAAACACTTCTAGTTGGTTGTACATCATATGCTGTGTTATTTTCTAGGTTTTGGTCGTCTCGTGTATCTGTTGCGTCAGCGGTAGCATGTTGTTCGGCCGTCACCCGCTGGTGTAATGATCGGCCGCTGGCGGACCGCATGCTGCCACGTCCAGCGCCAGCTCCAGACGTGCCCCGGCGCTCCCCGGGCAGCGACTCTTGTGTACAATCTTTTGAACAATGCTCCATGTTTTAATGGGTTACCATTGCCATGTTAGCCGTGCCAGTAGTTGCATTTGCAGCATCACGTGTCCGCCCCCTACGTGAATCAGGTGGTCGATTCGGACGTATGGTTGGGTTTTAGGGGGCTTATTATTATTATTTTTCTTTTATTATCTCGATTTAACAATCGGTTTGATGACTGCCCCGTTCAGTGACTCACAGAAAAAGAGACAACCATTTCCCCATTACTTTCTTTTTTTTCTCTTGCGTGTGTTGTATGATGTATGTGTATCAGACGAATGAGTCGTGATTGATGATTGTTGTGTGATTTGCGTGTCAGCTGATGACTGATTGATTTGTGTCTTAGTTTGTCTAGATCCTTTTATTTGTGGGTCAGGTAAGGAATGGGATGCGTTTGATGATTCTTGCTTATTTTGTGTGTATGGTGATTGTTGCGTGATTAATGTTCTGGCTCTTGTTGGTGTTATGTTAATGTTGTGTTATGTTATGTTTATGTTGTTATTATTATTATTATTATTATTATTATTATTATTATTATTATTATTATTATTATTATTATTATTATTATTATTATTATTATTATTATTTGTACATCTACTCATCTCGAAACTTTAAGTTCCGGTAATGCTATGAAAACCACGGGCTTAAGCCAAGTGGAGATCATTTCCCAGTATCGTTTCTGCTTCTTGTTTGTCCTGCAAGAACTTTCTAACCATTCTGCACGTATTGAGTATCGCCGCTTTTTGCATAGTAATATAAATATTTTTTGGTAGTTCTAACAGTGTGATGCTGCGGTGTAGATGTTTTGGAATTACTCCGGTGCTAGAGAGCACCATCGGCACAATATAAACTTGGTTCATTTTCCAAATATGTAATATTTCCTCTTTTAATTCTGTATACTTTTGTATCTTCTCAGTTATTGTTTTCTGTAGATTATGTGTATTATCTATTAGGTATACATTTTTTTTTATTTTTGTCTATTAGGGTGATATCCGGTCTATTATAATGTATTGTTCTATCTGTAAGTATCGACCTATCATAGTATATTTTGTGTGTGGCGTTCTCTAGCACGGACTTAGGGATATATTGGTAATATGGTTTTAATTTGTCATTTAATAATTTATATTTAATAGCTAATTTCTGATGTATTATATTTGCAACTTGGTTGTGTCTGTGGGTATAATCCGTTTGGGCAAGTGTTGGACAGGCGCCAGTAATGTGTTGAATCGTTTCGGATTGTAGATGACACTTTCTGCATTTATCGTTCTGCATATTTGGTTCTTTAATAATATATTTTCTGTAATTTCTTTTGCTGATCACCTGATCCTGAATGGCAACCATGAAACCCTCCGTTTCAGGAAATAGAGAACCTAACTTAAGCCATTTGTTTGAGGATTCAGAATCTATATGTGACTGTTCTAAATCATATATATGCCCTCCATGAAGTTCTTTATTCCGCCACCTTGCTATTTTTTCAGCTTCTTGCTCATTATCTGTTTTAATTGGAATATCTTTTTTATTTAAATTTAATGGTGTATAATTTTTATCTATGTAAACTATAGCTTTATGAATAGGACTAGTCAGTGATTTTTCATAAAAGAATTCTCTTAAATTTCTAATCTGATTCCATCGCAACATTTTAATATCAATTAATCCTCTACCACCTTTGTCCCTTTTTATTGTCATGCGCTCTATTGCTGATTTAGGATGCAAATATTTATGCTTTGTAAGAGTAGTACGTGTTTTAATATCTAGTTTGTTTATATCGGTTTCTGTCCATCTAATAATTCCAAAAGTGTATGTTAAAACCGGAATAGCGTACGTGTTAATAGCTTTGAAAAAATGTTTGGAATATAATTGACTTTTGCAAATTAAATTTATTCTTCGTATATATTCTGTAATGAGATTGTTCTTAATTTGTTTGTGATTGATAGTATTGGATTGGTGTATGCCTAAATATTTGTATGTGTCTGTTGGATTCATTATATCGAATTGAGTATTTCCATTTAAATTTTGATGTTCATTGCGAAAAGCCTCTACTTTACCTTTAACAATGTGCAAAGTTTTACATTTGTTAAGTCCAAAGCTCATATTAATATCATTACTAAATTCTGTAATTACCTGTATCAAATCGATCAAATTTTGCTTACTACTTGCGAATAATTTTATGTCATCAAGGTACATTAAGTGAGTGATTACTGTGTTAGGCGCTAGTTTATATCCAGTTTTAGTATTCAGAAGATTTGAAAGAGGGTTTAAGGCGAGACAAAACCATAAAGGGCTCAAGGCGTCTCCCTGAAAAATACCGTTCCCGATTGTAATTTCTTCAGTTGTTATTGAAGTGGTGTTGTTTGATAGATGAATTGCGGTTGTCCAGTTCCTCATAGTATTTTTCAAGAAGCTTATGATGACAGGATCTATTTTATATATTTCCAAAACTTTAAGTAGCCAGGAATGGGGAACACTATCAAAGGCTTTTTGATAGTCAATGTAGGTAACGTGTAGATTCTTTTTATGGGTATTTGCGTATTTAAGTATGGTGGTATCTATTATAAGTTGCTCTTTACACCCTTTATGATTTCTCCTACACCCTTTTTGTTCCTCTGTCAAAATTTTATGTAATTCTAAATGATTGTTTATTTTATTAGCTATGCAAGAGGTGATTAGTTTATATATTGTTGGCAAACAAGTTATAGGGCGATATTGTGATGGATTAGTTACATCAGGGCTCTTAGGGAGCATATATGTAATGCCTGTGGTCATAAATTTGGGGAGAATCTGTTGTCCTTTTATGATATCTGTGATATTTTTCGCTAGTATTTCATGTAACACAAACAATTTTTTATACCAAAAATTATGTATATGATCGACCCCCGCAGCCTTCCAGTTTTTCATCTTTTTTGTCATTTCTGTAATATCATTCATGTTAATATCTACCAATTTCATCCGTTCAGTATTTTCCCATCTCTTTACCTCTTCATCTCTCCACTTGGCCTGAATGTTATGTTCCCCTCGATTCTTCCAGACATCAGTCCAAAAGTTCTTAAGGTCTTCCACTTGCGGAATTTCGTTTGTAACTATGGAAGTCTCGTTACTTAAATTTCTATAAAAATTCTTTCGTTAATATTAAATAATTTATTGTTTTGTTTTCTTCGTAAAGCTTTTAAATACCTATTTAATCTTTGTGATTTAAGTGACAGTTTTTGTTTTAAAGTGTCTAGAAATTCATCGGGTATGCGATTATGGCTTTCATGAGAGGAATGTACTTTATAGTTTTTAAAAATCTGTTCTACTGCCTTAACAACTCTTTTTGATCTATTATTATTATAAATGTATTGTGTTAATCTTCCTATATCTCTTCTTAATTTTTGTATATCATTTTCTAGCCTTATCTGCCAAATTGGTTTAAATGTTTTGGGTTTTTGAAGTCGTGAAAAATCAGAATATTTTTTTTTTATTTCATAGCCTAGTCTTTCGCTGATTACATACGCGCTACAATAAATAAGTGTATGAATTTCGTTTAAGTCAGAGTTTATTGTGTAGTATTGCCTTAGAATCTGGTTGTTAAATTTGCTGATTAAATCATATAGTTCCCTATTTTCTTTCAATCGAGGGAGTTTCGGGCGAAGCGTTGGGTCTATCCCTGTGTATAGGGTAAGTGTGGTTTCTAATTTTTTTTTAAGCTCTTGTGTTGTTAGGTCGGCTTGTTCATCAGGTAATATTTGTTCAAATTGCGTTATTTCCTCTATATTATGCATTAATGTTGAATTTGTTGTGGTATTAGGTATGAGTATGTCAGACATATTTGTCGAAATGATGTTAGGTAGATTTGTTTGCTGTGATGCAACATGTATATCAGTTAGTTGTGTGAGATTTGTACTTCCTCTGTTCTCTTGTTCAAGTTTTTCGGATACGTCCTTTTTTAACTTGTCAATAACTGTGTCTGGTAATAATTTGTTTCGTACGATCACTCTTCTTTGATCTGCTATTCTCTGTGCAGTTACATTTAACTGTGGGTATTGTATTATAAATCTATCATGAAGTTTTTTGCAGTACATAGTCTTATCTGTTTCTAATTTAGTTACCTCAAAATATGTGCGCATGATAAAAAGGTTAATATCATCACTCCATTTCATACGCACTCTTGTTTTGCCAGCCTTGGTGGTCGCAGGTTGAACGGCATGTGCCTCCTGTGAAACATCCTCGGCCAGTGTCCTACTGTCCTGATCTTCTCTAGTGTCGGCTGTAGTCCTTGAGGACGTTCCCCTACCCCCCCTGTCTCCGACTCCCGCCCAGCCGTGTACTCGGGAGTCACTGGCTAGCATGCTGTCACGCCCATGGCCAGCTATGGACGTGCCCCGGCGCTCACCCCCGGGCAGCGGCCCTTTATGTAATTTTAAATATTATTATTATTATTATTATTTGATTCTCAGCTTTCTTTACTGGTAGTTTTACAAGGTCTAATGAATAATAATAATAATAATAATAATAATTATTATTATTATTATTATTATTATTATTATTATTATTATTATTATTATTATTATTATTATTATTATTATTATTATTATTATTTCTTTATACGTAGTACGCTTAAAATATTTTTCAATTATTTTAAAAGATACTTGGAATTAAGGAAAGAATAACAAAAGCAAAAATGTTAGTAATCATGCGATTTTATTCAAGGTCGTCTCTATTTCGGAGCGGCATTACATAGAACTCAATAAATGTAGCGTAAAACTACATTGGAAGGCATTGGCAATTAGTTTGGACATAGCGAAGGCGCTTTGTGCCATACCCGATCAAAGGATCGGGTATGGCACAAAGCGCTTTTCGCGAAGCTGCCTTCCTATGGGCTTCTCGAGAAATTATGCAAGTGTATCACCAGTTTTTTGGCTGCATCGGAGCATCAAGGTCGTAGCCGACGGTGCGTGCTCCAACCTCAAATTTGTCAATGATGGTGTTTCGCAAGGCTGCAGGCTATCACCTACACTGTTTGCCGTGTCACTTCGATTTTGTGATACTCTTCTGTCAGCTTCAGCTAGTGTCGGGATTCTGGAAGTGGACCTATCGAATCACGTTTTGTGGTCATTTGGAAGGTAAGGCTAAAATGGCCTCAAAAAGCTCGGTGTGTTCAGTAAAGCAAGACAGTACTTCTTGCTGGCTCATCGCTTGCATCTTTACAAAGCGCAAATTCGCCCTCAAATGGAGTACTTGTCTCATCTCTGGGCGGGAGCTTCTTAATATCAGCATCTTGTAAATATATATTTTCTTTCTTTCAAAAATTTAATGTAAGTATTCAAGACTAGACGAAAAAGAGTGATTTGTATCTTTCAGAGTTACGGATATATATCACTCATCTATATCTTCAACTCCTTATAACTCAGTAGAAATCAGAGTGATTGGGATTGGTGACATATTTAGATTTAATGATAATATAAGGAAATGAAATGATTTACAGATTTAAGGACAATATAAACAGTTGAAATAAACGATATGTATTTATGGATTCTGTTTGGTATTCTTTTATTAAATTGTTTAAAAAGCAATCACGCTTGTTTTATTTGATGCTAAGGGTTACCCGACCCCATCCTTTCATACGCTTGCGTAGCGTTTGCCCATCTCCCTCGTACGGACTTGCATCCGTTGCAAGTGGTACAAAATAAATTCCTGCGTATTGCCACGGGAGCACCGTGGTATATGCGCAACGTTGGCCTCCATAACGATCTTGAATTGCCGAGCTTAGCAAAGCATTTCAAAGACATCTCCGAAAGATACTTCGATCGTGCCATCTCGCATCCGAACCCACTGGTGGTAGCCGCGGCTGACTACATCCCAGACCCTAATCCCGATCCCAAACTACGTAGGCCCCGCCACGTTCTTACCGATCCCGATGACCCGATAACTCTGGCCAACGGTTTACACGATAACACTACACACCTACATTCGCGACACCGTCGCCGCCGGCGGCGACGAGGACCCCTGTTTCGCCCTTCGGCGAACCGAGCCCAAGGGCAAGGTTCGGCGGACGGACAAAACAATGCCACTAGCCCTCTCATCGCAAATCACGACCCCACCCTAAGCCGAGGTTCGGTCTCACAGGAGACACCCTTAGGGCGGAGGGCGTACAGCCCTACACCTTTAAATTCTGGCTGAGCACTCTGCTCGCCCCCGCGACCGGTGAAGCTGTAACAGCCCATAAGGCTAACAGCAATTGAGACATTCCGAAAAAAAAAAAGGGTTACCCGAGGCTTCCACTGCGTATGAAAGAATTATGTACACATGTACACTTCTTACCACACACTACTGCTTTGTGGAATTAATTACCGGCGGGGATGTTTCCGAATAGATACGACTTAGTGACCTTCAAGAAAAGAGCATGTACACCTTCTTAAAAGGCCGTCAACGCAGCTGCAAGACCTATGGTGTTGTGGCTGTTCATGGGGGTGGTAGTCACTTACCATCAGGTGAGCTTTCTACTTGTTTGCCCCTTTTTTATTTAAAAAAAATATATTAATTTTACGTTTCTGTCATGGATTTCCGCGAGCTCAAGCCTGAATTAGTAAAATATCTCGAAGTTATGTCTAAAACACTTTAAAAAAAAATACGTCAATAATTACTTGCGAATAGATAAATAAATTTTGATGCAATTGCGGCATTTTGTGTGAGTAACAGAGCTGATTAGATTTTGTTATCAATCAGTATATAATTTGGAAGTCGTTTAAAAAAAAACATTGTTTCTGGGCCGAATTGATTCAGATTTTCGGGAAAACTAAATTTGGCGGAACCCAATCTAACGTTATCAACTGCGTGTTGATCGCTATAGCTCTAGATAGATAAATAAATATAGCGATAGATAGCTAGATATTTACATACATACACACACATACACACTTTCACACACATGCCTGCAGACATACTGACTTCATCATGAATAGTCGGAAAAAGTTCCTAGGGTCTTAAAACGTGGAGATCTGGTGAAAGCCCAATTTTCGAAAATCGAGGCCAAATCTTCTTGTTACTAACATAGCCGAAAGTTAAAAAAATAAATGAGTACTAGTCACCTCCGCATAGTTCCGTAATCCAAAGGGAATCCTAAAAAAAGTTTTAGAAATAGTTCTGTTGTTTAAATAGCCTAAAACTGACTTTGAAAACGGTGGGAGCTAAACTCACTCCTCTGTAAAGTTTGGGGCCTTGTAGCGAAAAAAGAAAAGCAACCATATGATCAAAAAATGGCATGAGAATAACTTGTTGAACTCTCTAGGGCGTCCATAGGACTCCCGGCAAAAAATTGATTTTTATACATTTTTAATAGTAGTAAGAACCATGACGCCGGTTTCATTTTAGGATAAAATAAACGAATGCTACATCCGGATTTCTTAAATTTGTAAAAGCCTATATTTTTCCACCCACGTGCACTAATACAATTTAAATGATGTTGCAGTATACTTCCACAGCATCAAAAATGCCAATAGAGTACAAACTGTAAAAGTAGGTAGAAAAAAAGTTTTTCGCAGTTTCAGTGTTCTTTGACTCACTGTTTTTAGATTAAGATGAAAACACGAATTTTAACTAATTACGACGCGTCGGTATGTATTTTTCCATCTTCAACATTTTTTTGTCTTATGAAACAAAATATGCTTTTGCATACGATTTAGACGTAAACAAGTTTGAACAAAATATTCAAACTAGTAAACACGTTGTCTCTGTGGTGTAGTGCTCCGGTGTCAGAGTTGACCAAATGAGGTCCCGGATTCGATTCCTGGGTCGGGCAATTCAAAAATGTGTTTTTTCAGTTTTCTGATAAAAACAACGTTGCCCGGGATTGGAAAGTGCCCGGTTGGCGATAGGCTTGCCACCTATTACATTGTGGGACTGACTATCTTCAGCTAATCGTGGGTGCACTTGTACCTCTGCCTATCCTTTCGGGGATACGGCCGTGAAGATACAAGTTTGAATATTCCAATATCGTATACCGAAATTAAACAATGCACAACTCTAATCCAAAGCACAATCTATCAAATACTAATGGTGTCGGTTTGTACTTTGGATGAAGGTTGTGCATTACATGGTCAACTTGGATGGTCGTAGTATCCTACGAACTTCCAAGTTTGTTTTAAATCAATCAATTGATCCATGAATCTTCTTGTGAAAAAAATCGATGGAAAAAACTATCCACACCTTATTTTGATCAATGTTATCAAAGTTCCATGCTGGTTTTTTAATGTATTTGCTAAAGCATACTGATGTATTATTCTGAAATTGTAGTACACTGCTAAGTACTCAGTAACAATATTAAAAATCAGTACAATTACTTAACTAATGTTAAAACAAATAATAAATAAATAAATTTAAATATTCACGGGACAAAATACACTTACTGATCCAACCCCAAAGTAAGCAAATTACTTGCTTGTGTTATGGGTGTTAGTCAACCATACTAATACATAGAAATACATATATATAAATACTTGAATCTATTTATTAAACATCTAAACCCGGAAATACATACATTTATGCTCATCACGCAAACGCTTGTCCCCGTCGGGGATCGGACCCGAGCCCTGTCGATGGCGTAGTCAGGGTCGCTCACCACTCGACCAACGAGGCGTTCAAATAACAGTATATTCGATTAACAGCATGTTGGTCGCCGTGTTGGTCCCGGCCTCCTTTGAAGAATAGGCCAACTGCCGTTCTGCCAGGCAGGTCGTAAAAGGCAACCGATTGGCTATCAAGTCACTACCATCGTGGCTACTAGATGGTAGAGTTCTGCATTGTCTCGCCCGGGTCTGGTACCACCGCCTTACCTATTTCTGCCGCAATAAGTTCTATAGGAGTATTTTTCGTAAACCGATTGTGCAAGTTTCAAAATAAATCTCGCTATTTCACAAAAATTGAATCGCAATACCTACTGACAACAAATATTGTGGATTGTTAAACTATGTAAATCAATTTTACGTTTCAGTTAACGCAAAACCAATTTTGCATTAAACTCAACTAAAGTAGCTAGCATAACTTGAACTTCACTACGAGAAAGACTACCAATTATTTGAATAAATGTTTACTTAAACTGAAACTGCGACCTATGTCATACTTGCCAAAGTTTGGCTTATTATTCTCCATGACCAAGCTCAGCGATTGCTAGTATAAAAATATTTGCAGAGATAAAAGAGGAAATTTCAGTGTAGTCCAACAATGAAATTTTTTACGTTACTACGTTAGTATATTCACATGCAGATATTAAGTTATACAACGATGGTGAATGTTCATTACGTAATGATCCAATAATAATTAAGAAAACCATTGTTCTGTGTTTCGGTAGATATATTGTTAAGTATATAGGTATAATTATACATGCAAATGTTTTACTAGTTTGCTATTAACACATTTTATTTGTAGTCTACTCTCCATTGACCTAACCTGGAGCTTGACCCGGGAGAAGATTAACATAATGCGAATTCACTTTGTGATATTCATGTTTATTTTAGTATATTTTTGTTCAACTGCTTGAACATGACCTAGAATTTGCTTACAATTCCGTCATTTTACTAATGAGGTATACAGAAAACGAATGGGCTTACTAATAATTTAACACTTTAGAAATAAATCATGCCATTGGCTATATTATTATGTAGCCAATCGAGCAGTGAGCAATCGAGTACTAAAACCACGTAGAAAAACGTCCAATATAAAACGATTAAAAAATCAGCTTCCAAAAGTAACAGGAGCTGATAAAATTCCGAACTAGCACAAAATGTGCAAATTATCTGCCTTCCCAAACTAAAACGGATAGATTTCAATATTTTTACCAAAGAACAGACTCATAACCGGCTAACCGGGACACCCGGATGGAACGAAAATCCTTTTATTATTATTTACAAAAAACACTCAACAAAAATAATCGTCGCGACACCACACTGTTCAATGCGAAATAGAAATGAAAATATCTGGCTTGCTTTCTATAAGAGAGAGAGAGAGAGAGAGAGAGAGAGAGAGAGACAGACAGAGAAACATCTGCACGCCGCACAGCTTACAATACCTTACTATAGCAAAAAGTGTTGTGACAACTTTTCGTAAGAATTTTTTCCGTCTAGCCCCCTTTCACAACGCGCGATAAGGAACTTCGTAGAATTTCGACCCACGTCGAATTTCAGCACCCGATCGAATTTCAGCACCCGGTCGAATTTCGGAACCCGGTCGAATTTTGGAACCCGGTCGAATTTCGGTACCCGGTCGAATTTCGACCTGCGGTCTAATTTCGCCACCCGGTCGAATTTCAACCCACGGTCGAATTTCGGCACCCGGTTGAATTTCGGAACCCGGTCGAATTTCGACCCGCGGTCGAATTTCGGCACCCGGTCGAAATTCAACCGGCGGTCGAAACTCGGCAACCTATCGAAATTCGACACTCGGTCAAATTTCGACACTCGTTCGAAGTTCGACTGTCCGTCGAAATTCAACTTTTGGTCGAAATTCGACATTCGGCCGAAATTCTGTATAAATGTCGAACATTTGGCACTAGAAAAAAGTAAACTCAATCAAATAGTAGATAGACTCTTTCACTTTCAATGCACGAGTTAAAGGGAAGTGGCTGGATATTTCTGTGCTTACAATACCTTACTATAGCAAAAAGTGTCGTGACAACTTTTCGTAAGAATTTTTTCCGTCTAGCCCCCTTTCACAACGCGCGATAAGGAACTTCGTTCCAAAAACTTAAAGCTATGTCTACACTGGGTTAACATAATGTTTAGTCTACGTGAGATAGTGTATGTGCTAGGAGCGCCGTGTTTCAGATTACCACCCTCTCCCGTTATCAACCTGGTGGAGCAAGTACTTAGTTTTTTTGAAGTGAAAACTTCTTTAGGCGCGTTGAGCGTTTTGGTAGAGGGTAAAATCCTCGGTTCGCGTCACCGACATGCTAATGATAATAGTATATCTATAGCTATGTTTTGCATATAGTTTTAATTACTCTCAACTTAATAGTTCCGTTTTCACTTCTATCGGCAGTCCCACGACTGCTACTGTTTTTTTTTTTAACTCTTATACCTCATAAGTAATAGCAGCACCTGCGTGAGAAACTCATAAATGACTGTACGTGTTGGCGTGTATTTTATGTGTGTGTGTGTGTTGCATGTGTAGGTATTTTATGTATGTACGAATGTCTGTGCGTCTGTTTTAACTTGAAGGCAGGTAAGCATTATTACTATTAGAAAAGGCATTTTTTATTAAATGTTTCAGTTAAATGTTACCATTTATGTTTTTTTCATTATTTTATTTCAAGATATGACAGTTAGCAATTCAATCGATAAGTTTAAAATGACTTTTACTGAATTACTATAGAAATAGTTATATATAAAGTCTGACTGTCTACGTCGTAAGTCTTCTTTCAATTTTCCCAACAGTATCATCTGACAACACTCCACATTTTTTTAATTTTAAGTTCCTTCAGAGTAAGTTTCATCATGAACTTAAATTCCCTTATCAGGTGTATTATTTAGGCTCTCCTCATGGAAAGAGAAATCATCACCCACAGACACCAAATATGTTAATGCTGTAGTAATTCCGTGCGGAGTGGCAATGCCACGTATGCATGTGATCTCCTGACAACCATAACCTCCAAACCGATACAAGATAATGATAAGCACTAACGCTGTTGCGGAAGGAATAGACAAATTGCTCGTAGTGTACACCCAGAAGAGACAGGAACTCTACCGCCTATTAGTCACGATGGTACTGATACGCATAGCCAATCGGTCACCTTTTACAATTTTTCTTGCAGAACGGCAGTTGATCTGTTCTTTATAGAGCGGGCTGCAACACTGAATAGTGCAGCTTTCTAACGGTAAAAGATTTTTAAGATCAGTTCAGAAGTTTTTGAGTGTATTCCTTGCAAACATTGAAAAATTCAAAAATACCAAAATACAAACGTTTTCACTTTAAAATAGATTGACATTCGATAATTATAAATGTCGCGACTTTGTCTCATAGTTCTACTGATAGAAGAACAGTTGTAATTGAAAAATTATAACGACGATCAAGTAAATAAAATTTGTCACATCACGTAATTTAGTTTGTTAATGATTTTTCCTCGCTTTTTATAGCCTTATTGTGCAACTCTTCATTATTCACCCGTTTGGTGGTTGGTTGGCAAAGTGAGTGGTGAGTTCAATCACCGCGTTTTACCGAACTGATACCGATTTTTGCTCATTTCTAGCGATAACTGGAACCGACAGCTTTTCGTGCTCGTTCGAGGCACAGGGGTGGTAACACATCACTAGTCAATGTCAGAACAGCTACTGAGTTTTTGGATGGAGGACAAAACGTTTTTCTCGAAAAAAACGTTTTGTTCGACCTGCGGACTGATTTGCGGACCATTTTGAGCCGAATACACTAACCTGTGAACTACTAATTTAGTGAAACAGTCATATAGCTTAAAACAATCCTTACCTAGTTGGGTTTCTCGCATATCTCCAGCGATAATCTGCACTTTAGATTCAAATAGACCAGGTCTTTTATTGCGCAGCCGATCGAAACACTATAAAATAAACAAAGAATTATGGGCTAAAGAGATCTTATATCTACATTTCGCGCACACAAACATAATCTTCACCCACAGGCATATTCCATCGTGTATAAATACCTAATCATCTATTTATTTTATTTTCTAACTTTGAAAAAATGTACACCATAATATTATCTTTTGGACGAATTGAAAACGACTGCCAGTGATTTTGTTACATAAAAGGTGAGCCCTTGGCCAAATTTATAACCACCATCATGATTATTGAACATGATTATTACGCTACGCTATACAACTCATCCTACGGCAATCGCGTCAGAGCTGTTTTGTTACTGTCGTGTTCAAGTATGAGAAGTACCTTAATGATTTGGACGCCCATTTTATTTCATAAAATGGAAAACATTTACTGTTCACGTCATACAATGGTGTTACTAAATCAATGATTAACCGGCGCCTAAACGCTCGGCTACTTCATGACATATACAAACATGTGATCATATCGTAAAGTAGTTACATTATATCCACCGTTACATGCACTGATATCATTTTGTTTTATTTACGCGTCATGGTGGCGTACAATTACTCTGATAAAAAAGCTAATGATACTACACTACTGGCATTAAATTTGAAGAACGTCGTTATGATACAAAACTTCTTGAACTGTACGAATTTCACTTAAAAATAAGTTTCTTTTTTATTTGTAATTTTAATAAACTTTTGATATAATGGAAATCCTACATAAATGATAATATCATACCGTATACCATATTACGGTCAAACGTGGATTGGCATTAAAAACAGAACTTTAACCGATATGACCATTTTACCTGGTTGATTCACGAAATAAAATAATTTTATAAAATGGTCGGCCACATCATGAAATGATCAATTCAAAGATCTGGCTACGACATAAACATGTTTACATCTTAAATATTTTATAATTTATGATAGCTTATTATCGCAAAATATGATGATGGTACTGTCATACCTGCATTAATGATTTTACTGTTTAAGTTACTGCTATAAACTAAAATACAATAAGCAACTGTTTATGATAATATTGAAAATAGGTGGATAAGGGATATAAAACTGTCGGATATCATGGATGTGTGAAATATAAAGAAATGTACCAATTAATTACTGCTGTTTATATTTAGCCTGCGCTCGCAATCTTTAACTTCCTTGTGGATATGTCGAAATTGTAATCTTTCTCAGTACCTATTGTATTCTTTTAAAGAAAAATGTTTCTTATTACAGGTCTATGATGTGATGCATTTATTTAGTCAAACTTTTTTATAATAAAAATACTCACAACACAATCGTATAACGCAGCCAGCCTATCTTTTGCTTTGACGCCTTTTTTATCTCTTATTATGAGGTAAATTTTTTCCAGTTCAGGACACGAGTACAGCAGCTTCTCAATCGTTAATTTTCCAATGAAACCTAAAAATTGTATTATTAAATAATTAAATGCTACAGTTATTTTGTCTCACGAATATAATATTATCTTAGTGTAGTGAGTTTTATACTGCCATTTAGATTATTAAAATATAATACAACATTAGTGGATATATTGCATGAATCGATTTAATCCCAAATTAAGCAAATTATTTGCATGTGATATGAGTGTTAATCAACAAATGAATTATTTATTTAATAAACATCCAAACCCAAAAATTCAAATATCTATGCCCATCAAACAAATGCCTTCCCTGTCGGGAATTAAACAAAGGGTAATAAGGAAATCAAGTTTAATTTTATCTTCAATCGTCAAACATATTTAATTTTATTCACACTAAATGCCTTTAAAAGAAGTTAAGAAGAAGGTTTTCGTGGTATTCAACAAAAATGTTCATAATTCAGTGAGCTGCACGCGACAGCTAGTTGAAGAGAAACACTAGTACGTAGTCAGGATGGCAGAAATACATTTGGGTACACTTTCACGAACTAACAATAAAAACTTAATTACAACTTTAGCAAGTCCTTTAGATATCGCATGGGTTATTTTCATGGATGGATAAAGGCCATTGCTTATATAAAACACAGATGTGAACGGCGGATAGCAATGACATTATTTCGTTAGCCCGAAATCCTTTTGAAAAATAGACTTTCTGCTATTTTGCTGATAAGGCAAGCGATTTGTGTGGTCGTGTTCCGATCCGGTAGTTATTCTAAAAATGTCGACTAGTCAAAAGTACCTGTAAAAGTTTATTTGAATAAAGTATTATTTGAATTTGAGTTTAGATTGTACGTGTCCCTACCGTTGCTGGGAGAGCTCTGCAATGCCTCGCCCAGTTTGAGTTACTATGGTACTAGCTAACCCTGGCAGACAGCCCTGCTAGTGTATATATTATATAATAGCGATATACTATAGCACCATTTATTGACGATTTAAAACGATGAGCAAAGCACAAAAATAAATTTCATTATTATTGGTTAGAGGTTGTTTGAGATTAGCGATTTAATATATATAATTTTCTTTTTACATACCTATTTATCTATCATTTAATTCTTTGATAATGCTTTGTACCTTATTTTAATCAAGTTGATACTTGCGATTTTTCTCTTATGAAATATCTCGATTTAAGTCTACTTTTATTATTTGGAGATTTTTTTTATATTATAAGATAGCTTACCCTCTAAACCGGAACGCGACAATGACAAGCACTGATGCTATTGCGGCAGGAATAGGTAAGGCGGTGGTACCAGACCCGGGCGAGACAATGCAGAACTCTACCACCTAGTAGCCACGATGTTAGTGACTCGCATAGCCAATCGGTCGCCTTTTACGACCTGCCTGGCAGAACGGCAGTTGGTCTATTCTTCAAAGAAGCCCGGAACCAATATGGGAGATATTGTATTTTTTATAGTAGAGGGGGCAAACGAGCAGGGGGTGCACTTGATGTTAAGTGATCACCACCGCCCATAAACATCTGCAATACCGGGGGTCTTGCAGCTGCGTTCCCGGGCTTTTAAGAATGAATAAGCTCATTTCTTGAAGGTTCCTAAGTTGTATCCGTACGAAAACACCTCCGAGGGTAATTGATTCCACAAAGGAGTAGTGCGAAGCAAAAAGTGCCGACAAAAGCGCACGTTTGTGGATTTCTAGACATCGAGGTGGTGAGAATGGAATTTTAAATTTTGACGCGATGTCCGATGATGGAATTTAGTGGCAGGAATTATTTCGAACAATTCGTCGGAACACTCCCCATGATAAATGCGGTAAAAGATACAGAGCAAACCTACTTCTCTGCGTAACGCCAAAAAGTCAAGCCGATTAGAAATAGCCTGGTCCTTGACAATTTGAAAACTCTACGTTGAATGCGATCAAGAGGAAGAAGGCTCCGGCCTAGAGGTGAGAACAGTATTCCATGTCCGGTCGAATTTGGGCCTTGTAAAGTTGGAGGCGATGGGTTGGCATGAAGTACTGCTTTGCTCTTCTGAGTACACCAAGCTTTTTGGAGGAGACTTTAGCCTTTCCTTCCAAATGATCGCGAAACTGAACGTTGTTCGATGTTCTGGCCCTCATCGATATGTTCCCCAAAAATCCGCTACGGCCGGAGTATGAAGCATCACCAGTACTGTCATCCGCATATAGCAATATATGTTATTAATTCGCAACATATCATTGATATGCAGAAGAAACCGTGTCGGTGATAGCACGCAGCCTTAGGGAATACCAGCATTGACAGATTTGAGGTCGGAGCATGCACTGTCGACTACGACTTTGATGCTCCGATCAGCCAAAAAACTGGTAATCCATTTGCATTTCTCAGGAAGCCCATAGGAAGACAGCTTCGAGAGTAGCGCTTTATGCCATACCCGATCGAAGGCCTTCGCTGTATCTAAACTAACTGCCAATTCCTGTCCCCCTGGATTCAACTGCCTCCATCCAACGATGCGTCAGGTATACCAGAAGATCATCAGCTGAGCGGCCACGACGGAAACCGTACTGACGGTCCCTAATCAGTTATGCTCTTCTAAAGACTTCAGGAGCTGACAGTTTATAAGTGTCTCCATAATTTTGGAGAATAAGGAGGTTATGGCTATTGGACGATAGTTTGGCGGATTAGAGCGATCTCCTTTTTTACGGATGAGATGCACTAAAGCTGTTTTCTACGGATTCGGTACCAGGCCGAGTGAATAGGAAAGCCGGAATAGGTGCGTCAATACTGGCACCAACTCTAGAGCACGTACTCTAAGCACAATCGAAGGGATGCCATCAAGCCCACTCGACTTGTGGATGTCCAAGGAAAGTAGTGCTTTACGCACAGATGACTGCCGGAAATGTGGTTCTGGCATGAAACTATCACATTGCGGGATGGTAGGCGGTGAATTCCCTTGGTCATCCAAAGTCGAGTTGGCCGCAAAGAACGAGCCCAGAAGATCGGCTTTCTCATCTGCGGTATGGGTCAGAGTCATCGTCTCTTTGCAAGGATGGAAATGAAGGCTGGGAGAAATTTTCTAAGACAGCCTTGACGAGAGATCAGAACGCTCGAGTACCCGAAGGGAGGTGAACTAATTTCTCACCAATTTTGCCAATGTGTTCCGCTTTTGTCTTGGCGATAGTTCTTTTAAAAAACCTCGAGGACGAATTGTACTCCTTTCGTAATACGCTAGGTTTTACATCACGAGATGCTGACGCAGCAGCCCAAGCTTGGTAGCATTCCAGCTTTCGGCGTAAAGCCGCTTTGCAGTAGTGACCAAATCAAGGTTTAGATTTGCTACCGATGGGCACCGCAGAAGATGGAGTGAAAAGTTCCATTACCTTCAGTGCCATATCAGCAACAGAGTCAGCGATAGCATTCGGATCATCCAGTGAGAAGCACAACTGCCCCCATGGGTAGACCGCAATCCATCCCAATCTGCTAACCTATAGCGTCAAACGCGATGACAACCTGCAAAGGGAGACCTTGATGGGCGCATGACCGGCACTTTGCTCCGAATCAGGCTGTAGCGGTCATGACGGTGATGGCCGGAAGGTGCCACTAGTGTTCGTAGCGGCAGGACGGCACGGCCGCTAGCAATTGACTCCTGTCAGTAGTTTTCAGAATGTCTCACCAGTTGCAGACGATGCAGAGTGGCTGGAGGCTCGGCGAAGGTTCAACGGCAGCTGGCATGGGTGTACTTTCTGGTTAAATGAAACGCAGGGTTCTTATTTACAGTAGAAAATATAAAGTGATTTTATTTTGAATTTTCATTTTTTCCATTTGTTATTGATTTTTGTCCATTTTTTATTATTTTTCTTGTAGCGTTTGTGATTGTTTGAGCCGCTACAATACTCTATACCCAAGACCAAAGGTCGATCTAGTTGAGCCAGTGAAGCGTATGTGCCTTGAGTGCTCGAGTCTGCGGTGCATCGAGACGAGCCGAATATGCGCGGTCCTCGGTGAGTCGGGACGAGTGCGCCTCCGCTGTGGTTCGCAATGAGTCGGAACGAGCGGGACAGAGTTGCTGCATGGAGATCCATTGAACGTAAGCAGTTTGAAGTGGATTCCGGAAAGCGTAGTTGAGGCGTAGCTTGTGAAGCTGGCTGATGCTGTTTGGAAGCAGAGGGGAGTATATTAGATACTAATGGTCAGAAGGCTGATGCGTGTTGTTTTGCCGAGGGTCACCACTGTGGCACCGCTGGTCCATACTATGAGCGCTTAGTGGTACCGACGGCACCACTACCGCTACAGTGGTGACCCGCGACTGAACAGCAAGCAAGAATAACTGCAAAGCCGCCAGACGACTAATCAAGCGCAGTGGCACCTTCCGGCCATCACCACCACGACCGCTACAAGGCAGTAGTCTGACGTGCTAAGTGGAACGTTCACCGATACCTGATAACCGTGAAGGCATATGGCCATCCACATTGGGAACTCGCGCAGACGAGTATACCAATTGTGTTAGACCATACGCCAAGGCAAAATCGTGAACAGATCTCTCCGCAATAAAATTATTTAAACTTTCGTGAGACATTATTTACTAAATAACGCGACGCGAACTGTCGCGTCGAGTCGCTGTCGTGGCAACAGCGTCGCAATCGCCCTGAGGAAGGACCTCATATAGGTCCGAAACTAGTCGGAACCTATACCGATTTATACGTGAGTTTTAGCCGTAATCAATTATTATTTAGATCTCTCCGCGTGATCAATGGTGCGTGAACATAACCATTCGGCGTGGTGGGCATTAAATCGCCCAAGATTACAATCTCTGTGGAGGGGGTCTGCTCTAACCAAGCCGTTTTTAAATGCTCAACGATGTTGTATTGAAGTAGTTGATAAAGACGAGTCCCATCCAAAAGAAACCTACTTCTACAGGTTCCAGGCCTATATTTGTCAGGAAAAATAGACCCAGGCAGTTCGTTTCAAACCTTGGCGACTTGAACCAAAAATGAATTGTCAAACCATTTTGTTCAAATTGTTGGTATGTACGTACGTAGGAACGTACGTCCGTGTATAAGTACATTCGGATGGAACTTTCCCTGCGTCTCGTAGTCCGATAAAGAATGGTGAGGGTCTAATAAGTTCCAAGAGACCTATTGCAAATTTACCAAAGTGCATTCTATAAAAAAAACCGATAAGCCGACGGTCTTACGACGATGCTCAAGTGGGTGTAGTTTTCTATTTGTGAGCTTATCTTCGTCTTATAGCGGCTCTTCAGTATACAAAGTCCAAAGCTTTTAGTTGATACGAGAACCTTCCAAAAGGTGACTGCAGTAAAGGTGACTCCATGCATGATCGAATTTGGGCCGAGTACACGTCTAGTAAATGTTTAGAGCTACCTCGGACCTTTAAAGTAATTCCTAATTTCTTGGAAGCTATTGACTTGACTTGCTGGCTGATGTTTAGGTTGTACTTGACGTTAGTGTTCAAAAGCCCTAAATGGTTAGTAAACGGTACGGATTACCTCGGAACTTGGTTGTTAGATAGAAATTACTCTTTTTTGCGAAGAAAGACACTCATGTGTCTTGGAAGGGTTAAAAATTATAAGATTGGCATCACCATAATTGGACATCCGCTGCAATGTTAATTAACCCGCTCAATCATGGACTCCCTCAAAGAGTGTATTTCACGAGAATTTGCTCGCAAGTTTGTTTTTATTTATTTATTTCCACACTTAAAATATCTTTACAGTTACCCAATACAATATTTTAAGGAATATGAGAAGAAAGAAGAAGAAGTTGGAGATATATATATATCTTTACTACGGTGCAGTCATCGATGTAGTCAATATAATAGAAGGGTTTCATAACTTCATGGCGTATGGGCTTATATTATGGAGTGGAACTGCAGCCATAGAAAGTATATTTATTTTGCAAAAGTGAGCTATTCGTGCAATTTATAATTTACATACTAGAGACTCTAAACATATACATAAATATAATGATGGTTATTAACATAATAATGGTACTGACTAGTCAGTACATCTATAAAAATATATTGTACGTACGTAAAAATTCTACCGATTTGAAAAAAATGTAACATGCGACATAAAAATAAGCTGGTTGTATAAATTTAGACTGATAAAAACAAAAAAGACATTTTTGAGGGACATGTCCGATTGTATAATAAGATTCCAAATCATATGTTCGAATTACCTGACAAAATGCCCAGGACCCTAATTAAGCTAAAATTAATATCCGCGGCTTATCTATACATATAATAAAATCATAGGAAAGTCAAAACTGTACACTGAATATTTTTTTTAAAGAAATACTTGGGGCGTGATTTGCAATCGCTATCGAAGCCAAAAATATAGTTTTTAGAATTTGTGTCTGTCTGTCTGTCTGTCTGTCTGTCTGTCCGTCTGTCCGTCCGTCCGTCCGTCCGTCCGTCCGTCCGTCCGTCCGTCCGTCCGTCCGTCCGTCCGTCCGTCCGTCCGTCCGTCCGTCCGTCCGTCCGTCCGTCCGTCCGTCCGTCCGTCCGTCCGTCCGTCCGTCCGTCCGTCCGTCCGTCCGTCCGTCCGTCCGTCCGTCCGTCCGTCCGTCTGTCTGTCTGTTTGTCTGTTTGTCTGTTTGTCTGTTTGTCTGTTTGTCTGTTTGTCTGTCTGTCTGTCTGTCTGTCTGTCTGTCTGTCTGTCTGTCTGTCTGTCTGTCTGTCTGTCTGTCTGTCTGTCTGTCTGTCTGTCTGTCTGTCTGTCTGTCTGTCTGTCTGTCTGTCTGTCTGTACAACATATAGGCTACATATTATCACGCTATCACCTACGAGGGAGAGGCAGTGCGGAGTAAACGAACTCCGCGCGGACGAAGTCGCGGGCAACAGCTAGTTATAAATAAAAGAATTATTTGGAAGACGACTGGAGCAAATAATTACTTATTATTTTTTCAAATTATTATAACTTTCTTTTTATAATTATTATTGTATAATTATTATTGCCATGTTATCTACTTATGATAAGTACTATTTTTTAAATATTAATTGTTCTAATACCAATTTAATTTTAATAAAGTTGACATATTTTTATTGCTTTTGTTTTAAAATTGGGAATAAACTGGTGTTAAAAATTATATATCGATTGCCCTTGGCTTTGCACGGGTGCAATGTAAGTACACAAAAATATGTGATTACAACAAATCTTTAAAATTCTCAGCTATAACATGCATTTACTTTAATATAAAACTTCTTGAACCACACTGTCTATTGATGAAAACCGCATTAAAATTCGTTGGTAATTTATCAATATCTATACAGTATACATATAATAAAATCGTAGGAAGGTCAAAACTGTACATTGAATATTTTTTTAAAAGAATACTTGAGGGGTGATCTACAATCGATACCGAAGCCAAAAATATAGTTTTTAGAATTTTTGTCTGTTTGTCTATTTGTCTGTTTGTCTGTATGTATATATGTATGTCCGGGGTAAACTCAAAAAGTACTGCATGGATTTATTTCAAATTTTGCATGAATATTACTAATAGGTCGGGTCAACATATAGGCTACATATTATCACACTATCACCTACGGGGAAGAGCAGTGCGGAGTAAACGAAGTCCGCGCGGACGAAGTCGCAGGCAACAGCTAGTAAGAAATAACTAAATATACAGGGGAAGCGATTTTATTTTTTAATATGTAAAGAAGATGTCGGGATAAAAGAATTCGGTATTTGGACTATTCTGCATCTTCTATTCTTCCAGGCAATTCAAAAAGGTGAACGTTTAGTTATACGTGTCACTACCATCATGACTACTAGGTGGTAGACTCCTGCTACGCCACGCCCGAGTGTTTTGGTACGACAGCCTTAGCTATTCCTGCCGTCATAGCGGCAAACCTTGTCGCTGTCACAAGGTGGGGTATGTGGTAAACTTATGCATGTAATAATATCATTCCGGCACATAAATAGCAATGCACAATTAACAACTTTGGTATTTATGGGCGTTTGTTTTATCTATCCATTGGCAGAGCCACCAACTTGTTGGTTATCTCATTCAATAAAAAAGACTGATTTACTCTGATAACAGTTAAACAATAGTTAAAGCTCTAATGTATGTTTTGTGAACAAAAAACAATTAAAATAGTGATACCAAACCCATTCGAGAACGCTACCACCTATGATTACAATGGTAATGATTTATTTAGTAAAGCATTCTATTTTTCACGAATTGCCTAAAAGAATGCAGCTGGTATATCCATTAAATGGGATCAGACTAGCACATGGTAAGAAAATTTATCTTTACTTTCAACTTTTACTGACAAAAAAATAAAAGAAGTATTATAAAGTTACTAGCTGTGCCCGCGACTTCGTTCGCGTGGAAAAATTTCTAAAATAAAAACCCGCATAGTTCCCGTTCCCGTGAGGTTTCCGGGATAAGAACTATCCTATGTCCTTTCTTGGGTCTCAAACTATATCTGTACCAAATTTTATCCAAATCGGTTCAGTGGTTTAGCCGTGAAATCGTAACAGACAGACAGACAGACAGAGTTACTTTCGCATTTATAATATTAGTATGGATCCCTGATATCTCTTAAGTAATATTTGTCTTTCTAGGGTCTAAGATCATTATATATATTCTAGCTATATTTAGGGAAAAAGAATGGATCTAAAATGGATTGTTTAAACATACTAATTCAAAAACTTCTTACCTGAACCACCCGTTATGAGTACACTCTTTCCCTTAAAATATTCTGGAATCGAGGGGACCTTCTCAAAGTCTCTATTTTCCAAAAATGTCATTTTTGTTAAACCGAAATAGTATTCGTAATTTAATTTAGGTAATAGATAAATTCTTAATCTGGATATTAAATAAGTGCAAACAACACGTCAAGTATATTGAGTGAACAACATTCAAATAACTATTTATTAATGTCATCTATGTATTTGTAGTGTCTCAAGCGTTTCCTGCCACGTGACCGGTGACCGAAGCCAGAGAGGTTACTGGGTACGTTGAAAAAAATTGCAAAAAATATTCAAACATAAACGTATATATACATATATACCATTCCATTTGGTTTGCTTCCATGGGCCAAAATATCGATATTCAAATAGGCACAAAAATTCTTTGACAGCAGCAAGTCCAGTGGTAATATTATACACGTCATTGATTTGAGTATATAATATGTATCTCTTTGCATTAGTATCGTTGACTGACAGCCATACTGTGACGCAGTCATTATTGCATAGATATATATTGGATGGATAAACGCGTGGATGTTTTAATATTTCTTGCAATTGTTTTCAACGTATCCAGTAACCCCTCTGGGCTCTGGCTTCGGTCACGTGGCAGGAAACGCTTGAGACACTACAAATACATAGATGACATTAATAAATAGTTATTTGAATGTTGTTCACTCAATATACTTGACGTGTTGTTTGCACTTATTTAATATCCAGATTAAGAATTTATACCTACTTTTTTTATTTTTTTGTCAGTAAAAGTTGAAAGTTGAGATAAATTTCCTTACTTACTTATTTAGTCTGATCCCATTTAATGGATATGATGGATATGGAATGGTTGACTAAATAAATCATTACCATTGTGACCAAAAGTGGTAGTACCATTGTGAAAAAGCATCTAAAAGGTAATAAAATAAATATACAGCGCTTAAAAACAACCCTTTTCCGAGCTAAATGGGGAATATAAGTGTGAATATGTCGATAGTATTATATATATATATATATATATATATATATATATATATATATATATATATATATATATATATATATATATATATATATATATATGTATATATATATATATATATATCATAAGATAGCAAATAAGCAGGTGAGTCTCCTGATGGAAAGAGTTGACACGTCGAGCTGACCATCACCTAGAGACACCAAAGATGTTAATGGTGCTTTGCTATCTTGAAGCGAGGTCAAATGTCAAAAGCATAAGTTTACCGCTTTTCCCTCCAAACTGGAACACGACAGTGACAAGCACTGACGCTATTGCGGCAGGAACAGGAAAGGCCGTGGTACCAGAACCGGGCGAGACAATGCAGAACTTTACCACCTAGTAGCCACGATGGTAGTGACTCGATAGCCAATCGGTCGCCTTTTACGACCTGACTCTTAGTTCTTTTTATATTTCTGTTAGCGTCCATTTTACTAGAAAGTGGCACTATGTGACCAACCGAGTTATTTACTTTTACTGTGCGCGCCTTGATATTTCGATAATCGATATCGATACTAAACAACTTCAAATCCCCATAGTTGAAATTTTATCAAATCATAACAATCGTCAACTGAAGTATTGCTGGCTAAATCAAACAGAATACTAATACCATTTATATCTTATTTTACGGTAAGTTTAATTAAAATTTTAAAAAATTCTCTTCTATTCCCATTTATTGTTACAAATAATTGATTATTCTTATTATATATCACGTTAATTATGACTAATTATTAATATAAATCATTTTATTTTTTCGTTTTTATTTCGATAAAAGATTTTATGTGCCATAACAAAAAAGTCAACTTTAATTGTAAAAATTCATACTTTTTAAGTATTCTAATATAATTACACATTATACTAGGAACTAGCCTAGCTGTTGACTAATCATTAATGTAAATTATTTTATTTTTCATTATTTAAATAAAAAATCTCATATTACATAAATGGACGTGTAAAATTTTCATGTAATACTTTGTATTTTTTAAATAACAATAAACAAAACTTACAATAATCATAACTATATTTTTTTCTTTATTTATTGTTCTTAATAAATTATTTCAAAAAAAGAACTAATGAACTAATAGAACGAACTAGTTCATCCTTGGATTATGAAGTAAATTGAGCGCTCTCTGTAGTGACCGGCTAGGCCCAAGCCTCAGACTAGTCTGACTAGTAGACTTTTTTCCTCTAGTCTGAGGCCCAAGCCTACTAAGATTTTCGTGTTGATGAAGTAGGTACTTTTCGTTAGTAAGGATTAATATGCCTGCGTACACCTGCACATAATAATCCTACTGCTCAAAATTCATCTATTAATTTTCAACAATTTTTCGACTCAAAATTCCTTATTGTGTTGTTGTTATAAGAGATAGATATATAGTGTCGCGGACTTTCTTATAGATCTACTTAAAATCAATATATTTGTAGTACTTACGTATACTTATCCATTACGCCAGCGCACGCGGATACAGCAGTTCGATAGCGATTTTTATCCGACTTAGTTTACGAATATCGATATTTTAACTAAACCAAGAATAATTGTAACGTAATAACGAAATGCTTGATAGCCTATAACCTTCCTAAATCCTAATGAATGAGCTATGGTATCACACACAAAGAATTTTATTTCAATCCAACTTATTGTTCCAGAAATTAGCGCGTTTAATCAATAAATAAACATACAAACAAATATCAAGATTAAGTCAACGATTTCATTACATGTATAGGTGTTTCAATACGTTAACGCGATGTATTTTCGTGCAGCGACATCTAGTAAATGTGCACTACATTACACTTTACACAACACTTTCTTCCGATTAATTTTATTTTCCGTGGGAATGAGATATTTTCCCGCAATAAAAAGTAGCCTATGTCCTTTCTCAACGTCTTATCAATGTTTATGCCAAATTTTATGAAAATTATATATATATATATATATATATATATATATATATATATATATATATATATATATATATATATATATATATATATTATATACACACATATAATAAAGTCAAAACTGTACATTGAATATTTTTTTAAAAGAATACTTGGGGCGTGATCTACAATCGATATAGAAGCCAAAAATATAGTTTTTAGAATTTTTGTCTGTTTGTCTGTTTGTCAGTTTGTCTGTTTGTCTGTATGTATGTCCGCGGTAAACTCAAAAAGTACTGCATGGATTTACTTCAAATTTTGCATGAATATTATTAACAGGTCGGGTCAACATATAGGCTCGTATTATCACGTTATCACCGACGGGGGAGAAGCAGTGCAGAGTAAACGAAGTCCGTGCGGACGAAATCGCTGGCAACAGCTAGTATATCATATCATAAGATAGCAAATAAGCAGATGAGTCTCCTGATGGAAAGAGTTGACACGTCGAGCTGACCATCGCTAGACACCAAAGATGTTAATGGTGCTTTGCTATCTTGAAGCGAGGTCTAATGCCAAAAGCATAAGTTTACCGCCTTTCCCTCCAAACCGGAACATGACAGTGACATGCACCGACGCTATTGCAGAAGGAATAGGTTAGGCGGTGGTACCAGACCCCAGCGATAAAATGCAGAACTTTACTACCTAGTAGCCACGATGGTAGCGACTCGCATAGCCGATCGGTCGCCTTTTACGACCTGCCTGATAGAACGGCAATTGGCCTATTCTTCAAAGGAGCGGACGAATACGGGACATATATTGTGATATTTTAAAATCCTTGTATTTCACCTTCAATTTCGCTAAAATTTTACAATCGAATAAGCGGGTGCAGCCTCTTAGTCACGCCTTTTTTTTGTGTGGCCATATACTTAATATTTGAAATATCTTTATATTATTATATTAACTAGCGACCTGCCCGCGGTTTCACTTGCGTAGCTTTTGTTCCCGTGAGAATATCGGAAAGGTTAACATACTAAAACCTTTTTCAAGAATCAATCATCTCTTAAAAAAACTGCATGAAAATCTGTTGCGCCGTTTTAAAGACTTAAGCATACCTAGGGATAGACTGAGAAAGCGACTTTGTTTTATACTATGTAGTGATTATTTGGTTCGGCCGAAATTTATCTATCTCTATCCGTAAAATAATAGCATATTTATGATTGATAATATTAGGTTTCCAAACAATGCCATTGCGGATCGGACACGGTTTTTTACACATTCTGTACAACGGGTAAGGGACGGTCGACCGAAAAATTGATAAAACATCCTTTTTATTAGTTCTTGTTATTATGGATATTCCTAGAAATTAGAATTTCTAGGAATTGCCATCATAACAAGATCTATCCTATCCTATCCTATCTATTCCTAAAATATAGAACTTACTTGTAAACACCAACCCATAAACACCAACGATTACCTCGTAAAAATGGGAGACATATTGAAGGATGAGACGGTATACAAACCGGTGAAGTATAATCCCACTGCTAGGGTTGCACGGCGAATACGTTCTTTAGTGCACTAGAACAGGTTTCTTTTTAAGGAAGACGAGTACCAATTTTTATGCAGGGCAAGATCATCTCAGCCACCTGAGATGTATGGTCTGCCTAAAGTGCACAAAGCTGATGTACCTTTGAGGCCTATCGTAAGTAAGATAGGTTCACCTACTTACGATTTGGCCAAGTACGCGGCATCTGTACTTCAGCCGTTAGTAAGTAAAACGCCTTTATATGTAAAGGTATTATGATATTAAAGAATTTTTAGCCGATAAAATTAAATATTAATTGATTGAAATATAAGTTTGTTGAATTGTCCTTAAAAAATTTCAATGTACCTAATAAAATTTTGTAAATAGTGAATTATAAAAAATTTAATTGCACAAAATATGAAACTTGTAATTATAAAAAAAATCTTTTGTAATATGAAATTGTACATTTGTAACAAGTACATAAAATAGAGAAAAAAGACCAGCCCGCTGAGTTTCTTCCGCCGGATCTTCTCAGTGTGTGGCCGCGTTCCGATCCGGTAGTAATTCTAAATATTCGATAGAATCTTTTAAATGGAATATTTTATAATGATAATTTTTTTTAATATTTGCACACCATATAATGGTAGAATATGTTGGTAACTTAATTTATTTTTAACAACTTGTAATACCCATATTCTTGCAAATAAATATTTTCTTTCTTTCTTTCTTTCTTTCAAAAGGACTCAAGTCATTTCGTAGAACTCGATCAGGACCTGAGGTTGGAACCAGATGAAATCATCGTAAGTTTTGATGTAGAATCTCTATTTACTAATGTTCCAATTAAAGACAGTCTGGATATAGTTAAAAGCAAATTGAGAGACCATGATTTGTCTGAAAAGTATATCGATCTACTAGAAAACTGCCTAGAAGGTAGCTACTTCCTTTTCCAAGGTCAATATTACCTCCAGATTGATGGCGTCGCAATGGGCAGTCTAGTAGCACCAGTACTGGCCAATCTCTGGATGGAATACTTCGAGCAACAAGCCCTAAGTCTAGGCCCAAAGACCGTTTGACTGTGGAAGAGATACGTCGATGTCATTTTTTGTATTATTAAGGGCAATAGGCAGGAAGTAGATCAATTTCAACACCATCTTAATTCCATTCACCCGAAAATCCGATTCACATATGAGAGGGAAAGTGACCGATCATTGTCTTTCTTGGATGTTAAAGTGACTGTGAGAACAAATGGGACTTTAGCTCACTGTGTATACAGAAAACCTACACACACTGACAGATATCTACATGCGTCATCTCATCATCACTTCCGCCATTTACAATCTGTAGCCACATCATTAATAAATAGAGCAATTGACTTATGCGACTCCGAACATCTGGAGCCTGAACTAAATTATGTTCAGGATATACTTAAGAAAAATGGTTATAAAGAAAGGCAGAACTTTCGCCGTGTTGGTCCCGGCCTCCTTTAAAGAATAGGCCGACTGCCATTCTGCCAGTCAGGTCGTAAAAGGCGACCGATTGGCTATCGAGTCACTACCATCGTGGCTACTAGGTGGTAAAGTTCTGCATTGTCTCGCCCGGTTCTGGTACCACGGCCTTTCCTGTTCCTGCCGCAATAGCGTCAGTGCTTGTCACTGTCGTGTTCCAGTTTGGAGGGAAAAGCGGTAAACTTATGCTTTTGACATTTGACCTCGCTTCAAGATAGCAAAGCACCATTAACATCTTTGGTGTCTCTAGGTGATGGTCAGCTCGACGTGTCAACTCTTTCCATCAGGAGACTCACCTGCTTATTTGCTATCTTATGATATATATATATATATATATATATATATATATATATATATATATATATATATATATATACATATATATATATATATATATGTATATATATCGATCTACTAGAAAACTGCCTAGAAGGTAGCTACTTCCTTTTCCAAGGTCAATATTACCTCCAGATTGATGGCGTCGCAATGGGCAGTCTAGTAGCACCAGTACTGGCCAATCTCTGGATGGAATACTTCGAGCAACAAGCCCTAAGTCTAGGCCCAAAGACCGTTTGACTGTGGAAGAGATACGTCGATGTCATTTTTTGTATTATTAAGGGCAATAGGCAGGAAGTAGATCAATTTCAACACCATCTTAATTCCATTCACCCGAAAATCCGATTCACCGGATATATATATATATATACATATATATATATATATATATATATATATATATATGTATATATATATATATATATATATGTATATATATATATATATATATATATATATATATATGTATATATATATATATATATATATGTATATATATATATATATATATATATATATATATATATATATCATAAGATAGCAAATAAGCAGGTGAGTCTCCTGATGGAAAGAGTTGACAGGAAGAGGCTGCACCCGCTTATTCGATTGTAAAATTTTAGCGAAATTGAAGGTGAAATACAAGGATTTTAAAATATCACAATATATGTCCCGTATTCGTCCGCTCCTTTGAAGAATAGGCCAATTGCCGTTCTATCAGGCAGGTCGTAAAAGGCGACCGATCGGCTATGCGAGTCGCTACCATCGTGGCTACTAGGTAGTAAAGTTCTGCATTTTATCGCTGGGGTCTGGTACCACCGCCTAACCTATTCCTTCTGCAATAGCGTCGGTGCATGTCACTGTCATGTTCCGGTTTGGAGGGAAAGGCGGTAAACTTATGCTTTTGGCATTAGACCTCGCTTCAAGATAGCAAAGCACCATTAACATCTTTGGTGTCTAGCGATGGTCAGCTCGACGTGTCAACTCTTTCCATCAGGAGACTCATCTGCTTATTTGCTATCTTATGATATGATATACTAGCTGTTGCCAGCGATTTCGTCCGCACGGACTTCGTTTACTCCGCACTGCTCCTCCCCCGTCGGTGATAACGTGATAATACGAGCCTATATGTTGACCCGACCTGTTAATAATATTCATGCAAAATTTGTATATATATATATATATATATATATATATATATATATATATATATATATATATGTATATATATATATATATATATATATATATATATATATATATATATATATATATATATATATATATATATATATATATATATATATATATATATATATATCCATACTAATATTATAAATGCGAAAGTAACTCTGTCTGTCTGTTACACTTTCACGCTTAAACCACTTGACCGATTTTCATAAAATTTGGCATAAACATTGATAAGACGTTGAGAAAGGACATAGGCTACTTTTTATTGCGGGAAAATATCTCATTCCCACGGAAAATAAAATTAATCGGAAGAAAGTGTTGTGTAAAGTGTAATGTAGTGCATATTTACTAGATGTCGCTGCACGAAAATACATCGCGTTAACGTATTGAAACACCTATACATGTAATGAAATCGTTGACTTAATCTTGATATTTGTTTGTATGTTTATTTATTGATTAAACGCGCTAATTTCTGGAACAATAAGTTGGATTGAAATAAAATTCTTTGTGTGTGATACCATAGCTCATTCATTAGGATTTAGGAAGGTTATAGGCTATCAAGTTATTACGTTACAATTATTCTTGGTTTAGTTAAAATATCGATATTCGTAAACTAAGTCGGATAAAAATCGCTATCGAACTGCTGTATCCGCGTGCGCTGGCGTAATGGATAAGTATACGTAAGTACTGCAAATATATTGATTTTAAGTAGATCTATAAGAAAGTCCGCGACACTATATATCTATCTCTTATAACAACAACACAATAAGGAATTTTGAGTCGAAAAATTGTTGAAAATTAATAGATGAATTTTGAGCAGTAGGATTATTATGTGCAGGTGTACGCAGGCATATTAATCCTTACTAACCAAAAGTACCTACTTCATCAACACGAAAATCTTAGGAAGATAAACTGTGGCTCTTATACCAAGTTATTTGGATGAATAGTTTAAGAAAAATTGTAAAATGAAAATAATTCAACAATAGTAGGTATTTACCGAAAGGTTGTTTAAAACGGGACCCTATTACTACGACACCACTGTCTGTCCCTGCGTTTGTCTGTCTATCTGTCCATCACCAGGCTGTATCTTATGAACCATGATAGACAGTTCAAATTTTCACAAATGATGTATTTATGTTGCCGCTATAATAACTAAAACTAAAAGAGAATAAAATAAATATTTAAGGGTGACCCAAATACAACAAACGTGTTTTTTTTGTTTTTTTTTTCGATCTTAATAATGGCAACTGGTAGACGTTTGAAATATCCACAGAATATTTAATTAAATAATCACTTTAAAAATAAATAATTAAAATAAAATAAATATTTAAGGAGGCTCCCATACAACAAACGTGATTGTTTGCCATTTTTTTATAGATGATGGTACGGAACCCTCCATGCGCGAGTTCGACTCGCACCTAGCCGGTTTTTTTAAGGTACATGAGTGGAAGTATATAGGTACCTCTAACTAGAGGTGGGTCGTTTCGTGATTTTGCCGTATTAAAATGAAACTATCGTCACGCGATTTATATTATAGTTTCAGAAACTATTTCAAAATAAATAGTTTCTGAAACTATTTATTTTGAAAACTATAGATTACAGAATAGTGGCCTTGGCTAGCTGTTCTGCCCCCCAAGACAAGTGGCATCAACGCTAGGAGAATAGAAAAGGAAATGTATGGATTTGACATAAGCTGTTGATACGAGCGTAAACGAATTTGTAATTGGTAGCCAAGTGTCCTTCGTGAAACGAAACGTTATATTGCATCCATCATTTTTGATCATTTTCATACAAAACCTTAGCCAAGTGGCACTTTTGACAAGCAAAATTGTGATCCGATGATCAGCGAACGCTAGAACCCTGTAAATTACGCTAAAAATGGCGGATGATCACTATTATTCAATCAGTTGTTCTAAATCGTGGATATTATCAGTTAGAATTTTTGATAATTTTAAAGTAAAATGAACGCAAATTGCCACAATTTAAGAGTCCTAACCTAACTAGGGGGATTTCAATACATTTTCTTTTTCTAAGCCGTAGACGCCTTTGTAATAGATTTCGGTTTTCATCCCCTAACTCCACGGGGAATGAACTCAGAGTAAAGTGACCTTGACAAAAGTTGGTATCCCTTACCCCCTTCACGCAATAGTGCAATAAAAAAAGGGTGTTATATAGGGTTAAAATTTTCCATCAAAATTTTTCTGTCCTGCGCACGCACTGACCGCCAACCGAGCTCTCTGTCCATTCTAATATAACGCTTTGGCGTCATTTAGACCAAACTGGTAGCCAAGTGGATCATGGCTTCTTTAACGTTCATTCTATTGAGGTCTATCGAATATTGTCTGTGAATTGACGACAGTGTCAGTTTGAAGTATTATTTTCACAACGTGAATATCGGATGAATAATATACATGGATGTAATATAAAAAATAAGAACAGAGTCGCTATATCTGATTTAACTTTGATTGTATGTACCGCGTAAGTGCGAATAAGATAAAATATACTATCTTTTCTTCTCGATTACTGTCATGCCGTAAGTTTCTATATAGTTAACATGTCAATTGAACTCTGTCAGTACTACCAATTTAAAGAGTTATAAAATTAAATACTGTCACCAAGATTTATGTATTTATCTTCGTTGCTATCAAATTTGATTGTGTTAACATATTTTAAGTAAATCCTCTTTACATTACAAGTGAACGTAGAATTGTGCAAAATGTTATCGACAGTCAAAACTTATGTTTCAGATTTATGAAAGCTGATGATAAATCCTGCAGCAATAGCAACATTGCTTGTTACTGTCGTGTTCTGGTTTGGAGGGTAAGGTAGCCGGTAAATGTATGCATGTGGCATTAATACTCCGCCCGCGCCACAAGGATATCAGAGCACCATTAATAATATGCCACCCCTTAATTTGCGTTCATTTTACTTTAAAATTATCAAAAATTCTCACAGATTTTATTCTCGCTTTAGAACAGCTGATTGAATAATAGTGATCAA
Source organism: Apodemia mormo (assembly GCA_036924255.1). Lineage (NCBI taxonomy): Eukaryota > Metazoa > Arthropoda > Insecta > Lepidoptera > Riodinidae > Apodemia > Apodemia mormo. Next base: position 155,087 of record JAUPFN010000030.1, read on the forward strand.
CCGCCATTTTAAGCGTAATCTGCAGGGTTCTAGCGTTCGCTGATTATCGAAAAATTCGCTACTATTTTGCTTGTCAATAGTGCCACTTGGCTACGGTTTTGTACGAGAATTGTCAAAAATGATCGAAGCAATATAACGTTTCGTTTCACCCCCCCAAGACAAGTGGCATCAACGCTAGGAGAATAGAAAACAAAATGTATGGATTTGACATAAGCTGTTGATACGAGCGTAAACGAATTTGTAATTGGTAGCCAAGTGTCATTCGTGAAACGAAACGTTATATTGTATCGATCATTTTTGATCAATTTCATACAAAACCTTAGCCAAGTGGCACTTTTGACAAGCAAAATTGGTGATCCAATGATTAGCGAACGCTAGAACCCTGTAAATTACGCTAAAAATGGCGGATAATCACTATTATTTAATCAGCTGTTCTAAATCGTGGATAATATCTGTTAGAATTTTTGATAATTTTAAAGTAAAATGAACGCAAATTGCCATAATTTAAGAGTCCTAACCTAACTAGGGGCTTTTCAATACATTTTCTTTTTTTAAGTCGCAGACGCCTTTGTAATGAATTTCGGTTTTCATCCCCTAACTCCACGGGAAATTAACTCAGAGCAAAGTGACCTTGACAAAAGTTGGTATCCCTTACCCCCTCCACGTAATAGTGCAACAAAAAAGGGGTGTTATATAGGGTTGAAATTTTCCATCAAAATTTTTCTAAGTCCTGCGCACGCTCTGACCGCCAACCGAGCTCTCTGTTCATTCTAATATAACGCATTGGCGTCATTTCGACCAAATTGGTAGCCAAGTGGATTATGGCTTGTTTAACGTTCATTCCATACGAACTTTACGAATTATATCGAATATTGTCTCTGAATTGAATATAATAAAAATAAGAACAGAGTCGCTATATCTGATTCAATTTTGATTGTATGTATCGCGTGAGTGCGAATAAGATAAAATATACTATCTTTTCTTCTTAATTACTGTCATGCCGTAAGTTTCTATATAGCTAACATGTTAATTGAACTCTGTCAGTACTACGGACTACCAATTTAAAGAGTTATAAAATTAAATACTGTCACCAAGATTTATGTATTTATCTTCATTGCTATCAAATTTGATTGTTTTAACATATTTTAAGTAAATCCTCTTTACCTACCTTACAAGTGAACGTAGAATTGTGCAAAATGTTATCGATAGTCACATTTTAAAACTTATGTTTCAGATTTATGAAAGCTGATGATAAATTTATTATTAAAAATGAACAAAAATATGCAAAACTGAACATATAAAACTTCTTTTTTACGTATTTTTTGGCATACATATTTACAGAAATGTAAAATTGATCGAAATCTATTGCTACACTGAAAAATAAATTATCTTTCTTTGTTTCATTAAATTTACAAAATACAAGGGTTGTAACAAGAATATAGTGTTTATAACTTGAACTTATAGTGTCTGTAAAATATTTAAAGACGAAATATTATATTTATCATCATTAAGACATTGTCAGCATTTTGCAAACCTATCACTACTTACAATGTGTTTAGGCAGTTCGTTAGAAGCGAACAATTGGGTAAACGAGTCACTAGTATTGTGGCTTCTAAGTGGTAGGGTTCTGCATTGTCTCGCCCGGGTCTAATACCACTGACCCACATATTTCTGCAGCAATAGCAACAGTGCTTGTTACTGTCGTGTTCCGGTTTGGAGGGTAAGGTAGCCGGTAAATGTATGCATGTGACATTAATACAACCCCCCCCCCCCCCCACCCCCGCCACAAGGATATCAAAGCACCATTAATAATGTGCCACCAAAAGCCTTCTTAATTTGCGTTAATTTTACTTTAAAATTATCAAAAATTCTCACAGATGTTATCCACGCTTTAGAACAGCTGATTGAATAATAGTGATCAACCGCCATTTTAAGCGTAATCTGCAGGGTTCTAGCGTTCGCTGATTATCGAAAAATTCGCTACTATTTTGCTTGTCAAAAGTGCCACTTGGCTACGGTCTTGTACGAAAATTGACAAAAATGATCGATGCAATATAACGTTTCGTTTCACGAATGACACTTGGCTACCAATTACAAATTCGTTTACGCTCGTGTCAACAGCTTATGACAAATCCATAAATTTCTCTTTCTATTGTACTAACGTTGATGCCACATCTTGGGGGCAAGTCTTTTTTGCTTTTAATGCACTTTTCATATAAATAAAACTTATAACCTCGGTGAAAATAATACTTCAAAGTGACGTTTACCGTCAATTCAGAGACAATATTCGATATAATTCGTAAAGTTCGTATGGAACGAACGTTGAACAAGCCATGATCCACTTGGCTACCAATTTGACCTAAATATCGCCAAAGCGTAATATTTGAATAGTTACTGAGCGTTTGCCACTTGTCTAGGGGGGCACGAATGACACTTGGCTACCAATAATCCGTTTACGCTCGTGTCAACAGCTTATGACAAATCCATACATTTCTCTTTCTATTGTACTAGCGTTGATGCCACGTCTTGGAGGGCAAGTCTTTTTTGCTTTTAATGCACTTTTCATATAAATAAAACTTATAATCTCGGTGAAAATAATACTTCAAATTGACGTTTACCGTCAATTCAGAGACAATATTCGATATACTTCGTAAAGTTCGTATGGAACAAACATTGAACAAGCCATGATCCACTTGGCTACCAATTTGGCCTAAATATCGCCAAAGCGTAATATTTGAATAGTTATTGAGCGTTTGCCACTTGTCTCGGGGGGCTGATGCCGTCTCATTTCCGTGCCCTTTTTGAGCCCTTCCTATCGACAGATTGAGTTGAAATTTTGTGATGAAATTATTTTACGTTAAATATTACGTATTTCTTATGTATTGTATTTATAAATACCTATGTATTGTAGTTATAAATCGTACACATAATATATTTATACTATCTATACATCTTCTATATAAATAAGTAAAATTGGAGTGTCTGTTTGTAATATTAAAATAACCAGTTTTAACTAAATGCATATGGATGTATACACGGTACACATACCAAAATAATACTTTTTACGATTTTTGTCTGTCTGTCTGTCTTTCTGTCCGTCTGTCTGTCTGTCTGTTTATTCCGGCTAATCTTTAGAACGGCTGGACCGATTTTGACGGGACTTTCACTGGTAGATAGCTGATGTAATAAAGAGTACTTAGGCTACTTTTTGTAAAAAATCCCACGCGGGCGAAGTCGCGGGCACAGCTAGTATATATATATATATATATATATATATATATATATATATATATATATATATATATATATATATATATATATATATATATATATATATATATATATATATATATATATATATATATATATATATATATATATATATATATATATATATATATATATATATTATTACATTAATAATTTTGATAATACTATCGACATATTCACACACTTATATTCCCCATTTGGCTCAGAAAAGGGTTGTTTTTAAGCGCTGTATATTTATTTTATTACCTTTTAGATGCTTTTTCAGATATATTATATAGATATAAGTGGAAAAAATGTTGTTGTCAATTATGTAAAATTTTAAATAAATGAAATTTTCTTCAATATTCAAATACTCATTTTAATATTATATCAATTGCCTTATAATCTATAAAAAGCATGCATGTTACACTCTGTAACAGGAGTGGTTTTTTTTATAGAAAAAAGGGTCAAACCAACAGGATACGCAGCTAATGGTAAGTGATTACCACGCCCATGGTCAGCTACGAAATCATATGTCTCGCAGTTGCGCTGCTAGCCTTTTAATAATGAGAAAGCTTTTTTTCTTGAAGGTCCCTAAATCGTATCCTTTCGGGAACACCTCCGCCGGTGGTAACAAGTGCCTAAAGAATCGCACAGTTGTGGGTTTCCAGATATCGAGGTGATGAGGGTGAAAATTTAAATTTTGCCGTGATGTCTGATGATGAAATTCAACAGCAGAAATCAATTTAAACAATTCGTTGGAACACTCCATAATAGATGCGGTATAAGATGTTGAGCGAACCCACCAACAACCAACCAACAACAACAACAACCCCTTTGCGTAAATGAAAGAATGAATGAATGATTTTTTTTATTTCAAGTATCCAGTCCCATAGATTACAGAAATAGTATGACATAACAAAATTTGTAGATGAAATTAAATTAAATTAAGTTAAATTACAACGTAAAAGAATTAATTTACATTATTAATATTACCTGCATTAAATTACATTTAAATTTTATATTATTAAATTATATAATATTATTATTAATGCTTCATTAATCCGTGCCTTATCCCTCACCACTCCTCCGGATACGGCACAACAATGTGAAACGTAGGTGCAGTCAAGTCTGCTCGCGATCATGTTCAAGATGCCGTTAGAGCTGCCTCTCACTCTGCGCACCAGGGACGTGCATTTTTGCGCATTGTTGCATAAAAACAATTTACTCGGGCTGCCGCAAACATTCCTAAAGCACTACAATAGCGATTCAACCCTAACGGCATCCTGAATGCATTATTATATTGCACTCGAATAGCGTTATAAGCCTTTTGCGAGTAAGTAGCCCACAGACCGCACGCGTAGAAAGTTGTACAAAAAGCTCTAATGTTTACAGCTTGCGAGCAACGCGCAAATCTGCGTTCCGGCATGTTCGCTCTCACCGACAACGCCCTCCGTTCTCTTTCTATAACTTCATCGTCACTGAGGTCGGGAGTTAACACATGTCCAAGATATTTAAATTTAAATGTTCGTTGTATTGTAGACTTTTTAAGTAAAGCAGATGGAATATTTTCAAGTCGCCTACTCCCAGCCCCAAAGACCATGATTTGGCTATACTTTTTTGTATTATAGTCCAGTCTGTGAGAGTTAGCATAACTTTTACAGATATACACCAATTTTCTCAAACCGCACACAGATGCGCTCAGCAGCACCATGTCATCAGCATAACTGATATTACTCACACTGATACTGTATATATGACAACCGGCTCTAATGCTGCTAAGCTCCTCTATCAACCCATTTACGTACAAATTGAAGTGTCCCCCTGCCTCACCCCACATTTCAATCTGTACGACCTTGACATAACACCCCCCATTTTACATTATTAATCTGGTTCTTATACCAAAACTTAAAAATATGTATGAGCTTTACAGGCAGATGAATACTTTCAAGCTTTTTCCACAATATATCATAAGACACCATATCAAATGCCTTTGACATATCTACCTAACAAGTAGGAAAATACAGGAGTCTTACGCTTTGTATAGTAGTTGATAGTGTTCTTAAGACACAGTACAGCGCTATCAGTAGACAGATTTGACCTAAACCCAAATTGATCATCGTGTATTTTTACATATTTATTCAACTGTGTATTAAGCACGCTATCAAACACTTTAAAGCCAAAGAATCAATCCTATCGAAAACAGTCTGGTCTTTAACGATTCGAACCGCTTTACGCTGAATGCGTTCAAGAGGAAGATTTAGTTGCGACCCTGGCGCCGTCGGCGGTGGACCTATTTATATTTTTTAAAATTGTTCAATATCCATCATTAATTTTGAACTCCACGAGCGAAAAACAACAAAATATTTTGTCATGGTCGCGTGATGTCAAATGCGTCCCCTGATGTCATCGGTAACGCCGTTCTAAGCTGTGGTCACCTGATTTTGTACTATAATTATACTATTTGTCCAATATTTTCTTGATGTGTAGTATACGATTATAGTTTTTTTTTAATAGAAGAGAAGGCAAACGAGAGGGAGGTGCACCTGATATTAAGTGATCGCCGCCGCCCTTAGAATGTATCCGCAATACTAGAAGTGTTGCAGTTGCGATGCCGCCCTTTTCATAATGAGTAAGCTCTTTTCTTGAAAGTCCCCAAGTCTTATCCATTCGGAGACACCCCTGCCAGTAATAGATTTCATAATAGAGTAGAGAGAAATAGAGTCGAGAGAAACGGACAGTTATGGATTTCCAGACATCGAGATAGTGAGGGTAGAATTTCTAATTTTAACGCGATGCCCGATGATGGAACTCAGCAGCAAGAATTAATCCAAATAACTTTCTAGAACATTCTCCATGATATATGATAGAAGATGTAGAGCAAACCTAAATCTCTGCACAATGGCAAAGAGTCAAGCCGTTTTGAAATAGCCTGGTCGTTAACGAGTCGAACCACTTTACGTTGAATGCGACCAAGAGGAAGAATGTGGTACTGGGGAGTTCCGTTCCAGAGATGAGAACAGTACTTTGTGTAAGGCCGAATGTGTGCCTTACAAAGTCGAAGGCGAGAAGTATTATCTCGCTCTATTATCTCGTGTGCTCAGGCGCACTGAGCATTTTGGATACTAGTTTTTTTTATAGAATGACACGAGGCTCACCTGCCGCTGCCACCCATGGACAACCACACTATCAGACGAATTGCAGTTGCGTTGCCGACTTTTAAGAAAGGATAGGCTCTTTTCTTGAAGGTTTCTAAGTCGCATCCGCTTGAAAAATCCCTGCCGACGATTGGTTCCACAGAGGAATAGTGCGGGGAAAAAAGTGCCTCAAGTATCGCACAGTTGTGGATTTCTAGACATCGAGATGGTGAGGATAAAAATTTGAATTTGGTCGCGATGTCCGATGGTGGAATTTTGTGGCAGGAATTAATCCAAACAGTTCCTCGGAACACTCCTCACGATAGATCCGATAGAAGATGCAAAGCGAAGCCACATCTCTACGTAATTCAAGCTGATCAGAAATAGTCCTGTTATTGACGATTCGAGCCGCTCTTCGTTGAATGCAGTCAAAAGGAAGGAGCTGGTACTGAAGAGCTTCCACTAACAAGTGAGAGCAGTACTTATAAAATTGTAAGCGATGGGACGGCGTGAAGTACTACCTGGCCCTGCTAAGAATAGTCAGCTTTTTTTTTAGACTAATTTGGCCTTGCCTTCTAAGTGACCACGGAACTGAACGTCGCTCAATATGTCAACTTCGAGAATTTCAAGACTAGTTGTGTCTGTTAGGGAAGTATTTTCGAAGCGAAAAGATACGACAGAGAGATTTCTTAGTGGAAAACACGCAAACTTGTGTCTTCTTGGGGTCAAAGTGAACTAAACCAGAACAAACGAGTTCCCTAGTGAAGGTGGACTAATCTCTCACTAACTCTGCCAATATGCTCCGATTTTGCTGGCGCTTTTGAAAGACCTAGAGGCAAAATTATACTCTTTTCTAACTGCACTGGTGTTTATACATCATGAGATGCCGCCGCAGCAGCCCATGCTCGGTAGTACCCCTGCTTTCGACGTGAAGTCATTTTGCAGTGGCAACCAAACCAAGGCCGTGATTTGTCACCGATGGGTACCGCAGCAAACGGAACGAACAATTCAATGCCCTGCAGTACTACTTCGGAGATGCATTTAGCAACGACATCTGGATCATCCAGTAAGAAGCATATTTGCCTCAATGGGAAGGATGTAAAAAAGGACCGCAATCTGTCCCAATCCTGACCTGTAGTGCCAAAAGCGGCGACAGCCTGAGAAACGAGACCGCGATAGTCGCATCACCGGCACTTCACTCCGTATGAGGCAGTGGTCTGAAGAACCTAGCGGAGCATCAATGGAAACTTAGTAATTGACCGGATGAGAGGTCAGCAGAAGGTCTTACAGGGAGGGTAAATGATCACCACATCTGGAACACGTGCGGACGAAGTAACTAGCTGTGTTATACCATATACTAAAGCAAAATCGTGAACTGACTCCCCGTGTGATCGGTAGTACGTGAGCTAACCCTTTCAGCATGATGGGCGTTAAAGTCACCAAGGATCACAATCTCCGCGGAAGGGATCTGCAGTATCACGGAATCTGTCGCTGTTTATATATGCTCTACGAGCAGCAAAGTTTGTGAGCGCATTTTTAGCCCCCCCCCCCCTCCCTCTCAACCTTTGAATCCACCCTACCCCAGCATGAACCATTACCATTACCTACTTTATTAATTACTGAACAAATTCCCAGGGACGAACGGGTTTACCCACTCCCACCCCAATGACCTGCTTGTATTTACAGGCAGCGCCTGACACCACGGACAGGGGGCAACAGCCCCGGAACCGTTTCCCCGCCTCCTCATCCAGGGGACGCGAGAAGACTACGTCGTCGTCTTGAGCCAGTGTTTAATTCCACAAGTACACGAAAAAATATTGGAAATCTGTACAAACACCTTTAGTGTTTATAGGCGATGGTCCACTCTGTCCATGAGGATACCCATCTGCTTGTTTGCTATCTTATGATATATAAATAAAAATCGCCAACCGCCGCCGGGAACTCCAAAAGGCGTTAGTGTATACCACTAAACGTTGGAAGAAAATAAAAATCACGATTTTGCTTCTTTAACCTTTAAAGTAAACAAAAATTTTGATTTTAAGTATCTCGTTTCATTTTACCACTTCTATATTAACATAATTTAAACAGAAATTGTTACCTATATCATAAAGACAACGTTTATTTCTAATAAAACACGTGTTCACACTTCGGTTTCATGAGAACAAAGGGTAGACAGACTATTGGAGGCACCACATTTGTCAATACAATAAATAGGTCTCAGTTGGAGACAATAGATGGCGTTAGCCGTCTCACTTGATGTAAAAATACAAAAAATTTCAAATTGCAATCGAAAATCCTCAAAAGAACTTACTGTACTGTACTCAACTAAGGCTAAGGCTAGATTGTCTGTTATGTATTTAATGTTATATATAGGTGTATCCACCTAATTAAAAAATTGTCACGTTGTATGAGGAATGCTTTACTTTAATTGTACAATTAAGCGTTATTTGTTTTCTTCTTCACGGAATTATTTAGCTTTGGATTTCCTCTTCATTTTAATGGTGGTAGAGAATTGTGTAAGTATCGTTTTCTAATTCATATTAAGTAGCTGTTCAGTTATCAATCTATAGAACCACCATAGTATTAATCCGTAGAAGATATATGTCATAATGGAACATGCCAATGTTATTCTGAAAAATATAAAAAATATATATATTTGACTTAGAATTTTATCAGTGTTGGTTCAGGCCCCTTTAACAAATGTCGAATGATTAGGTAAATATGTTACAATCGTCTTAACTACTAGTTATGTAAAGTCCCACCCGGATTTGTTACCAACCATTTAATAATTCTTGTTGCAAAAGCACCAATACTTGTCACCGTCAAGTTCCATTTTGGAGAATAAGATTACCAGTAAACTAATTAATATTCCATTGCTATTCCACCACACTGATAACAACGCTTCATTAATATCTTGGTGTATACAGTAGAAGAAGAAGAAGAAATTATTTATTTGCCAGAATATGGGAGTCACAGGTTATTTAAATTTGATTAAGTTACCAACATATTCTACCATGATATGGTGTGCAAATACTTCAGCAGTCGATGGCTGTCTGTCTATCAGTTATTCGTAAAAGCAATGATTATGAATTCATGATATTGACTTGTAAACAGACAAAAATGTTTATGATAATTACTTGATTTGATAACTTTTAGTATATGATTGGCGTGAATAAAATAAATTTTAATTTTAATATTTTATTTTTTATTTTTAAGCAAATTTTGCTTTGATATAGATTTAAATATAATGCCGATGAGCAATGAGCTTAAATTGTTGAAATAGCTGTAAATTTATGATTTTCCGTTAGTGAAACTTAGAATTAAATTTAAAAGGAGAAAAACCGTAACAACTGACTTTGGATTGCCTATAATATTTTAAGCTTTTTTAGTATCTTTTAAAATCCATCATTAAAACTGAAATTTAACACTTTAAATTTTCTAAATCGGTTAAGCCACCTTTGCGTGATATGGAAACATCCATTACTCAATAATCAGTGCTATTGTTAAATTGAGTGTTGTTACATTTAATTGATTTATTTTACTAAATTAAAGCTACATTTTGAAAGATGAGTAAGCCAATACGAAACCAATGTGACTCGTCAACGGATAACATTTTTGTAGTATTGACGTGGTATGACTTTTAGTATTCTATTAGAGTCAACAAAAGAAACGTTTTTTCACACGTTGTTAGTCATTGTTTTACATTATTTGAGTGAAGATTCAGCTGACAGTTTGAATATTTTAATATTTACACGTTATATGTACATTTGTCTAAACATTGTGGTTATATAATAATTACACAGTCATTATTATTATATATATTTCCATTCATAATAATGGAAACAAATATGTCTTGTAATTACAAATATAGTTGCTAGCTGAATTTAAAAGCCGCGAAGTTTTATACGCGGGTAAATTCACATATCATTAATGTAAGAAATTTAACCCCTAATTTACCATCTGAGGGAATGAATCTCGAAATATCCTTTCTTATTATTTGTCTATATTATGAGACTAACTCCTGTGAAAAATTGCAGCCTTCATGATCTAAAGCTTTAGGCTGGACGTTGATAAGTCAGTCAATAAGTCAGGACCTTTCATTTTGTATATACAGATGTAGGTAAAAATAAAATTATATGTCAAATAAAGATGATAATATATTTAAACAAATGTTGAAGGCGGTTTTACGGCAATTGAAATACTAGAATACGCTAAGTGGCGAAACACGCGTCGAAGCGTCGTTAAGACGACATTCGAATTGATTTTAAGTTCGGTGTTTTTAAGCTTGGTTGATGGATACGGAATTGTTGCAATGTCCAAATCTTTATGATGTCGTTACGGTTTTAGTTTAAAAACCTGAAGAAGCCGATGAGTGGAGAGTTTGAATCGTTAAAATAACCACAGTACTCTGATTTTCCGTTAGAACTTCGTTTGAAACATTATTTAAAAACAGCAAAACTGCAACAATTGTCTTTAAATTATATAAATATTAATAGAATTCCTTCCGTTTGTCCGAGGAACCATCATTACAATCGATAACGTTGAAAAAATGCAAATTAAACGCCATCAAACAAAATGATTTTTCTTAATCGGTCCATAATACCGTCTTTGATTAATTAGGAAATATTTATTTATTTATAAACAAAATCCACAGCGCTTAAATAACATGGATACATGAACATTAGTATTTTACAGCCAATTACGGATTTACATTTTATAAATCAAACTTAATGCACGTTAGTGATGATAAAAATAATACTAAATTGTACTTACATCATTAAAAGCAAAAAAGAAAAAGTTACTTTAAGCTATATTAAAGGTAAGTACATATAATTATACCTACTCGTTTTCTTTCCAGGGGGACACGTGGTGTATGTTCATGTGTGTGTGTGTGTGTGTGTGTGTGTGTGTGTGTGTGTGTGTGTGTGTGTGTGTGTGTGTGTGTGTGTGTGTGTGTGTGTGTGTTCGTGTGTGTGTGTGTGTGCGTGTGTGTGTTCGTGTATATGTGTGTGTGTGTGTGTGTGCGTGTGTGTGTGTGTGTGTGTGTGTGTTTGCGTGCGTGCGTGCGTGCGTGCATGCGTGCGGGCGTGCGTGCGTGCTTGCGTGCTTGCGTGCGTGCGTGCGTGCGTGCGCGCGCGCGTGCGTGCGTGGGCGCGTGCGTGCGTGCGTGCGTGCGTGCGCGCGTGCGTGTGTGGGCGCGTGCGTGCGTGCGTGCGTGCTGGCAGGCGGGCGGGCGGTCGGTCGTGCGTGCGTGCGTGCGTGCGTGTGTGTGTGTATATTCGTGTTACGTTTTATGTTAAAAGTTATAAAATATGAAAAGTCTAATTTTTTATAAAGTTTGTCATTGATATTTCGAGGCTTAGTTTCGATATTAGTGCATCCGTTTGTCAAAAATATTAACTGTTGCTCTCAAAATATCTTTTCTAGAATCCGTACCGGTTCTCGTACATACAACTGTAAACATGTGAACTTTTGTTTCTATTTTACATCATTTTGATTCGTTATTTTGTGCATTTACTTATCGGAACGCCCTAAATTCTTTAATAGAATCCATACAGGTTCTCGTACATGTTCAAAACTTACTTAAAAACCCTTCTTAAGGCGTAAAGAGTTTCTCTAAACCCTTTACATGTATCTTGCACCTAAAGCAGAATATTTAGAACAAATAATAATGGTCAGGTTGGGCCTAGCAAAAATAAAATTAAGAAGCTTCAAGTCAAGTTAGGCCGAGCAAAAATTAAATAAAGCCTTAAAGCTCATTTTCATCACCTTAAAAACTTTTTGTAAATTTGTTGGTTATCCCTACCAAAATTGCTTGAATAAATGCACTTATCCGTAAAGAAAAGGCAATGCTAAAGTATTAATCAAAAAAAGGCTAAACACAGGAAACCGAAGAGATGTTAATTAATGAACTCTATTTTGGCTATTTTTGATCTAGGTTTGGAAACTGAAGTTCACTCAGACGCTGGTGCACAGGCTTATGGGTCTGTTCCGCTATAGTGATAGATCAAGAATATTTTAAGCGCGTTTTTGCTTTTTGCTGATTGCTTTGTGCGTAATGCTAACATACAATTATACTTATTCCACAAATTTAAATAAATTAAAGCGTTAGCGATGTTAACCTAGAGTTATGTGTTACAAATATGTTAATATAATACTTAATAATGTTTTTTTTAATATTATATGAAAAAATAAATAAACCTTTTGAGGTGAGTTCTAGCTTTTGGTAGATCTTCATCTCTTTCTTTGAGTAAGTATTTTCGGGCACATTTAATGGTATCGGTGCAATAGTCCACCCAATCAATATTTTTATATAAGTAATCAAATTCCTGGCGATCTTGTTCTTTTATCTCGGAACAAAGCTGCAAAAAGTTTTTTACAGAAAATATCCACCGAATACCATTGAAAGGGTTTAGTATTATGCATGCTACGTAGATGCGTCGTTGGATCTTTAACAACCTAAAAACAAATTTCTTTTTAGTACAAAAAAATCGGAGGAATGATTTTTTTTATTTACCGAATCCCAGATTCGGTAAATGACAGAATTAACTTTTTAAAATTAATTTTAATGGGGGGGCATAACTTGAATGAATAACAAATGGTTGTTGTGTGAAAGTACTGTTAACAAAGATGCATGAGATGTATGCTTCTTTAGGAGTTTTTGGGTTATCTAAAATTCGTGCCCGTTGTTCGGGCACGCTCCTGCTCTCGTGGAGAACATGAATGGTAGTTTTTTGTTTCTCCATGAAGCCGCTGCATAAAGAAAGGGCTTGCCAGTGTATCGGCTGTGTCATTGCCCTGAGAGTTGCTGTGTCCTTTTATGCATTGCAGGATTATTTGGTTAGTTTTTGATCCTACTTTTAATGATTTATGGCATTCAAACAATATGCTAGAGTTAAAGCAGTTGGTCTTTAGAGTCATAGAATTAATTTAACACTTTATTGTACACACACAAAATCAATGAAAAAGGAAATATCAAATAAAACTGTACAAAAGACGAGCTTATCACTAACGAGAGATATATTACAGCTAAATCTAAAACAGAAAAATATACTAAAAATGAAATGAGAAAGACTGTATACAATAATAGAAAAAAAAAACAAAAATATATCAATTAATATTAATATAGATGCTAAAAATAAGGTTCAACTTTCAAAGAAAATAACTTTAATTATTTTGAATAGATGACAAACTGTGTAGCGTTAACTGATTTTTAAAAGTGCACAGTGAAGTGTTATATCGCATGTGATCTGAATGTGAGTTTTAAAATATTATTGCTGAGACAGTAAAAGAGTAATAAAAGTAACTAAAATTGTGTGATGGTACACGTGCAGACTGGAAACACAGGGATGACATGAAAAGCCAGGTATTGTGAAAAAACTGGAAATGTTCTTTTTAATAATTCAGTGTTGAGGATTGAGGATAGTAATAATAACGCATTATCATACACTATACTTAAAAATAACTTTACAATACACGAATATGCTCACAAACTGAAATATGCTAAAAATAACTTTACTATAACTTAATATGCTTGCAACCAGCAAGGCTAAGAAAATTTTGAAACTAAGTTACTCGGGCGCACAAATATTTGTTTAAATTGATAGTTATTATTTTTTCTATTTGAAAAATAAATAAGGAAAAATTTCATATTTATTAAGCTTTTGCAATTTACCATAATAAATTAGTACCTATAGGTTCTAAAACGACAACAGTTAGTAATCAATCACGAAACTTTTGAATTAATTTAATTTAATTTCTTGTAGATATGATTCGACATAGTTCTAGTCACCAAGTCAGTGGATAATACTTGTAAATGGATGGTACATTAAAATTCCAACAGTGTTTATTCTAGAGCATAAACGAATATGAACATTGCTTCGCGTTAATAGGGAAATTTCTTCCAGTAAACTTAGTTTAGACTCGGACTATGCCGTAATGCTCAGACTATTCAGTTGACCATTCACTCACACTCACATCAAGATTAGCTTTTTGGATAGAACTGTTTAAGTTGTCTAAGGTTGACAGGATTGAATGCCTTCAGCGTACAAGTGGTAAAGAGAGGATAGCTTTAAAGTTAGTAAATTTATGAAAAATACAAATAGTAATGGGTATAGTACACCGCCCGAGAGCGCCCGATAATGCGCTATTTATGCCCCTACAGGTATGTTTGAAAACATTTTCGGACTTTGGAGAAGCATTAGTACTCATAAAGTTAAACAACCCAAGCAATATCTCTAAATCAAAGTTATAAAACAAATACATAAAATACTGCTGATATAGGCGCACCGTCAATGAGGACCTGAATATTAAGAACGTCCGTCTAACCAGCAAGTATACACAACGTATGCTTTGTTTTCTTGTGACTAATCTTTAGACCATTGTTTTCTAGCGATTTCACCAAACAGTCAAAATCGTTAAAAGATATTCTACAGAATTCGATGTCAGAGCGACGTTATCTGCATACAATATATTCCATGATCCTTGGCAGCAGCCTGAAAGATAGTCCATGGTAAAATTAAATAGCAGTGGTCTTAATGCTGAGCCTTGATGGACACCAACTGTGATTTCAAATTTACCACTTGTTCCTGCTGGTCTTACCACTTCAGTTATAATACGACTATACATGTCTCGTATGAATGAAACGTACAGTTCAGTCACTAGTTGCGTTCTGAGTGCGCCCCAAATGAGGTCTCGAGGCACATGATCGAAAGCCTTTTCAAGGTAAATTGGTGTTTGGTGAACGCGCTAAGCTACGTATCCGTGAGGTTAAATGTAATGAGGTTTCGATAACGCCATTCCGAGACTATAACTAAAGTGTTTGTATGATACTTCTTTCTATTTGTTGAGCTTGCTCCCATGGTATCAAAAAGTATTTGTGTTATTTTCCTTATTTATCTTCTTGACATTAACTGTATAAATATCATATCACGCTTACTAAGTGGTAAAGTTTCATGAACAGATTAAGTAGCGGCACAAAACCTGACCAAAACGACGACGAAGTGTGAAATTTAAAACAATAATTCCGACGAGTTGTTTGGATTAATTCCTGCCACCGGATTCCATCATCGGACATCGCGTCAAAATTTGAAGTTCCACCCTCATTATCTTAAAGACTGCAAATCCATCACTCTGCGTTTCTCTCGGCAATTTTGCCTCGCACTACTTTGTTATGAAATCAATTATCGGCAGGTGTGTTTCCAAACGGATACGACATGGGCACTTTTAACAAAGGACTTATTCATTCTTAAATGGCCGGCAACGCAACTGCAAGACCTCTGGTATTGCGAATGTTCATGAGCGGCAGTGATCACTTTTCATCAGGTGCACCTCTATGGTGGTAATACTTAGCCATAGTTTACACCATTGCACCATTCACATATTTAGTGTCTCGAAGCGATGGTTGTCACTTTTCATTGAGATAATTATCTATTTGTTTTTTTTATATCATTAGATAGCTATTATAGATCATTAGATATAGATATTATAGATCATTAGATATAGATATAGATAGATCATTAGATAGAAACAGGCAGATGGGTCTCCTGATGAAAAGAGTCAACCATCGCCTATAGACACCAAAGATGTTAATGGTGCGTTGCTATCTTGTGGCGAGGTCTAATGCCACATGCATAAGTTTACCGGTTATTTTACCCTCCAAACGGGAACACGACAAAGTGTCAAGCACTGACGCTATTGCGGCAGGAATAGGTAAGGCTGTGGTATCAGACCCAGGCGAGACAATGCAGAAATCTACCACCTAGTAGTCACGATGGTAGTGACTCGCATAGCTAATCGGTCACCATTTATGACCTGCCTAGCAGAACAGCAGTTGGTCTATTCTTCAAAGGAGCCCGGAACCAAAACGGGGAAAAACTTTTTACTATCCTAAAATAAAAATTCAATCCTTTTAGGCTAGACAGAGTGATTTGATTGCCAATACGATTTAGACAAGCTTGTCTCGCAATTTTCACATTTAAGACTGTGTATTGAGACATGCTATTTTCGATAACTTTTGAAACCATCTGTATAACGAATGATCAATTTAATCTTGGAATGCTAGTCTTGAATGGTCCAGCTGCACTTACATCAGAAGGAGAATGATGAGGGTTCCTACAAAGTTCGCCGCGAAACATCACATGTTGATAGATGTTTATCATATTGTAATACATTATTAATTTCTTCTGAAAGGTAAATTGTATCACGGACACTTTTTATGACGCAAAAATTCACAAAAATGTTTTAAAGATTGATATGACAATTATTACATACTGATTAGAAGTTAAGAAATAAACAAAATTCGGTTACAATAAGAAAGCAAAATTTGTGTTGTCACCAAGGAACTTATATACGATAACTGGAATTGCTACGAAGTAATATTTGAAAAATAAAAATGTACTTTATTTCGTTACAAATAAAGTTGACATTTGTTTTTTACTTAACAGAGGGGAAAAACGTTCTGAGCAAGACAACGACATGAGCAGATGTTGTCCCTTTCTTGCAATTGCCAGTGTAAATAAAACTAACTGATGGTAGATTTTTATATATATTCGGTAATCGTAAAATCCCTTTTATTCATACACGTCGATAAATACATTAGCATAAAATGTATCGTAATTAACACAGTGAGTTCCAAAATGTGCTTATTATAATTATTACGTAATTACTTATGCAATGCAAAAACTGTTTCTCAAATTAGTAGAATTACTTAGTAGTAATTTGCAAACTAAGCATGGCCGCACTTATATATGGCGATTGGCGCCTTATTTAGTAGAAAGAGACACACTCCACTCATGTCGTGGTACTCTTCGGAACGATTTTGAAGCGCGTGTGAACATTCCGGGTAGAATATAACTTCCTTGGTTGTCACCAGTTTATAGATTAAATAGAACACACTTGTTTTTTTGTTTATTTAGAATCATACTAAGAGTAACTTGTTTATACAGCCTTCTATGTTGTTGGTTTTGACTATATAAATAGATAATTTTCTTTTTGTTTCATGTTTATACAATAGTTTATTTAACATTTTGCGTTATGCATCCAATGTTTTTCTAACTTGTTTGATTGGTCATAAATAAAAGAAAGACAGTGTTAACTTTATGATAGAAAAAAAAATTCTTTGCTTAATTAAGAAATAAGAAAAAGAGTACAAGTTTGATTAGTTTCATGAATTTTTTACTTTTTATTATTTTCAAAATTTATTTGCTAGTAAAAAGTGTCCGTTGAATTCTAATATGGGCTTATAGTACATTAAATTAACGTAGTAATTTTGTCTGACGCTATATTCTTGCAGTACTTTTAAGTCGATTTCATCAATCTCCTTTATATAGATATATATAGACTATTCAGACGGTTAAGTTAATAGACTTAGTGCTTACTTGGGTTTGTTGCCGAGAGCTAATAAAATTCCATCAATAAATAGGGCCGGTAGTAATTGTAGAAGCAAGAACTAAAAATAAAACAGATTATTAGGCTTTTTATGAGCATATACATAAACTAAAAACTGAATAATCTTTTCAATAGATCTCATATTTTGTTACGCGCCGCCGTTGTAGTCTATGACATCGAGCGCTATAAAAAAGAATACTTGTGACGGCGAGGCGACGTAAAGAAATATCTGACGATCGGATGGATTGGTTGTCATTCTGTTATTTGATTTACTGTAACATTAATACAAAATTATAGTAATTGACCTATTGGCTGTAATTAACGATTCATAAGTCGTGGGCAACAGCTAGTTATCGAGAATTTTGAGTTTTTAGATTTTTTCCTTTAATAATTATTTTCCTTTAATAAAAATAATATTAATAAAAGTCTACCATGGTACCAAATATCGGGTTTCTAGGTAATCTAAAAGTTGGTTAGGTTTTTGATCTATATATAGATGAGTGAGTCAGATAGTCACAAAATTGACGATTTTAAATTATTAATGACTCAATAACTGCTCGTTTAGAAAAATGCGAATCCTAGATGAGCTGATAGGCTTCATAGTTGTGCCAAATTTCATGTATGTAGGATAAATAGTTTTTGAGTTGTGAAGGGGTCAAAGTAGCTCGAGATGGTTCGTGTAATATAACACACGGGTGCTGCATTACCAGTTCCTTCTTCGAACTTGGCTGGACACGCGCCCGCGTGTCTTGATATAAAATTTTTAGAAATATTTAAATAAAGGATGCCTAACAAGATTTTACTTATATATTTATAATAACTTCCAGTTTAATATACTAATTGATTCCAAAATCTAATAAGCTCTTTGTCATAAAAAAAAATGTATCAAAACTGGTTTATAGGTTGGGAGTTATGGTTGACGAAAAATTTTGAAAAAGTGTTTTTCTACATAACTAAGAAATTTTTTAAGCAATCGATTTTTGATCGTGTACAATATCTTAATACTTAAATAGCTATGTCGCATACAGTTCAAACCAGGGATGTTACGAATATTCGCATCCGCAAATGCGGAATATTCGCATCAATTCAGACATCTGCATCCGCATTCACATCCGCATCAATCAAAGCGGAGTTTTTACGTATGCAGATTCAAATTAACAAGTGACGTGAAGAAAGTGAGCGGAGCTAGAGTGGCACGAGCGTTTGTTTTGGTAATTGCTATTATTGCATTCATTCGGTAACTGACGATGTTTTAGAAATAGGATTAAATAAATAAAGCATTAAGTTTACATTGATATTCAGTTATTTATGCACTAATCATTTTAATAATTATCCCTTTAAAATCCGCATCCGCATCCGTATCGCATCCGCATCCGCATCCGCATCCGCATCAAATCCGCATCCGCGGATGTGAATTTTTAATAATCCGCATCCGCATCTGCATCTGCGGATGACAAAATTCTTGCATCCGTAACAACCCTAGTTCAAACATTAAAAATCGATTCAAGTGTTTAAAATTATAACGACTCAAATATTAAAATTGCGATATTTTCAATAAACTTACTTCAATTTTTTTAAATACCTTTTAGATTAATATACTTATTGATTTAAAAATTTAATCAACTCATTTTCTTAAAAATCTGCGTCAAATACCAGAAATAATTCCCTTCTTAGGTATACTTTCACTCTTTTGAGATTAAAATACCTTAATTTCGTAGGAAATTTCAAGGATGGCCTGTGTAATTCACCAGATAACGGATTTTTAAATTGGTATCACATTTTTTATTTAGACAAGCCATTAGGTTCGGTAACCCCCCGTTTACACCAAGGTATAATACATGTATTTGACAAGTTTTATGCAATGTTTTCGTTTCTTGTTCACATTGGAATACATTTACAAAACTTGTATAAAACTTGTTGTATACAAAAATTGTATGAAACTTGTTGTGCACAAAACTTGTATGAAACTTGTCGTATACAAAACTTGTATAAAACATGTAGACAAAACTTGTATTAAACTTGTTTTATACAAAACTTGTATAAAACATGTAGACAAAATTTGTATGAAACTTGTTGTAGGTAGGTAAATTATTTGTGAACTTCTAGTTGCCTGACTCTTGTTCATGATCTCACATAATATACTTATTTTAGTTCTTTTACAATTGGAACATTTCAATCGGCCATTCTGTAGTTTTATTAAGTCCTGGGTGCCCAATTAACTGCTGTTTAACACAACATTCACAATGGAAAGTGAAGATACTGAGGAATTTTTTGTTCATGGGTGCAGTGTACACTGTATTATACAATAAAAGTACATGCATATCTTCATGCTAGATGCCTTACGGGGTAGGCAGAGAGAACCGAGTGCCATTCATCATGATCCTTGCAGGCTAGTCTCGCTTCCTCCACATTCATTACTCTCTTCATATACACACGCCGGTTGCGGAAACTCTTGACTCCTTCGGACAGTACTAGAACAATCTGATCATAATATGTCAGTCTTGGCTCTACCCAGTACCTACACCCTTCCACATTCGCGTTGTATAATATCTGCTTTGTTAACCTTCCGTCTACCATTATTTCTACATATCCGAACCAACTGAGAATGCCCTTTCTCATCTTTACACCGAGACTTTCTTTCAAGCCTAACTTCTCTCTCATTTTCACTTTACGAACCCGGTCCGCGAGGGTCACGCCACATATTCTTCGCCAGCGATCTTACCTCAACCACGTTGATTCGACTTTCATGCCCTTTCTGATATACCCAACTCTCACACAATAATAGAGTTGGGATAAGCATATAATTATGCAGGGCTAGATGGCACCCTGACTTAAAACTGTGCTTTTAAGTAATCTCCCTAACGCTCCATTCGCTCTGTTCCCTGCACACACTCTTCTTTCAACATCACCGATGTACCTTCCATCCTTGCTAAAAGCACATCCAAGATATACACAGTCATCTCCACTTGTTCCAGCACTACATCATCGACCAAAACTCTTACATTCGTTCTGGTTGCTTCTCTTTCAAATACTAGAACTTTAGTTTTCTTCGCATTCAAAAAATGAAATTCAAAATAATAAACATATTACAATAATAAAAAGATTACAAAATAATTAACATAATATTACGAAATGATACAAATTTAGGAAAAAATGCAATTAGATAGGTACTAAAGGATGAAAGAAGCGGTATGTTTAGTAAAAGTATAAAACATTATCCATCAAGCATGGATAAAGTATAAAACATGTTTGCAACTAGTTGTATACAGAAATTTCAATAAAATTAACAATACTTGTATAAAACACGACAGGTTTTCGTAGATGAGAACGCTGTCAATGTATCCGACAAATCAAAAACATGTCTTAGACACAAGTGTAAACGCGAGTGTGTTTTATACTTGTATAAAAACTTGTTGGCTACACAGTGTGAACGAAAATATGTTTGAGACAGTTGCAATACATGTATAAAACAAATAATTATGTTTTGACAAGTATTCTACAAGTTGTGTATAAAACAAGTATAAAACATGTTTTTTGGTGTAAACGAGGGGTAAGACGTGTAACCTAGTTGTAATATATTTACTAGGTGTAAGCTGTGAAGGCCCCATTCCCTAAAAACTGCTAAAACGAGTGTTGCGGTTTTCAAAATTCCTTAATGAATAAATAGAATTGCTTTCTAGAAAAATTCGGTGGTAATCTTAATGAAACTGTTAACAGTTTCACCGAGAGATATTTTCAAAATAATTCTTAGTTTTGCAGAAAAAAAATCGTAAACTTCACCCAAAACCATAAAATCGACCGTTTGCAAAAATTACAGTATTTATTGGCCAACGATTTTAAAAAAATTTAGAATTATTTTTTGATATAGAACTATATTACACTTTCACCGTCTTAGTTTTTTATTAAACGACCCTATAAAAAAGTAATTTGAACACAAATATGCTTAATATTTTTGTCCACCATCTTCTATACAAATTTATATGAAGAATTAATCGGTAAAATGTCAACATGATTTTTTAAAAACGTCCATCAAAAATTTCAGTATCCCCCCAGAATCAAAGGCGGAAGCACGTCAGTTTGAAATTATTTTCTGACGTAAATATTCCATCAGGGTGGGTTGCGAGTGTAATCAATCGCTTACTTAAACTCTCATAGTATTATTATGAAAATATTTTAATAATTAAAAAAAATTTCACGACAATTATTTATAAAATTAAGCCAGTAATAAGCAGCAATTACTTAAAGCTTTTTTATTTTAACAAAATAAAGTACATTTTGCAACAAACCTTTCAGTAGTACTTGGTAGAGTTCCACAACGTCTCGCATGTGTTTGGCACCACCGCCTTACACATTCCTGCCGC
Organism: Apodemia mormo; assembly: GCA_036924255.1. Lineage (NCBI taxonomy): Eukaryota > Metazoa > Arthropoda > Insecta > Lepidoptera > Riodinidae > Apodemia > Apodemia mormo. The sequence continues at coordinate 177,222 of JAUPFN010000030.1, forward strand.
AATAGCGTCAATGTTTGTCATTGCCGTGTTCCGGTTTGCTGGGTAAGGTAGTCGGTAGACCTATGCGTGTGGCATTGTCATTTTGCAACACGAATAACAACGGATAGCACCATTAACATCTTTGGTATCTTTAGGCGATGGTTTCTTTTTCCATCAGGAGAGCCATCAGCTTGTTGCTATCTTACGAATAAGAAATAGAGAAAAAAAATTGTTAATATTTATTGTTTTATAAAACAAACACGCTATTGAATTGACATAAAATACGACAAGTGAAAAAGTATGAAATTCTAGAAATAATGAAAAACCCGGTCTCGAGACCGTCCGTATTTTTGGTAGATATCGTGATCCCTATACAATAAATAAACACACCTATGTAAATATTTTTTCAAACTTTTTTGTTTCGAAATATGTTCTGTGGAAATAACTACATAAAATAATTTTTAATGAATATAAATAAATTAATTAGTATTTTCTTAATTTAGGTCGATTCATGTCACAGTATTGTTGCGAATAATCTTGCGACCAGTGTGAAGCGAAGTGACCAGTGTGTAATACAGTGAATAAGAGAAGTGTTTTAGTAATACGGCGTAGGCGGTTAAGTTTGGTGGTAGTACAGCGAGTGTGACCAGTGTGTATAGTGTATTTATGTTAGCTTATCAGTGTATTTACGTATTTCATCGTAGTATATTGTACCTTAGTGTTGTAAATACACGGTTTAATATAGGTGGAGTTTTCTTACAATTACGATCCCGAAGCACATAACAGTACAAATGAAAATTGGTGATCATAGAGGCATTTTTATTTACTAATTTACTAAAGTGCTTGATTTTGACAAATCGGAAGTGAAACACTACTTCAAACGCTTTGAGTTATGAGGCGTACAAAATGCTTATAGTATTTTAGAGTCATATGTAATATTCAAATTCCTATATTCATAAAAATTTGTAAATTGATTTACTCTGCAGGCCATCCCTGAAACTTTCTGCTAAATTGAGGTGTTAAGCTCGAAGAGTTAAAAAAATAACAGTTTATAAAATTGACAGTATTTCAATTTTTTAAAAGCTGGTTATTTTCAAAATGATGGTCGATTTTAATCTTTTGAATGTCATTTAATGCAATTTAGAGCCTTGAGATTTGATTTTTGAGATTTGATCCAAATTTCTCAAAATGTCATAAACCAAATTGGTTCAAATCTTCAATAAGTCTAAGTTGAGTGGAGTCCAATTGAATGCCATCAACCTCGTTTCAATAGGTGAAGCCGTTAAAAAGTAGTGCGATGTTTGCACGCACATACATACATAGACATACTGACGTCATCTTAAACCGTGAAGATCTGGTGAAAACTCGATTTTTGAAAAATGAGTAATTTCTATCTATATACGTAGTGGGAAGTTAAAAATATTTTTAAAATTTTCTATGTCACTGTATTATATTAGCAAAGCATTTTTTTATTTTCTTCACATACCCTTGTATATAAAAGAGAAATTTTAAAAATTGCTTCAAAAAGTGAATCAAAACTATGCAGTCACTACACTTATATGACTTCATCCAATTTTCCCCTACATATTCGGGCAAGCGTAACAGTAGCATAATATTGAATAATAATTATGCTTCAAATTTATCCGCCAATACTTAGAAAAATTGCAATGTTAATCGAGATTTAATAAATTTCCAAACCCACAGCATTTTTTGAAGAATATTGTTGAAAATATTGTTAATAATTTGAAATGGGGTAAATAGATAAAGCATGAGTTCCGCATTAATCTACTAGATACACTGTTCAACTCAGAGCATGGGCTCCCTTGTGTCATTAAATCAAATTTTTAATAATAGACCTATTAAAGTTGGCAAATGGGGCGATGAGAGACACCACCCGTTTTACTGAATGACTAACTGGTGAGTCCTAGTAAATATAAGAATCGATCAATAATCCGAGGTAAATTTTATTTTATTTCAATCATGAAATACTTATAAGCATAGGTGCCACTTGGATGGATTATTTAATTACAAACAAACTTTATATCAGAATAATAAAAATAATATCGGTATATAAATTACACAAATTGACTTAACCACAAAGTAAGCAATTTATTTGCTAATTATGTATTATTCAATGATATGAATACATAGAAATACACATAAAACACTCAAATATGTTTATTAAACACCCAAACCCAGAAATACAAACCCTATGCTCAATATATGAATGCCTGACCCTGTAGGTAACCAAACCCGAGCACTAATGATTGCGTAGTCAGGGTTGTTAACTATTTGAATAACAGAGCGGTCACCAATGGCTTGCCACCAATGGCACAAATAAGTCATGTTGTAAGACTGTGTACTTTTATGTTACTGAATATATGTACAGGTATATATGTATAGGTACGTAAATTACTATGATCCCTTGAGGAGATCGATTCCGATTTGAATAATTTTGTGATACATTAAAAAAAATAATACTTTTGGTCGATTTAATATATATTTAATTTACGTACCATGGCTCTGTATTATATTCTGAAGTATTAAATATTTAAGTAATTAAGTATTAGTACTTAATCGCAGTTTAATCAAAATTATACATTATCAATCAGTTGTGAATAACATAATGTATTACTTACTACACGTAGAACTCGTTCACTATGGCTCCACCTTGACTTTTGCCAAATTAATGAAAAATAGAAACATTGCGGTTTTTGTAAGTGTCATTATGTATGTCGCAAAAGAAAACACGCAACGATTACACAATTTTTAGGCCTAGTGTGGGCCATAGTGTGACGTATGGTCGACGTATATGATTAGTGAAATATATGGATGTGTGTGTTCAATTTTAAATTCCCACGGTCGGGGACTAGCCTCTTAAAATATAATATTGTTAATAACAGCCAACAGTTTTGTCAATTACTATAATATTGTATTCATTTTACAGTAAATCAAATAACAGAATGACAGCCAATCCATCCGATCGTCAGATGTTTCTTCATGTACTTCGCGCCGGCACACATATTATTTTTGACGTGAATACATCTTTAAAATTGCCTACATAGGGCGGACAGTTCAAAAAACGGATGATAACAAAATTGGGGGATAAAGTTATCTTCTACTTCACTCGATTCGCTGCTTTCTTCCAGTAGAACTCTTTGTTTTTATTGCTCCTCTTATTTGGTGTTTTACTAATTTTACGTGTTGATGGAAGAATTTCATTTTTTTCATCGACAAAAACAAACTTTTCTTTTATGCAGACCTTTTCTATTTAATGCAGCAGTACGTTCCTCAGCTATTCTTTCCTTTTCTGGCGTATCCGTTGCATCATGCTTTTGCCCAGTTTTTTCTACCTTTCCATTTATTGGAACGAGGGCCAGCCTTTAGCAGAGGACGGAACATTAGCGGAGTTATGATATGCTCGGACTTTGGTTGATGATTTTCATCTTTGCATGCTTCATATATTTTCTTTGGCGGTGTCACGTATTGGTAGAAACTATGATATTCTTCTAATAGGATAGATGTACTTTTTCGATCAGCAGTAACAACGTGATCATAACTTGAGCGTCGCTTTTCTAGAGGAGTCGAATCCTGGAGCTGTTGATTATTCCTTCTACTGATGTCGAGTATTACAGAAGCTTCAGGCAACTCCATAGGAACGAGGCAGTCTGTCACCCTACTGGGCATGAAGTCTTCTTCCGAGAATATATCCTTATTATAGGGGAAAAAATCCACATTTTGCGAAAGCTGCCGATATATTTAGTGGAGTCATAGATCTGGGATAAGCATGACCAATAAATCTTGCAATTTCGTAGATTTTAACTGGTTTCCCTGGGTTCTGTAACATCCATGACTCAAGAGCAGAATAATAATATTATTTTAATGGGGCCATCAAACCCACATCTAAGTTGCAGTTTGTGAGTAGTGTGAAGATGAAATGTAAGAACCACAAAACCAGATTATTTCGCTAAATCTAGAGCATCAATGGACAAATGTGACTCATGATTATCCATTAAGAGCAGTGATGGATTTTCTTGTGTAGACTTAATGAAATGTTTCATTAACCTCTATGAATAAGTCACTAGTCATCCAACCTGAAGGACTGGCGAGTCTTAAACTACCTCGAGGTGCACCGTGCATCATCAAGTTTTTAAAGTTTTTCCGAGGAAATATTATACCAGGGAGCAGGGCGTGGCTTGTAGCACTAACTTACAGCATGTAGTGACAAGAGTTCCCTTTTCTCTACTTGTCACTTTACCCAGTTTAGCTCCTGCTGGAGCCACAACTTTCCGAGGTTTTTGGACGGTGGTTGTGCTGGTTTCGTCAAGGTTAAATATTCGAGTTCCATCTACGAATCTAGGTTCCCGTTTCAGCAATTCTTTCAAATTATTAAAAAAATATTGCCACAATTTCACGGTTAAAAGAAGTTGCTCGTGCAAGACTTATAGCTTCCGGTTTCTTCACTGAAATATCAGGATGTCTTTTCTTGAAGAAACGAAACCATTCCAAATCTGCTAATTGATCTCTTTCCCATGAGCTTGGTATTTTAATGCCATTAACCTTTGCCATTTCGTACGCCACCTTCCTACATTCTTTGACAGTTAACCCGTAGAGCATTAGTGCACAGTTTGAATATTTTAATAATATTTGTTCATGTTCTTGACTAAACACTTTATTAATATCATTCCCATGTACAAGTGATATGTTATCGCCATGTTCATGTCTGTTTTTCACGTAACGGCGCAATGTAGAGTACGGAGTTTTACAGGTTTTTGCCGCCGTTCCAATGGAGTTACCATTTTCCACCACGCGTAAAGCTGACATCATGTGGTCTTTTTTGTGTTTTCCTATTTTCCATTCCTTATTTTTTTGGTCTTGGCATCCTAAAACAAACAAAATTATTATTGGTTTTCAATATTACACTATCAAGGAACAGTGAACCGGTTCACTGTGTACTATGCGGACTTGGTTCAATGTTCCATACATCCAATCCAATGTTATTTAACTGATATAACGATTAAAATAACAACAATTTTGATATCATACAGTTTTTGTTCGTATAATTACTAACAAAATATACAAAAATCGAGCGACTTACTTGTGAATATTATTTTTTTTGGCGGGAAACAAACAAACCGTTGTCACACGTCACACTCAAGCCGCGGTCGCGGGCTCACTACGGAAGAGAGGAAGCACGCCCAGTGCCCACGACGTAAGTTTTAACACGATCGGTCAAATTGAAAACTACGCAGTTTTTTTAATATGGTCGTGGTTCAGTGTATCTGGTTGTTCACTGTTCAACAACCGACCTAAAAATCTATATAAAACCTATATAAAAATCAATTGCTGTTCGTTAGTCTCGCTAAAACTCGAGAACGGCTGAACCGATTTGGCTAATTTTGGTTTTGAATTAATTGTTGAAGCCGGGCATCATAGCTAGTAGACTATAACAGCGGCGCGTAACAACATATAGCTTACTAAAATATTTATTACAAAAAAATGCATCTAAACTTTCCGGTTCACCACGATTCACCAATTTGTCGGTTGGCGAGATGATTAGTGGTACTCATCGTCGTATTTTATAGACCTGATAATGATTATCGACTATGACGTCTAGCGGTAACTGGGACCAATGGCTTTACGTGCTCATCCAAGGTAAGAGAATGTATCACGAGAAAAACCTTGAAAAAACTTCAATTCAACTTTTGTCCAACCAGAGAATCAAACCTGGGACCTCATGGTCTGAGCCACAGGCATGTTTAATACAAATAAATGAAAATTAATAATATACCTTTATATAAAATACCGCAAATTTCTTGTAGCACTTTCCGCCTCTAATTCCCATAATATTATCAAAAGGATGCACTTCTACTATTTTAAGTCCGATTGATCTCATTCTGCGAGAAGTTAATGGGTTCCGTCCAGCATCACATGCATTGTAAATTAAACACTCATCTGATGCTTCTAATCTGGAAATCATTTAGTTATTTTTTATATCACTAATTGTAGTGTGCAGCCCGCTGCTTAACAAAACTTTTTGGTGAATCCCGCGGGACATCTAATTTTTCCGGGATAAAAGTAGTCTATTTTTTTTATGGAAGAGCGGGCAAACGAGCAGGAGGTGCACCTGATGTTGAGTAATCACCGCCGCCTGTGTACTTACAATGAGTAAGCTCTTTTCTTGAAAATCCGCATGCCGAATCTATTCGGAAAAACCCCTGCCGGTAATTGATTCCACAAAATAGTAGTGCGAGGCAAAAAGTACCGGGAGAACCGCATGGTTGTGGATTTCCAGACATCAAGATGGTGTGGGTGGAAATTCAAATTTTGACGCGATATCCGATGATGGAAGTTAGCAGCAGGAATTAATTCAAACAACTCGTCAGAACACTCTACACGATAAATACGATAGAAGACGCAAAGTGAGCTTACATCTCTGCGTAATGCCAAGGAGTCAAGCTGTTTCGAAATAGCCCGTTCGTCAATGATTCGAACCGCTCTACGTTGAATGCGGTCAAATGGAAGAAGCTGGTACTGAGGAGCTTCGGCCCAGAGATGAGAGCAGTACTCAATGTGAGGCCGAATTTGCGCCTGATAAAGTTGGAGACGATGGGCCAGCAAGGAGTACTGCTTCTCTCTGCCGAGCACACCGAGATTTTTGGAGGCTAGTTTTGTCTTGCCTTCCAGATGACTGCGAAATTGAACGGTATTCGATATGTCGACTCCCAGGATTCCGACACTGGCTGATGCTGTCAGGAGAGTATTTTCAAATAGAGGTGATACGACAAGGGATGTCTTTTTTGCGGTGAACGCGTAAAGCTGTGTCTTTTTGGGGTTAAATGTGACCAAGTTTTGACGACCTCATTCCGAGACATCAGTAAGTCGATTCTCGACTTCAGACACAAGCTTTTTTCAGCTCTCTTCGACGTGTTCCCAAAAAATACCGCTGCGGCCAGAGTATGTAGCATCACCAGTACTATCATCTGCATAGCAATGTATGTTACTAATTCGCAACATATCATTGATATGCGGAAGAAAAAGTGTCTGTGACAGTACGCAGCCTTGGGGAACACCAGCATTGACGGGTTTAAGGTCGGAGCATGCACCGTCGACTACGACCTTGGCTCGGCTCGGCTCCGATCGGCCAAAAAACTGGTTATCCACTTGCATAATTTCTCAGGAAGCCCGTAGGAAGGCAGCTTTGCGAGAAGCGCTTTGTGCCATACCCGATCAAAGGCCTTAGCTATATCCAAACTTACAGCCAATGCCTCTCCCTTGGACTCAATTGCTTCCGCCCATCGATGTGACAAATATACTAGCAGATCACCAACTGAACGGCCGCGACGGAAACCGTACTGACGGTCACTAATCAGCTGGTGCTCTTCTAAATACTTCAGGAGCTCACAGTTGATGATGGTTTCCATAATTTTCGAGAACAAGGAGGTTATGGCTATGGGCCGGTAATTGGACGGGCTAGAGCTATCTTCTTTTTTAGGAATAGGATGCACTAGAGCTGTCTTCCACGATTTTAGTACCACGCCAAGTGAATAGGAGAGTCGAAACATGCGCGTTAATACTGGCGCCAACTCCGGAGCGCACACTTTAAGCACAATAGAAGGGATGCCATCCGGCCCACTGGACTGCAGGAATCTTAGTTCCGGCATAGAACTATTGCACCGCGGGATGGTAGGCGATGAATTTCCTTGGTCGTCCAGAGTCGAGTTGACTGCAAAGAACGAGCCCAGAAGATCGGCCTTCTCCCTTGCGGTATGGGCCAGAGAGTCATCGTTTCTGTGCAAAGATGGAAGAGAGGGCTGTGAGAAATTTCCTATGACAGCCTTGGCGAGAGACCAGAACGCACAAGTTCCCGAAGGAAGGCGAACTAATTTCTCACCAATTCTGCCAATGTGTTCCGATTTTGACTTGTCGATAGCTCTTTTGAAGAACCTAGAGGCAGAATTGTACTCCGTTCGTAATGTGCTGGTTTTTACATCATGAGATGCTGACGCAGCAGCCCAAACTAGGTAGCACTCCTGCTTTCGGCGTGAAGCCGTTTTGCAGGAACGACGAAACCAAGGCTGAGACTTACCATCAACTGGCACTGCAGAAAATGGAACGAAAATTTCCATGCCCTGCAGTACCACATCAGCGAAAGAGTCAGCAACGACACTCGGATCATCCAGCTTGAAGCACATCCGCCCCCATGGGTAGGACGCAAAAAAAGACCGCATCTCCTCCCAATCTGCTGACCTATAGTGCCAAATGCGATGACGGCTTGCAAAAGGAGAGCGTGATAGGCACGTAACCGGCACTTTGCTCCGGATCAGGCAGTGGTCTGATGTACCAAGTGGGACGTCCACAGATACCTGGTAGTCATCCGGATGAAAGGTCAACAGAAGGTCCAACAGTGAAGGCGTATGATCGTCCACATCTGCAACACGCGTAGGTGAAGTTACCAGTTGTGTTAAACCATACGCCAAGGCAAAATCGTGAACATACCTCCCTGCATGATCTGCAGTGCGAGAACATAGCCATTCAGCGTAATGAGCAGTAAAATCGCCCAAGATCACGATCTCAGCGGAGGGGGTCTGTTGTAACACGGAATGTACAGCCGTTTGTATGCGCTCAACAAGCCTGTCGACTTCAGTATTTCCGCTATGGGACCTGTAAAGGCACGCGTTGAAGCGGGGATGGTCGCCGCAGTCTACACGTAGCCAAAAGATGGATAGGTCCCGACCTTCAAGTTTACCGAGGCGCCGTTAACAGATATCTTCTCTGACGTAGACGCACACACCAGCCCGTGGTACAAAAGCATGTACCAATTTGTACCCCGGGTAGGAGATAAGAAGTATCAGCCGGAGAAGATATCTGTGTGTCGGTCAAAATGAGCAAGGCTGGCTTCGTCGTCTCCAGATGGTAGTTGACAGCGTTCAGGTTGTCCACGATAAGCGTGGAAGGGGATGCCATGTTCTTCTTGCCCCTGGAAAGGTTTTTGAAAGAGCGCAATTTTGCCCCCCCCCCCCCCCCTCCAGAATACGCGGGGCAGCCTGAGCTTCCGTGATCTGGCTGCTTAACAAAGCCAGAGCACGGATGCCCAGAGGGGGATTCTCCACCGCTAGCGCAAGTGGTACCCCCTGGGGTAAAATTCCTTAAAATCGCGCTTTCATGTCTGCTGGGGGGGGGGGGGGGGGGGGTTAGACCTCCCAGCCCCCCTAGACAAGTGGCAAACGCTCAGTAACTATTCAAATATTACGCTTTGGCGATATTTAGGCCAAATTGGTAGCCAAGTGGATCATGGCTTGTTCAACGTTCGTTCCATACGAACTTTACGAATTATATCGAATATTGTCTCTGAATTGACGGTAAACGTCACTTTGAAGTATTATTTTCACCGAGGTTATAAGTTTTATTTATATGAAAAGTGCATTAAAAGCAAAAAAAACTTGCCCCCCAAGATGTGGCATCAACGTTAGTACAATAGAAAGAGAAATTTATGGATTTGTCATAAGCTGTTGACACGAGCGTAAACGAATTTGTAATTGGTAGCCAAGTGTCATTCGTGAAACGAAACGTTATATTGCATCGATCATTTTTGTCAATTTTCGTACAAGACCGTAGCCAAGTGGCACTTTTGACAAGCAAAATAGTAGCGAATTATTCGATAATCAGCGAACGCTAGAACCCTGCAGATTACGCTTAAAATGGCGGTTGATCACTATTATTCAATCAGCTGTTCTAATGCGTGGATAACAACTGTGAGAATTTTTGAAAATTTTAAAGTAAAATTAACGCAAATTAAGAAGGCTTTTGGTGGCACATTATTAATGGTGCTTTGATATCCTTGTGGCGAGGGGGGGGGGGGTATTAATGTCACATGCATACATTTACCGGCTACCTTACCCTCCAAACCGGAACACGACAGTAACAAGCACTGTTGCTATTGTTGCAGAAATAGGTGGGTCAGTGGTATTAGACCCGGGCGAGACAATGCAGAACCCTACCACTTAGAAGCCACAATACTAGTGACTCGTTTACCCAATTGTTCGCTTCTAACGAACTGCCTAGACACATTGTAAGTAGTGATAGGTTTGCAAAATGCTGACAATGTCTTAATAATGATAAATATAATATTTCGTCTTTAAATATTTTACAGACACTATAAGTTCAAGTTATAAACACTATATTCTTGTTACAACCCTTGTATTTTGTAAAGGGTGTAGCAGGATAACTATGATGATTTGGCCCCCAATGACAACTCATGTCCAAACTTATAATATAGCATGGTCTCGATGTACGTATGTAATTTATAAGAATTTTTCTGCCGTATTCCGTTTTAATCTAGAGATATGGGTGCATGTATGATTATCCTTCAAACAGCCATATCTCAAAAACTAATTAAGCTAAATACAAAAGACCAACGTGAGGTTGTAGGTAACGTTAAAGAGTATATTCTTTATTTTTTTTCAGATTATTTAAGTAACTACGCGCATTTATAAATAATAAATAAATATTTTATCTTTCATTTTTTTAGTGTTCTTGGTGACTTACAATCACCAAAAAATTATATGTTGTAGTACTTGACAAGCCCTACATACTCATGAAAATTATATTGAAAAAAAGTTGGTGCAACATTTCGAAAAAAAAAAATTCGACATGCACCTGTGTTTGCCATAGAGGAATTTTGGAAGAAACGTTAGATAATGCTATTCAAAAATATTTTGTAGTTTCGACATTAATCATTTACAGTTGAAATTAGTTCAATAAATCATAAATTGAATATATGTATATTCATGTTCTATATATATTCTTAGTTATAATGTAGGACAAAGGTACATATAAGTATTGTATAATAATTTAAATTACTGCCATAGGAAATAACTCATACGTAATTATAATTACAGTCGAATCTCTTAATATTATTGAACTCGATCATCTAAAATCTTATTTCACTGTTTTCTTTTAAAATTAAAAAAATACAGTACTAAAAATACAGACCAACTCTTTTTATCCCCACTCTACTAATATTTCATGTGCGCAAGTCGACGCAGTTATCTGCGTGACATAACAAAAGAAAAAACATACGGCGTATTCAAGAGAGGAATCAAGTTCAGACTTGTCATCACGTTGCTCGCTGTTTCGTACACTTAACGTACTCAAAACTAATTTCTTCATTTATTCTGTCTTGTTGTGAATAACGATGTCAGGTAAGTGCAAAAACTGCAATAAGTTTTTCCGTAAGATAACTGGACTGGAATAGTAAATAACGATTTTATCGTCAATAGTAATAAAAAGTCAAAAGTCAATAGTAATTAACGATTTTATCGTTAATTACTATTGACTTATTGAGACAATCACTAAACATTTTAGCTTCTTCTCTTAGTATTAATAACTTTTTGATATCCAGTTATCTTACGGAAAAACTTATTGCAGTTTTTGCACTTACCTGACATCGTTATTAACAACAAGACAGAATAAATGAAGAAATTAGTTTTGAGTACGTTAAGTGTACGAAACAGCGAGCAACGTGATGACAAGTCTGAACTTGATTCCTCTCTTGAATACGCCGTATGTTTTTTCTTTTGTTATGTCACGCAGATAACTGCGTCGACTTGCGCACATGAAATATTAGTAGAGTGGGGATAAAAAGAGTTGGTCTGTATTTTTAGTACTGTGTTTTTTTTAATTTTAAAAGAAAACAGTGAAATAAGATTTTAGATGATCGAGTTCAATAATATTAAGAGATTCGACTGTAATTATTATGACGTATGAGTTATTTCCTATGGCAGTAATTTAAATTATTATACAATACTTATATGTACCTTTGTCCTACATTATAACTAAGAATATTCAAGCAAGAAAGATCCTTATATGGCTAGGAACAGAGTTTTAAATGTAACAATTGTACAAATAACTAAACATTATAAAGATATAACGCTAGCAATTATTTAAAATATTCATTCTACCTTCTGTACTAGTATAAACATATAAATAGAACATGAATATACATATATTCAATTTATGATTTATTGAACTAATTTCAACTGTAAATGATTAATGTCGAAACTACAAAATATTTTTGAATAGCATTAGCTAACGTTTCTTCCAAAATTCCTCTATGGCAAACACAGGTGCATGTCGAATTTTATTTTTTTTCGAAATGTTGCACCAACTTTTTTTCAATATAATTTTCATGAGTAAGTAGGACTTGTCAAGTACTACAACATATAATTTTTCGGTGATTGTAAGTCACCAAGAACACTAAAAAAATGAAAGATAAAATATTTATTTATTATTTATAAATGCGCGTAGTTATTTAAATAATCTGAAAAAAAATATAAAATATACTCTTTAAGGTTACCTACAACCTCACGTTGGTCTTTTGCATTTAGCTTAATTAGTTTTTGAGATATGGCTGTTTGAAGGATAATCATACATGCACCCATATCTCTAGATTAAAGCGGAATACGGCAGAAAAATTCTTATAAATTACATATGTACATCGAGACCATGCTATATTATAAGTTTGGACATGAGTTGTCATTGGGGGCCAAATCATCATACTTATCCTGCTACACCCTTTAATGAAACAAAGAAAGATAGTTTATTTTTCAGTGTAGCAATAGATTTCGATCAATTTTACATTTCTGTAAATATGTATGCCAAAAAATACGTAAAAAAGAAGTTTTATATGTTCAGTTTTGCATATTTTTGTTCATTTTTAATAATAAATTTATCATCAGCTTTCATAAATCTGAAACATAAGTTTTAAAATGTGACTATCGATAACATTTTGCACAATTCTACGTTCACTTGTAAGGTAGGTAAAGAGGATTTACTTAAAATATGTTAAAACAATCAAATTTGATAGCAATGAAGATAAATACATCAATCTTGGTGACAGTATTTAATTTTATAACTCTTTAAATTGGTAGTCCGTAGTACTGACAGAGTTCAATTAACATGTTAGCTATATAGAAACTTACGGCATGACAGTAATTAAGAAGAAAAGATAGTATATTTTATCTTATTCGCACTCACGCGGTACATACAATCAAAATTGAATCAGATATAGCGACTCTGTTCTTATTTTTATTATATTCAATTCAGAGACAATATTCGATATAATTCGTAAAGTTCGTATGGAACGAACGTTAAACAAGCCATAATCCACTTGGCTACCAATTTGGTCGAAATGACGCCAATGCGTTATATTAGAATGAACAGAGAGCTCGGTTGGCGGTCAGAGCGTGCGCAGGAAAATTTCAACCCTATATAACACCCCTTTTTTGTTGCACCATTACGTGGAGGGGGTAAGGGACACCAACTTTTGTCAAGGTCACTTTGCTCTGAGTTAATTCCCCGTGGAGTTAGGGGATGAAAACCGAAATTCATTACAAAGGCGTCTGCGACTTAAAAAAAGAAAATGTATTGAAAACCCCCTAGTTAGGTTAGGACTCTTAAATTATGGCAATTTGCGTTCATTTTACTTTAAAATTATCAAAAATTCTAACAGATATTATCCACGATTTAGAACAGCTGATTAAATAATAGTGATTATCCGCCATTTTTAGCGTAATTTACAGGATTCTAGCGTTCGCTAATCATTGGATCACCAATTTTGCTTGTCAAAAGTGCCACTTGGCTAAGGTTTTGTATGAAATTGATCAAAGATGATCGATACAATATAACGTTTCGTTTCACGAATGACACTTGGCTACCAATTACAAATTCGTTTACGCTCGTATCAACAGCTTATGTCAAATCCATACATTTTGTTTTCTATTCTCCTAGCGTTGATGCCACTTGTCTTGGGGGGCTGAACTCGCACAAACCAAACGAAACACAACAGCGAAGCTGTTCAGCTTCACTGTTGTGTTTCGTTTTTATTTGTTACGTCGGTATTAAGTCTATGTGCTATTCCAGGACCTGTCTGCTAAATTTCATTCAAACCCGTTTAGTAGTTTTTGCGTGATTGAGTAACAAACATGTATCCATCCATCCAACAATCCAAGCTTTCGCATTTATAATATTAATGTAGATCAGTAAAACCGTTCATTATGAATTTTATTTTCTTCACTGTATTCAAATTTTATTTTCAACAACAACTACTAAAATGGAAATCACAGACTTGGGTGATGATTTGGAGATATAAACCGGTGGGAATTTTTGTAAGATTTTGATTTTGATTATTTTACCAAATTTTTTAACTTAATTTGGTACAATTTGATTTGATTTTTCTACAATGGTTATTCTAAAAATATAGTAAAATTTAACGAAACACCCAAAACAAGCAATGTATTATGCGCCACATGACGCGCCAAATAAACGGTTGTTTTGTTAACTCCAAAAGCGCAACGAGTTGGAATCAAACAGTGCACGCTTTACATTGCGTGGCCTGAAAATAATTAAAATTATAAGTATTGTAAAGAGACTTAACTTACTTTTTTGTACCTCTACTCCAAGCTGCTACAATTACTCCTCTCACTACGGAACATGCAGGTATCATATCCGTGGCAACGTCAGGATCAGCGTATATTGAATGTAGGATGCCTAAAATACAGTTGTCATTAGTAGCAGGGGAGCTCAAGATGCCAAATGGGTAGTTACTCGAGCGTCGTAGGGACCTATTAGATTTTGTAGATTAAATTATAGGAAAAATAAAATTTTGCAAAAAGTTTTTCATTTCAATAGTGGGGAAAAAAACTACAGATAAAAAATGTTTTAACAAAATGTGTGCCATAGTAACACTAAATCGCATCAGATTAAAGTATGGTGGCTTAATTTCCCCCTAAAATTAGGAAAATCTGCCGTTTCAAGTGTAGCGTAAGGGAGTGGGAGGGTCACAAAGTTGCAGAGAAAACGTTGTTTTGACATTCTCGAACGCGTCTGAATTCTCTTTTATTATATAGGAATTGATGTAAGAATAACAAAAAAATTTAAATATAATCTGACAATTTCCGCAAGCCAAAGTTATCTTAATTTTGTTTTTTCTACCCTAGTTTCCCCCCTCTATAGAAATGGCTTATATTTGGTGGATAGCCTCAAAAGTATGCGAGGTATCTTCCCTATGTTAATCTAAAGCGCTCGAGTAAATACCAAAATCCCCTCTCGGGTTCTCCTGTCATAGTGAGTATTAGTGCTCGCCTTATTTTTTACTTCCTATTCACTTTCGTCTATTTTGCCTTAAACATAAGCGACTACTACTTTAATATCATAAGATATAATCCTAAGAGCCGGCGTTGGCCAGACCTTCGTGATTTTGAAAAAAACTTGAAAGTTTCTCAGCGCATAGTTCCCAACTCAGGTGAGAACGATCACGATTATGAAACTTCGACGATGGTTACTGTATACATGGCAGCTAATAGCTAACAAAGGTGTGAAAAATACTACCTTAATTTTGTTAAAAATAAAATAAAAATAATTTATTTCAGGCACTTGCAGCCCATAATGTTAGTAACATATTTTCTTATAAACAATAGTATATAAAAATATTATTATTAAATTAATTATTATAAGAAAATATAAAATAATTTCTTATGACAAAAAGTATTTAATAAATTTCAAATGTACTAAATCATTGCTATTTTATATAAATGTGTTTCAAGATAATTTACTGTATAAAAGTATAAGTGTTTTGAAACCAAGTTCCATATCGCACGTTGCGAAAGGGGGCTATACGGAAAAAAATTATACCAAAAGTTGTAACGACACTTTTTGGTATAGCCGTGCGGCGTGCGCGTGTTTCTCTTTATCTCTCTCTCTCTCTTTCTCATATAAGTTTTAAGCCGTGCGGCGTGCGTGTATTCTCTGTCTGTCACTACATTACGTCACTAATTAATCCTTCACTTCAAGCGAATATCTTCATTAATTAATCGAAAGGAACTTCGTTCCATCCAGGTGTCCCTTGACACCTCTCAGGTTTTTTTATATATTTTCTCGGTATAATATTGGAAATGACGTCACCCATTGCAGAACACTTTATCCTCGTGTCGATCCCGGGCTCCTTTGAAGAATAAGCCAAATGCCATTCTGCCAGGCAGGTCGTAAAAGGTCTCGCCTGGGTCTGGAACTACCGTCTTACATATTCCTTCCACCACAGCGTCAGTGCTTGTCGCTATCATGTTTCGGTTTCGAGGGCAAGGTAGCCGGTAAACTCATGCATGTGGCACTAGACCACGCCACAAGATAGTAACGCACCATTAACGTCTTTGGTGTCTATGGATGATGGTCGACTCTTTCCATCTGGATGTGGACCCATCTGCTTGTTTGCTATCTTATGATAAGAAAAAAACAAACACCATTGTGCTAGACAATGGGTTTTATGATAGAAATAGAAGGCAACTTGATAATAAAGTGGAGAAAATCCTTACCAAGAGTTCAGTGCGCGATGGTTTCTAGTGCCTGATGATAGAGCTCGTAGAAGTCTTTTTTATGTCATAAAATAGCAAATAAGCAGATGGGTCTCCTGATGGAAAGAGTCAATCATCGCCTATAGACACCAAAGATGTTAATGGTGCGTTGCTATATTTTGGCGATGTCTAATGCCACATGCATAAGTTTACTGGCTACATTACCCTCCAAACCGGGACACGACAGTGACTAGCACTGACGCTATTGCGAAAGGAATATGCAAGGCAGTGGTACTAGACGCGGGCGAGACAATCAGAACTCTACCACCTAGTAGCCACGATGGTAGTGACTCGCCTCGCCAATCAGTCGCCTTTTACGTTTTTTCAAAGGAGCCCGGGAACGGGATTTTCAGCGTCTCATGATGGAGCTGGAAGGTTATGAGAATTTTGGAATAAAGTGGAGCATCTTATATCGACTTTGGGATTGTTTGATTTGTTTTGACAGGTTTTGACAGGATAGGAGTTTGGAGCAGGATGGTTTCCAATGCCTGATAATAGAGCATGACGAAGTCCGTGAGAACTTCTAAGTTAAACTAGATAAACTTATCGAATGGGGACTAATTTAGTTTGTTTAGGCATATACTTTGATGCTGGATATTTTCTAGGATATGATGATGGAGCTAGAAGGTAGCGTGTTATTGTGTATGTGCGGCGGTAATCATTTACCATCAGGTGAACCTCCTGCCCATTTGTTATGCTCATCGTGCGAGCGATAGCGGTGTAGTCACGAGTTCGGCAAGATTTGTTTGGAACAATGAGCTGAACGATTAGTTTGGAAACAATGAGTTTGTAATAGTAGCACGTGGTACGGGTATCCATACATAAACATTTTTATTGAATTGTCGTCCATATAGTTTTTAATTAATGAATCTGACAAACTGGCAAAAGATAGAGCTAACAGAAAACCATTAGGTTCAGAATCGATAGCCGTCATGACCTATAGCCAACTAACCACATGGCTAACTGAGAGAACACGACAACAACATGAAGCGTTGTGGATGGCTACAAATGAATGCAGGCAAACAAAGGAAATAGTGCCTGCCCTCGCGATACACCTGACACAACTGAAACTAAACAGAAGTGGCCTAAGAAAAGTTGTGGGCACTATAACAGGGTACTGCCACCATAACAGACATCTATTCAACATAGGTGTAACAGACAGCCCTCTATGCCGCGGCTGCATGGAGGAACAAGAAACAATCGCTTACGTTCTCCTTGAGTGCAGGAGCGTGGCCGAACAACGGGTACGCATCCTGGAAAACCAAAAAACTCCAAAAGAAGCTTGTGAAAACATCAGCCGTCTTATATGTTTCTGGAAGGAGTTAGGATGGCTGGAATAGATTTAGCCAGCTACATACAAAGGCCCAAGTGGTTAAGTGCGGAAACAAAATGGCTTAAAAAAAATAGTTTTTAATGCAAAATTTTTATTCTCTATTCCAGCCCGTTAAGAGTAGATTTTTGAAAAAAAGTTAACCTAGTTTGAACTTCGAATCTTCACCTATTTTTTTGCCATATTTCATCCAAATATTTTTGTACCGGTGAAAGAGTAACAGACAGGCAGAAAGACTTTCGCATTTATGATATTGTAATAGATTAGATCAGTACCTATTTTTACATATTTGGTATCAGATGAACACCCCCCTTCAGTATGTACAGTCAAAATGGTAATTTATAAGCGTTATAATATTTTTTGTTATTGAATAACATCAAAAACAATAAAATTATTATCTACTAGGTACAACTAAATATATTAAAAGAAATCACAATAAAAAAAAAAATATTTAAAAAAAATGCAAAGCTACGTTATTCCAGAATAACACTTTATTACTCAAGGAGCAACAGTAAGTTATGATCTTGGATCACGCGAATGAAGCCTTGAGCTTAGTATGAAAACATTTCAATGAAGTTTTCCCTTGACTTATTCTTTAGCGTCAATTTTATAAATGCTACAAACTATGTAACAACAAGGAAATATTTCCTTGACCCTTTAAAGAACGACTACCTCTGATCACAAGGTGGTTGATGATGTTAGTACGGCTACAATAGTAGCCAGTGGTTGTAATACGGTAAAACGTTTCTAATTCACCACCAATAAAAATAAATCTAAAGATACAGAAATATAAATTACCTTTTGCAGTTGCGACATTAATTCCTATTGGTCCATTAAAATTGTCTGTCCAACCACTGAGAGGCTCTTTAAATGTAGGTGTTACTAAAATTAAAAAAATACATATATGTAAGTAAATAATCCCTTTGTTACTACACACGCAAGTTATCCCTTATTATTTCTGTCAAATGCAAAAAAATGAACTAATAAATTTTTCAACTCCACGGCATTGATATAAAAAACCCTAGATGCACAGTCCCGAACAAAACTGACACTCAAAAGTGTCCTTAATTTCATTTAAGTAGTTATAAATATGGCATAAACATATGTCTTTGCATATCCAACCTTAAGTGCAAGACTTATAGTTGTTTTTACAAAGCAATGTACGAAAAGATATAAAATTGACAGTGTCGCGACCAACGCGATTCTATTTGAAATGAGTGCACAATTTAAAATTGTGCGCTCATTTTTGGAGGACGTTTTTGATACACTGACCGTGTATCTTGTGTTTTTTATATCAATGCTCCACGGTGATTTGCAACGTTTTGCCTGTGTCTGGCACCACTGACTTACCCTTTGTTTGCAAAAGCGTCGGTGCTTGTGATTATCTTAAAAAATTTAATCACTACACGAATTGCAACGCACTTTTTTTTTAAATCATTTAATTCAGGCAACACGGCATAATATGGTATAAATACCTTATAGACTAACATACATATTATATAATATACTTAAAAACTACACTTCGTCACGTATTGACGGCGACGTAACACGCACTTCATTCCGGAGTCTCCCCCGGAACCTTCGGTAGACTACACCAGTCGGCCAGAATTCCCCCACCTCAAAGGTCGACAATAGATGCGTCGGTACTCTCACCACAAAAGAACTAAAGTTGACCTTGTGGCGAGAGTGCAGACGTTCGACCCTCAAGTGGAGGGACATCTTCTTACTGATGTAGTCCACGACGTCCTCGACATTCATGGACCAGTGCAGACGAGATATGCACAAGAGCGTTGCGGGGTCCTCGCTCCGCAGACGCAGCTCAGGTACATATGGCGCGGTGCCGCGATTGTTGCGGGCAGTGGGCTTCTTCTTTCTTCTTCTCTCCACCAGTGTGAAGCCCTCCTCATCGCACCTCCTGCTCTCATCCTTGCCAGGTCGACAAGACTCCACCTTACTCTTTGTGACCTTCCGGCTCTCCTTAGTCTTGCGACTCTTCGTAGCCTTGCGGCTGTCATTGTCTCCATTTTTATTCGCCCGCGGGGGAGGTGCGGGGCGACCAACAATAGTCGCAAAGTTTTGCTGAGTCGCCTGTGGACTCGGCGTCGGCGCAACCGGGAGGGGAAGGCGGGCGGGGGAGGCAGCGGCGGTGTTCGTTGCTCCATCGGATATTGCTGACGGGCTAAACGTGACCGCTTGCGCGCCTCGGCGACGGGTGACGTACGCGGCATCAGGTCACCTACATATTGAATTAACACTTTTTAAATGCGATAATTCAATTCGTAGATCATTGATGGTAGACTCTGACGCCTGTAGTCTACCCTTAACTACGGTCAGCTCCTACTTCAGGAACCTGATGTCCTTCAGTAGGCAGACGACGTTGACGTGGTCCAGCGTCACGGGCGGCAGCTTGTGTAACTCTTTCGCCACAAAAGCCGGCACCTCATCCGGATCCGTCTGCTTCAGCAGGGAGATGATGTCCTGCACGCTACTTTCCGTACCATTTCTTCTTCGCGATGGCATGTTTGCGCTCTGGCCGAGCTTCTCATAGAGCAGCTGCTTGCCCTTGCAAATCTCCTCACTGGCAAAGGAAGACTTGCAGATCTGCATGATGCTGACCTCGTCCATGGTTTCGATGGCATGCTGGATAAACGCCAGCAACTCGTTGGCTACGAGCGCCATGGTCACGTGCAGTGGCAATGTGCCACGCGATTTACGATAATATTAATTAATTAATATTTGCTGCGTGTGTAACGCGGAGCACGACCGGTCGTTAGCTCGACATATACACACTTTTAGTTTAAGAGAGAAAAATAATGCTTATTTGACTTGATATGAGTGTTGATAAGTCACTCTTCCACCTATTTTACATTTGTTTTGACTGTGACTGAAAATATAATAACACTACATAACCCTCAAAGCTTCCCCCACGAGTAACATATCATCTATTTCCTTCCGTAATTTAACGCTTGAAGGTTGATTTTAATAAATAATTATCATGATCGTTTTAGCAGTTAAACCACAAAACTTGTGTATTCTTAATATTCGAATATTTATAAATGTTTAAATTTACAATATTTGAATAACTCATAGATGCTTTAGAAAGCTCTAATTCAGCGAAGAATGCTGAAAAAATATATGTGACAGTACAAAAATATATACGAAAACAGCACAGTACAAATCTAATTGGAAACGACTGGTGGAGAATTTCCTAGTGATAAGGGGGTAAGACAAGGTGACCCATCCTCGCCAAAACTATTCTCCTTGATTTTAGAAAGTATCTTTAGAAATCTCGAATGGGAAAATGTGAGCATAAACGGCAGGCTAATTAATCATTTGAGTTTCACAATCAACCTAGTCATGATTTCAGATAGTGCCAGTGCACTTCAACACATGCTCACATTCACCAATAACTGGTCTCGTAATTAAAAAAATAAGAGACAAAAATAATGTTGAAAAGAAAAGAAACTGTTAAAAAGTTAAATGGAGAAGACATTGAATATGAAAAATACTGTGAATATCTAGGGCAATTAATAACATTTAAAGACCAATCGAGTTAGAAATAGGAAAAAAGTGACTAGTACATAGAAAAGATTCTGAATCCTTATGGAAGTGCCCAAATATAAACAATTTCACGCCTAGAGAAACGTTTTTAATTCGTGTATACTGCTTTGTTTCATATATGGATGCTACATTTGAGCACTATCTTAGAAAAAACCCTTCTAAGAGATTGCCAGAGAGGAATAGCAATAAGCATAAGTGTTATATTGAAAAAAATATCATTCATGTTGAAGCAAAGCGATAAGGCTAGATAGTAATTAGTATCTACCTTCAAAATGTGACGTCAATATTTTTTTTGATGTTAACGCTTATACCTGAAGCACTCTTTGGCGTTTTTTTTTTATATCACAAGATAGCAAACAAGCAGATGGGTCTCCTGATGGAAAGAGTCAACCATCGCCTATAGACACCAAAGATGTTAATGGTGCGTTGCTATCTTGTGGCGAGGTCTAATGCCACATGCATAAGTTTACCGGCTAACTTACCCTCCAAATCGGAACACGACAGCGACAAGCACTGACGCTATTGCGGCAGGAATAGGTAAGGCGGTGGTACCAGACCCGGGCGAGACAATGCAGAACTGTACCACCTAGTAGCCACGATGGTAGTGACTCGCATAGCCAATCGGTCGCCTTTTGCGACCTGCCTGGCAGAACGGCAGTTGGCCTATTCTTCAAAGGAGGCCGGGACCAACACGGCGATGGCGTTCTAAACTTTGGTCACTGATAGGGACCGTAGAGCTATTGCTGTTCATTGCTGAACTAATATCACCTTTCACAATACCCCCGATGCACCACTAACATACAATACCCCGATGCGTGAATCATTTATTGACGCAACTCTTTTAAGTGCGCACGTGTATTTGAATAACTGGTGCTTAATTCCAGATACGTCTTGTAGTGACCATCGTTTGATTGTATTCAAATATAACCCACTATTACCTAGACGCTCAGAATCCAGTGCCTGCTGTTATAATATTTTATATTTATTTGCTGCACATGCCAAAGATTTCACTCGTCATTCTTTAAGAGTATCAGAACAGTTAAAAGTGATACCTGATAATTTTAATTTCAGCGCAGATGTTGCTAAAGGTTGAGAATCAAAAATAAAATCTCAAAACTTAACGAACCATACCTGGCAAGGTTTTAAAAAAGGAGGCATAGCTAAATAAGTGAGCTAGACGCCACGTTAATAACCTTAGAAATCGTCGTTTGGGAGGCGACGAAAACTAAAAAGCTCTTGCTAATTTTATCAGGACCAGAACCAGATCATATTAACAATTAAGTTCAATTATTTCAGTTAAGTTTAAGGGACTTCTACTATACGTTTACGCTTAGTTTAGAAAAAAAAGGTTTATGGCTGTATCATGAATAGCCGTGTGTGTTTTACGTGAATTCGTCTACGGAACAGGTAATATTCAATCAATCAATCATAATTTATTGCATCAAATATGGTAGAAAGAAAGAAAGAAAGAAAATATTTATTTGCAAGAATATGGGTGTTACAAGTTGTTAAAAATAAATTAAGGTACCAACATATTGTACCAATATATGGTGTGCAAATATTTAAAAAAATATCATTATATAGTATTGCATTTAAAACTACAAATTGTATCGATTTTTTAGAATTACTACCGGATCGGAACGCGGCCACACACTGAGAAGATCCGGCGGAAGAAACTCAGCGGTCTGATCTTTTTTTCTTTATTTTATGTTCTTGTTATAAATATACAAGGATTATTCCATATTACAAAGTTATTTTCATAATTACAAGTTTCATATTTCAAAATATGAAACTTGTAATTATGAAAATAACTTTGTAAGTAATTATATTTTTTTTTATAATTTTCATAATGTTCACCATTTACAAAATTTTTACTACATTGAAATTTTTTTAAGGACAATTTGACAAACTTATATTTCTATACATTAACATTTAATTTTATCGGCTAAAAATTTTTAATATCACAATAAGTTTTATCTAACAGCAAATCAAACAACTTTTTGCGAAATTTATTTATAGGCAATGATTTAAGACTATCAGGAATATGATTGTATATAATAATAGATATACAATACACATTTTTCGTAAAAATATTTAATTTTTGGTTAGGCACATATAATTTCTTACTATTCCTAAAATATGAATTACCAGTGATTTTAGCATTTGTTTTAAATAACTTTTGGTGCTTTTTTACAAATACGCATACCTCTAAAATATACAAACATGGTAAGGGAAGTACCTTAAGAGACTTGAAAAGTGGTTTACAGGAATGTAACTGATTAACACCACATATTGCTCGAATACATTTCTTTTGGACTCTAAAAATTCGTACCAATTCAACAGAATTTCCCCAAATAGGAATTCCATATTGTAAATTAGAAGAGACATATCCATGATATGCTAATAGGGAGGCTTTTTCATTTCCTACTTCCCTTAGTCTTCTCAAGACATAGACAAATCTATCAATCTTATTACATTTACATTACATTACATTAGGTACATTAGGTTCTTAGAATTATTAATAGTTAGTTCGCATATTTGACAATTTGACATGCAATTACTTAATTTAATACAACATTTATCTAGTTCCTAATTGAATTGTGAATACATATATAATATTTTGTGAATAACTATTATAACTACATATATAATATATAATATTTTGTAATGGTAGCATTTTTCACTGTCGTACCGGTATTGATCGGTTCGGATCTTCACATTTTAGCGTTCTCGGCGCTTCTTCACTCTTTGGGGGTTTATGGGTACCATTGGACTGGTACTTAAAATTACTTTTAGACGCTACACGTTCCTTGTATTTTGATTTGGATTTTAAATATATGTTTTGGGCGATAACATTATTTTCTTTTTTTTTTCACTTAAGCACCATATACAATATTTATTGTAAGCATTCAATTATTTTTTTTAATTTTTACATTCGATAAACGATTATAAAAGCTGCCAAAAAAGCTTAATCAAACGTTATAGCTGCTCCAAGTCGAACGATATTCTGTATGCTAATTCTGTAACGCAGCGAAATTATCTAAAAATGACTGCACTTCCTCCTTCGTCCTCCGCTCAGCATTATAGCCCGCACTTGGCTTAACAAATTCTTTGATTCTTTGAATATCTAAGGGTATAATTAGATTTTGGGTGTTGATTATAGTTATTAAGCTATTAAACCAAATGTTACCTCGGATTTTGTTATTACCCATTTTTTGAACTGTCCCTCACTATGAAAGAAAATTGAAAGATGTATTTATATCAAAACTTCAAACAAAGCTATTTTTCATACACTAATCCTGAATGATGATGTAGATTACGATAGCGAATACCATCCTGAAATAAGATCGCAAGTTGATAAGACATCTTTACCCCACGTCAAGTTTTGTAACATTAAAATGGAGTTTCACCAAGTGCCGATGATGAAAAGTGTAGAATATATAAAATTTAAAAAGAAAATAAAACATCAGTTAAAATCAGTGTTACAAATGTTTATACTTAAGTATTTTGTTTTGTTTTTGTTTTATTTTTAGACCTTTTGTTTTTTGTTTTATTGAGTTTTTTGTTCTCAACGGGATTTTTCATAGAATAATTGCAACAGAATCTAGATTTAAAAATATTTGCAATGTCTAGAACAGTTGGCCACTAATTAAATGAAGTAGGGCATACGAATATAAACACGTTGGCAGTGTCCTTTGATATCAAACTGGGGTCAGAGATATCGTTTAGCGCTTCACATTTCATTTAATGTTAAAAAGGTTAGTTTGACAAAAGACCTTTAAAAGACATGTTTCAACAATAACTTTGTTATTCAATATGGTCACACCATTACTTCAAGACAGGTTTGACATTTCGTTTCAAAAAATGAAGGCAGAAGTAAAAAGTATATTGGAGGCACAGTATAGAATGCGCTGACGCAGACCTTTTATGTGAAGCCATTGTGAGATGCCGGTCGTCTGCATGCCTTCACACGATATACGAGTCTATGTAACTTATAACATGTGTGTTTGACGCAAGAATATGCGCTATTTATAAACTCTGTTTATTATTCAATAAATAGCTAACTGCGACAACCTTGAGGATAAAGTGACAACCACCTAACCCTGACAAAATTATCTCTTTGGTAGTTAAGGTACAACTGGTTGTGCACCCACAATTATCCGAATAAATTCAATTTTACTCGAAAATCGCATTAAAATAATAAAAGATTCAATATGAAAATGGTGGAATTTTAAAAGATTCTTTTCGCAAAATTAATTATTTCTGGTCAACATAATAGTCCTTTTAAAACCGCTATTCAGAGTTTGGTCATTAAATATGAGTGGACATGCTTGTCACATAATAAGGCAACACCAACGCGTACTGGGCCAGGTCGTTCAAGTGAGTACATCGAAATAAATTGCGCTATCTAGAGATGTTAACAACAGAACTTTAGCCTGTTATTTATAATCTGGATATCTCTAACATGTGGTTTCAACAAGGCGGTACCATAGTCACACAGCCAGCAAAATAATGAAATTATTATAAATCAAATTTCCTTATCCCAACATTTCACGAAATTCAGCTGTTAAATGTCCAGCTCGATCATTTGATTAGTTGTTGTTTAGAGATTGAAAGTGCTGGATTATTTTTGTGAGGTTTTGCTAAAGACAAGTTTTTATACGGAGGAATCGAATCGCTTGTAGCCTTAAAACTCATAATTCGTAAAGTGATTAGTGAGTTAGATATTTCATTCACAATTGCCAAATCTTACTATTTTTACCAAATAAAAATTATAAAACAAAGTTCTTGTTGAAAAACCCTTTGTTTTAGTATAAAATTGAACAAAAGTTTGATAAAGAGAAAGGAATCCGTAACATACCTAGGTTTGGTTTATTTTTTTATTACTACTTAACATGTTTCTAAACTACTGGGCTTGTTTCTTTCTTTTTAGTTTTCATTTAAGGCAACGAATCTTTTTTAAAGATTCAGTCGGAGCAGTAGTTTCAATATTATTTTTATTAATCCAGTAATAGATATTATCGATGGGTTAATAGATGAATAACAGTTGCGTTCGTGTATCCCAACAAAATGAAAGAAGGAACGAACATTTACCTTTATCCCATGCTTTCGAGAACAATTAAGGTAAATGTGGACAAATCATTGAGTAATTTTAAAACTAAAATATTCTCGTTTTAATTAAATCTGTCTCTTGTAAGCGCATGTCCTTACATCTTGTAGCGGCTCAAAACAATCACAAACTTATTGATTTTTGTCTATTTTTTATTATTTTTTCTTGTAGCGTTTGTGATTGTTTTGAGCCGCTACAATCTAATTGTAAAAATTTGAACAAACTATGCATCATATTCTTTGGGTGTGTAATATTTAGCAAAGTGAATGTAGCCAAATGCTTGATAGTATCCCATATATATCAAGTTTAATCTATCACTTCGACCTTGTAGGGATACGAGTTTTAACCTTATTGTGAACGTCTCAATTCAATAGCATTCTTATTCCTTAACTCTGATGCTGTGTCCTGCCGCAGGAGTGAAAATGGATCTATTTTCCCACTTTCGTTGCGGTTTAGTTTCGATTTAATTTCGTTGCGGATTCCAAGACAGCTTTTTCCCAGGACGCTCTGAGATTGCAACTCAATGGTCATCGGGAGGTTGCCGCTGTTGATTCTGGTTTACAAAAGTAACAGTAGTGGGAATAAGATGTGGGCCAATTACCTTTAACCAAATGTCTGCATTATTAAGTACTGTTCTAGAACAAACATAATAATATTATTCTTAATTATTAATATCAAAATATATTCATATTTGTAAATAAACAAATCGTAAAATATCGATATATCGAAAATCAATACTATATGAGTAAGACTACTGCTTAAAGTACTTCCAGATGTACCTCTACCTCCACGTATAAAGGTGAATAAAGACGCAAAAAAACTTCAGACAAACAGATGTACAGATGCACAGACGCGCAAAAATTCATTATAATATAATATAATGTAAAGACTAGGTGGTAGAGTTCTGCATTATTTCGCCCGGGTCTGGTACCACCACGTTACCTATTCCTGCCGCAAGAGCGTCACTGCTTGTCATTGTCGTGTTCCGATTTGGAGGGTAAGGTAGCCTGTAAACTTATGCATGTGGAATTAAACCTCGCCACAAGATAGCAACGCACCATTAACATCTTTGGTGTCTATAGGCGATGGTTGACTCTTTCCATCAGGAGAACCATGTGCTTGTTTGCTATCTTATGATATAAAAAAAGACGACTTAAAAATCCTACCAATAGATGGTCGGTAAATAACCACTGGAAGTTTTCCTTTTTCTTCATACACCATTTGCTCAGCTAGATGTTTAGTAAATACATATGTATTTGGTACTCCATTCATGTATCTGCAAGATATAAATAACTTTACGAAAAACTTAATGTCATTTATTAAATAAGAAAATATTTTAAGATAATCCATAACATAAAACATAAAGAAAAATAAATTCCGCTAACATAAAGTAAACGAATTCTTGTCAAAGTATCATGTTACCCCCGATTTATTTTGTAGTTTAAACCACTTAAGTTAAATAACTCTTACTTTATTGTATTGCAGTCCTCTTAAAAAATATATGCTTTACAATATCGAATTCAATCCAAATCCATACTATCCATACTAATATCATAAATGCGAAAGTAACTCTGTCTGTCTGTCTGTCTGTCTGTTACGCTTTTACGGCCAAACCACTGAACCGATTTGGATAAAATTTGGTACAAATATAGTTTGAGACCCGAGAAAGGACATAGGATAGTTTTTATCCCGGAAATCCTACGGGAACGGGAACTATGCGGGTTTTTATTTTAGACATTTTTCCACGCGAACGAAGTCGCTGGCACAGCTAGTAACTCATAAATCACATTTCATGTCCACGGGCCACCTGAACGGACTCGGAACGTAAGCGCACGTGACGGTCCGTGCTATAAACAAAAAATACGAAACTGGCCGGTGAATTGAGCGGACATAACAAAACTATAGAAATACAAAAATATAGAATAATGAAAATATGGAGGATTATTAATGTACCGTGATTGAATTAAACATTATATTCTGTGTTCTAAAGACATGACATAACTTGGGCCCATTCCCAACAAAACATACTTTTGTGTGAAAATTTCAAGAGTGCGACTGTCCAAGTTCTCGCTCACATCTATTATTTCTCGCCAGTCTGCAAATGGTGTGTACATGACTTCTTCTACACACTCCTTCCAGGTATTTGAGAACGCTGTTGACATGTAGATGAAGGACTAAAAGTAACATATAGCATATTATAAAAAAAAACAACAAAGCAAACTTATATTGCAATTAATCTCATAAATAATATCAAATGTTATTGCTATTTAGGCTAAGATAAAATGTATCATTGATATAGTTTATACTTTCCATCGTCGGCACTTGGACAAACTGTATCATATTGATTCTTTGATATAAACATTAAACACTTGTACTGTTTCACAATATAATTTAAATTTTATTTACGTCACAATCACTTAATTTTACAGCCAATAGGTTTCGTCTATTAAAGCATCATCAGGGCTTCTTTCACATAAACATGTTACCTTATTATATTATTATTATAAAATCTAAACATTTCACAGACACAAAGACTTAGTCTTTGTGTCTGTAAAATGTTTAGGTTTTAAAATAATACCATAAAATAATAACATAATAAGGTAAAATATTTATGTGAAAGAAGCCCTGATGATGCTTTAATAGGCGAAACCGGTTGGTTGTAAAATTAAGTAAATAAAATTTAAATGAGATTTGTAAAACAGTACAAGTGTTTACATCAAAGAATCAATGTCTCATGGACAAGTCTACTGGTCATTAATATGTAGAAACTAAAACACGGTAGAAACACATACGAATGTTTTGACATCCTAGCTTCAATAGCGGAATAAAAGTTATTTTTGTGAAAAGCATATTGAAGTGACATCAGTATTTTTTAGCAGAACATTTTTTTCTAACAGCTCATAGTTAAACGTAATCATAAGCATACTAACATAGTTTTAAGTATCTTGCTCACTAATTGTAGTTTTTAAATTGATAAATTTATTTATCCTTATTTTACACCTTAAAAATAAGAAAAGTATCCTTACGTCCATATTCCGAAAATACAACATAAAAGTAAAATACAGTTTCGTACCATGTTAGATACACAAAGGCGTCCTTATCACTAAAAGAGCGATCTCTTCCAGACAACCCTCTGTTAAAGGATAATATATACAAAAGTAACCACGAATAAATGTATAGTTTTATGCACTTACATGATCAAGAAAGAAACAAACAAATTAATTATAATATTATACTAGCAAAAAGCAGAGCTTTGTATGGGCTCGCAAAGTTATAGTATCTAGTAATATTGCTAGAAAAGTATTTTTATGAGAATTACATCTTTTAATGTATGGACTTTTTTTTATAATTAATTATTAATTATCTAACTTAAAAAACCCAGTGTATTTTCACCTAAACATTCCATTCGTATCAAAGGCTCGCGTCGTCAGGCTTTGGACTAGGAATATTTTTTTTTAGGAATTTTTGTTTGTTGCTTTTTTCAAGGAAAAATGGGTATTAAAAATGAAGGTTGATCTTATAAAAAACACATTTTTAACATTTTGCTGAAATGATTGTTTTTTTTTTCTAAAATCAGCAACTTCCTGGTTTTACACCGATTTACGAAATCAAAATCAAAAAATGTTTTATTTAAAAATCCTTCAACATTTTTGGACTTAATATTGGACTTAACGCAGGCACGAAGAATTGACGGTAGACACTCAGCGAATACATTTTTCGAATTTTTCTCTCAGAGAAACCCTCGGAGTTCGATTCCAGAGTCAGGCAATTGAAAATGTGTTTTTCAGTTTCTGATAAAAACAACTTTGCCCGGGATTGGAAAAGTGCCCTACTGGCGATAGGCTGGCCACCTATCACATTGTGGGACTTAAGTATCTTCGGCTAACCGTGGATGAACACGTTGTACCTCTGCCTACCTCTTCGGGGATACGGGCGTGAATATACCTTTTTTAGCTTTTTACCCTCGGGCTAAGATTGGGAATTGATCTCAATACAATATAAATCAATTAATACATCTGTACTGTTTCTCAAAAAGCATATTGTGAAACTCTCTAACGCTCTATTTACTCTGTCCCCCGCAAACATCCCTGCTCTAGACCTAAAGTCCGCTTGTGTCTCCCACAGCATTACTTCGAACTTCCCTTGCATTCTCCTTTCAATGATTTTATCATACACCTTCAATGCCAAACTGATCAAACTGATGGTCCTATAGCTATTGCAGTTTATACTTGAAACTCGCCTTTATACGAGGGCACGACGACCGCGCGCCGCCAGTCAAATATGAAGAAACAATTCATGAAGTAGGTAGTCTCTTAATAAGTTCAAAAATTCTAATACAAAATGTATCTTCTATCAATTTAAACTCATTAATTTAATAAGAGATGGCGTTAGTAGTAATAAGATTCTAATACAAATTGTACCTTCTATTTTTTTATTTTTATAAAATGGTATTTTTATGGTAAATAACAAATCTAGACATAAATATAAACTACCACGTCGAAGCTCAAACCTAAAAAATGCGATACTTTTTCAGTAAAATGTACCAAAAAAGTGCATAGATCGTGGCTTAGTGTAGGGCTCGCGGCGCTCGCCCTAATAAACATCATTACAATACAACAAATAAATCAATGATAATTCGTATACAGATTTCAAAATTAAATGAAACTAAAACTAAGTTACTCGGTACATAGAAAAAATGGGCAGAGGTATAACCCGTGCACCCAAGATTAGCCGAAAATTTTTAGCCCCATAGTGTGATAAAACTGAAAAAACATATGTTTGATTGGCCCGGCCCGGGAATCGAACCCGGGACCTCATGGTCAACACCGATACTAGACCAATAGACTACAGAGGCGATACAAAGAAGCTTGTTCAAAAAGTAAACTTAATGTCTTGTGGAATTCTCAACCGGCTAACATTTTGTTGGACTGGAAGTAATTAGTAAATACAGAATTAAACTTATAATTCAGACAACGAAACACAAACTTATCCAAACATCTATACATATAATAAAATCGTAAGAAAGTCAAAACTGTACATTGAATATTTTTTTAAAAGAATACTTGGGGCGTGATCTGCAATCGATATCGAAACCAAAAATATAGTTTTTAGAATTTTTGTCTGTTTGTCTGTTTGTCCGTTTGTCCGTTTGTCCGTTTGTCCGTTTGTCTGTTTGTCCGTTTGTCTGTTTGTCTGTTTGTCGGTTTGTCTGTTTGTCTGTTTGTCTGTTTGTATGTCCGGGGTAAACTCAAAAAGTACTGCAAGGATTTACTTCAAACTTTGCAACAATATTACTTACAGGTCGGAATCAACATATAGGCTACATATTATCACGCTATCACCTACGAGGGAGGAGCAGTGCGGAGTAAACGAAGTCCGCGCGGACGAAGTCGCTGGCAACAGCTAGTATAAATTATAAAATAATATATAATACATGTATAAAATATTACATTAACATATAATACATCCATAAACACGTACAAACTCACAATACACTGTAAAAATATTAAGTCGTAAATTTAGTAAGCTACCTACGATTTCGCATGTTATGCATATTTAGGTTTAGTTTAAAGGAAAAATTAGTTACACTTTGATGCAACGATACCCGTATCGTTGCGTCATGCTTGCACCGTGAATGAGCCCGATTCAAAACCCAATATAATAATAGACCCAAAACTCGTTAATTTCAGTTGCTAAAATTGTATGGCTGATGTCATTAAGTGATATAATTACTCGGTTTAAAGATAATAGATCGACTTATTATCCAAATAATTATATACACTGATTACCAAATTTTATTAGGTAATTATCTTCTAACCAAATATTACAGTAAGAAGTATCGATGTCAATGCGGAAATATAAGCATTGGCACCGTACGCGAATGAATCGCTTGCATCAGTGGACTAGCAGTTGACCAGTATAAGGATATCTAATACCTTTAAACGAGTAATTTTTGTATGTATTCTTTGTTATGATCTATATATATATATATATATATATATATATATATATATATATATATATATATATATATATATATATATATATATATATATATATATATATATATATATATATATATATATATATATATATATATATATATATATATATATATATATATATATATATATATATATATATATATATATATATATATATATATATATATGTTCTATAGGAATCGGAATTGGAATATTTGCAAGAAAACGCCATCTTTCTTTTATTTCCAGATCTCTCCAGCGTTCCAACTCTTCACGTTTCTAGATTATTCGCAACATTATGTTACGATAAATGATAAGCTAATTTTTTTTTAAATATTATTAGATAGCAAACAAGTTCTTGTATTGAATTGAAGTAGATTGCGCTCCTGATGACAAGGGAATATCGCCTATGGACAACAAAAATGTTAACGGTGCGATGCTATCCGTATGGCGGAATGTTAATGTCACATGCCACCGGCTACCTTACCCTCCAAACCGGAACATGACAATGACAACCATTGACGCTATTGCGGCAGGAGTTGGTAAGGCATTAGTACCATATACCTGGGCGAGACGTTGTGGAACTCTGTCAGGTAATAGTTATAATGATACTTATAGCCAATCGGTCGCCTTTTACGACCTGCCTGGCAGAAAGGCAGTTTATCTATTCTTCGAAGGAGCCCGGCCCAAAACGGGTAAAAAACTACAACAAATTCATTATTGTTATGCCAAATAAAATATTATCATTAATATAATTTAGTCTTGGTATGATCCTCACTATTTTCGACATAGATGGCATGTGTATTAGGGAATTTTATTGCTATTGTGTTAGTGATATTTTATCATTCATTCCTGTTTCATGGTATCTACTTTTTTTTTTAATTTGCTTACATCTTACAGTTTTTGTCTTTGATTTTGGTTCTATTTCTATTATTATTATTATTATTTTATTTTTTGTAATTATTATAAAATGCTTTTGTCGTTTTTATTTTTCTCAATTAAATTTCATATTTTATTTAAATTTAAATTAAGCTCCGAAATTTAAAACTGTCGTGTGTACGAAGTAGTAATCCGTAATTGGCTTATGTTTAATGTAAAATAATTGTATTTTATCTTATAATTAATAAATGTTGTGGGTAAATTGGTAAGAAGTAAATAAAGAAATAAATAAATAAAACGGATCATTTAAAAAATCACTAAAGCATAAACATTGGAATAATTGGATACTTACTTCTAAATAGTGGATTTCTTTGGCAAGGTCTATCAGATACTTTGTACTTAAAAGATTAGTTTTCACAGCGTCTGCTAACTGATCGTTGAATCTGAAATATAATATTATTCGGCATTTAAGCAAAAGGATATCATGCCGCATGAAAGTTCCACTCGTTTAAGCCAACTTTGGGACACTTTATCCAGTCTTGATCCAATGAGTCTTAAAAATGTTACTTCACAGGCAGCCAAGGCTCTTTCAGCACTCGAAAAAAAAATGTCTTTAATTTATCTTTTACTGTCGGAATTAAAAAGAAATCACAGAGACCTATGTAGAATCTTTAGGGTTCTGAGGGACCTATATTAAGAGGTGATATCGTGATGGAGCATGATTTCCCGAAGTCCAGCTCAGCTTTGATCTCTTCTCTCACGCTGCTTGTAAGACTTTCGGCAATATTATTATAGTGTCTCAATCCGAGTTAACAGACCTATAATTTTTTAGCAAAGATGTCGACAGATTTCCTCTCAGAGAACAATACTAGCCATCATTTTTACTAACGTTTCGAGGTCTTTAAAATTTTGTCGGTTTATAGTAAAATGACTGGAACATTGTTATTTTTTAACTTCTCACTACGTATGTAGATAAGAAAGTTACTGATTTTGCCTCACCTCCTTTACCTTACCAATAAAAAAACACTCTTGCCTGACTCGGAGATCTCCGGATCAGGCAAGAGTATTATTGGTTTTTTTAAGGTTTTCCTCAAAACATTCAAATCTCAGAAGCAGCTCGGCATCTGGCGGGTGGTGTGTTACCTCTTCCGTGCCTCTGGTGAACACGACAAACCGTCTGTCGCGATTATCCTAAGAACTAGTCAATAATCGTTAGAAGTTCGATAAAAACATGGTAATGGGGATTACAACTTATCTCGCAAACCAACAAACTGGTAAATGAAGGTGAATCGGAAAGCTTATAGGCGTGCGGTGTACTCTGTATACCTCGCAGGGGAACCGTATGTCATGATACTTTTTTAATATAACATAATATACCTGACATTTGCAGCTAAGTGGAAAATCACGTTAACGTTTTTTATTAATTGAGCTCGACTTTCATTGGAAATACCTGTAAAAGGACAAAAGCGAATTAATTGCATATTCTTTAGTATAAAATCTGTGCGTTGATAGTAAATTTGGTACAGATGATAGCTTCATATATAATACAAATATAGCAAACAAACATAATACTATGACTCTCCTTGATGTCTCCGTATGTGTATTAACAAACCTGACTACGCATCAATGGGGCTCGATTTCGATTCCTGACAGGGACAAACATATATGCGATGAGCATAAATGTTTGTATTTCTGGGTTTGGGTGTTTATTAAATATATTTGTGTCTTTTTATCTACTTTCCACGCGACCACAAACTTATATCACTTGTTACATCCTTATTGAGCCTATCTTATACACGTGAAGGGATGTATGTACGCGCGCGAATGTAAATCAGCATAAACATTTTGTAACTTTGAACTTCAGCTTGTTTTCGTGACTCTCTTCTACTACTCAACTATCTTATTACCCTGCAACCTCTCTCGCTACATATAGATCACTTGTAAGAAGAATTATTTCAATATCGTCCCCAAATAATTAACATAATAACTAGCAAAAAGCAGAGCTTTGTAGGGGCTCGCAAAGTTATACTATCTAGTAATATTGTTAGAAAAGTATTTTTATGAGAATTACATCTTTTAATGTATAGACTTTATTTATAATAATAAAGTCTTAATAATTAAATAAATAATCTTTTAATGTATAGAAAAATAAATAATAAAGTATTTCATCTCTCGCATTGTATATCTGTTTTGTTAATCTTTCACCTACCATTCTTTGTACATGTCCGAACCAACGGAGCATGCCCTTTCTCATCTTTACACCAACACTTTCTTTCAAGCATAACTTCTCTCTCACTTCAACATTACGAACCTGGTCCTGCGTTGATTATACTTTCATGCCCTTCTAACATACCCAACTCTCACTTTCATACAATATCGTTGGGATAGGCATGCATAGGAATGATTATGCAGGGCAAGAGGGGCACCCTGACTTAAAACTAACGCTCTATTCACTCTGTTCCCCGCCAGCTAGCCAGCCCCCCCTCTCTCCCTCTCTCCCTCCCCCTCCCCATCTCCCCCTCCCCTCCCCCTCCCCCTCTCCCCCTCTCCCTATCCCTCTCCCCTCCCCCTCCCCTCTCCCCTCCCCCTCCCCTCTCCCCTCCCCTCTCCCCTCCCCTCTCCCTATCCCTTTCCCTCTCCCTGTCCTTCTCCCCCTCTCCCTCTCTACCTCTCTCTCTCCCTCATCCTCCCTCTCTCTCCCTCTCTCCCTCTCTCCCCCTCCCCCTCTCCCTCTCCGTCTCCCCCTCCATCCCCTTCCTCTCTCTCCCCCCTCTCCCTATCCCCTCCCCTCCCCCTCCCCCCTCCCCCATCTCCCCCTCTCCCTATCCCTCTCCCCCTCCCCTCTCCCTACCCCTCTCCCTCTCTCCATCCCTCTCCCTCTCCCTCCCTCGCCCCCTCCCCCCCTCTCCCTCTTCCTTCCCTCCCCCTCTCCTTCTTCCTCCCCCTACCTCTCCCTCTCTCTATTTTTATGGTAGATAACATATCTAGACATGAATTTAAACTACTACGTCGAAGCACAAACCTAAAAGTCCGATAATTTTTGAGTAAAATGTACCACAAAAGTGCATAGAAAGTGGCCTAGTGTAGGGCTCGCTTCGCTCGCCCTAATTAAATAATTGAAAATACGTTTTTTTTATATGATAAGAAATCAAATGGAAAGAGTCAACCATCGCCTATAGAAACTAAAGATGTTAATGGTGCGTTGCTATCTTGTCGCGAGGTCTAATGCCACTTGCAAAAGTTTACCAGCTACCTTACCGACTAAACCGGAACACGACAGTGACAAGCACTGACGCTATTGCGGCAGGAATAGGTAAGGTGGTGGTACCAGACCCGGGTGAGACAATGCATAACTCTACCACTTTGTACCACGTTAACTTAATATACTAATTGGCTCTACCTTGGCGTAAAGTGAAACTACATTAAGCTAGAAAAATATTCAGGAATACTAATTTTATTTCTTTCATGAATAGTATAAATAAATTTGTAGCTTGTCATTTTTTCCTGACTTCAATGGAAGATGAAGAAGATCTTAACTCTGAATAATACTTTAACTAGACGCAGACAATAAACCTGGGAATCTCTTCTGCTTATCATGATTCTTTTTTTTACCTGGTTTGTTTTAAGTGGCTTTTATTCCTTAAGAAAATGTTAGTCCCATCGTATCCTATACTAATAAATTTACTCACAATCATTATTGGTGCAGAAATATGTCAATTAAAGATTTTGCAATTTTGGAAGTTGGTTGCGCTAGTATGTTTAGATAAACTGCTAGATCATAAATATGAGATAATAAATATTAATTTCATATTTCTGCATCAATTCCTTCCTTTCTCTTTAAAATTTATGACATTCCGTAAGCATGTGTACTATGTCGTCTATAGTGTTATAGTTGTCAGAGTTGGTAGAGTTTATCATGATTCTTACCTAGCTGTACTTTTCTCATATCTCCAGGGATAACCTGCACTTTAGATTCGAATAGACCAGGTCTTTCACTGCGCAGTCGATTGAAACACTGCAAAATATAAAATAGAGTTTAGGTTTACGTGTACTATATTTTATTGATTCAGGCGTTACTTTGCGGAAATCCATTATTAAAAGGTGAAATTAATTAAATTTGCTATTATCCACGAACTATTATTCTATGTATCCTCCGTGATGGTACCGAAAAGAGAGACGTTGGTTTAATAAATGGATAGGACTCATCGATGGTTCCGATCAAATGAAGACCCCAGCGGCACACTTATCCGCCCACATCCACCACACTTTTACAACCACGACCGCGCCGGCACCAATAACAAAAGCACACAATTCATGTGCATCTTCAGGAGAAACGAACACTACCTCACTCTACGCGAGTG
Organism: Apodemia mormo; assembly: GCA_036924255.1. Classification (NCBI taxonomy): domain Eukaryota; kingdom Metazoa; phylum Arthropoda; class Insecta; order Lepidoptera; family Riodinidae; genus Apodemia; species Apodemia mormo. The sequence goes on from JAUPFN010000030.1 coordinate 214,835, forward strand.
TAAGTAATACTGATTCGCGCCGGTGTTTGACACGCTTTTTATTCTATTCGCAATGTGTGGCCAACCCAAACGCTCTTTTGTAACAGGGGTGAACTTGAAAGATTTGTTTGTTCATTTAACAATTTGATTGAACCGTTATTATGTTTTATGATCTCTAACTGCTCTAATATATTTAATTTTAAACCCTTATCACACGTATGTAATACTTCAAAAGTATGATTCGCTGTTAAACTATGACCGGTTTCTAAAAGGTGTTTAGCAAAATGAGACTTATCGGAATGTTTATTTTGTGTTCACAAGAACACATATCCGCCTTTAAAAAAACTAGCTGGACCGATCGAAACACGGTTGATTGCATTCGATTGGATTCCGCTCAACTTAGATTACCTGAAAATTTGAACCGAACCTTAAGTTTTGAAAAAACACCAAAAAAAATTTTGGCGAAACAGTATTTTATTAATATAACTTCCAGATTTATACATATATAAGATATATACCGATTGAGTACAAAAACTAATCAGCTCTATTCCTCAAAAGACTACGCCTAATACATAAATTGCATCAAAATTGGTTTATCCGTTTGGGAGTAATCGTTGACGAAAACTTTTGTAAAAAGTGTTTTTTCGCATAGCATCGAAATTTTTTAACTAATCTTTTTTTGGTATTCTACGATATTTTAGTACTAAAAAACTACGTCAAATGCCGTTTCAAAAACCAAAAGCCCTGTTTTAGTCCGCCTTATTGTGATGGGCAACTTCGGAAACCTGCAATGCGCGTGGCCCGAAACGCACTTACCAATTTGTCATTCGTCGTTCAGTTGCCGTCGTTGACCAGTTCGGTTACCTTCATCTATTTACGTTCTGGGGGTTTCTTCACTCTTTCATATAGGGGTTCATGGGTATCATTAGATTGCTATTTTAAGTCCAGTTTAGACGGTATTCCTTCTATCTTGATTTGGCGTTTGAAAGATTTTATTTAGCGATAAAAAAAATCCTATTTTTTTCACTTAAACGCCATTTATATCGACTATAAGCATTTAAAATTATATTTTTTTCTTACACAACCGATAACTCTTTAAAAGAGCTATCGAACAAAACTTAATTTATGTAATAACTGCTCCTAGTAAAAAGATATACTATATGCAAATACAGTAACGCAGCGAAATTATCAAAAAATGGCGGCACTTCCCCCTCCATCCTCCGCATAGCATCGTAGTCCGTACTTGACTACAAAAATTTTTTTGATTCTTTAGCTATCCAACGGTATACTTAGATTTTGGGTTTTGATAACAGTTATGTAGCTAAAGTACCCATTGTATCCCCCAATTTCGTTATCATCGGTTTTCTTGAACTGTCCCTTAATATAAATGCAAATTTAAAGACGTATTCACGTCAAAACACTTATACAGGAACTAACACCGTGACTAGATGGTGGAATTCTGCAACATCTCGAGCGGGTCTGACGAAGCCGCCTCACCTGTTCCTGCTGCAAAAGCGTCAGAAATATGTTCCAGTTCCTAGTAACAGATACCCGGTTTACCTGTGCATGTGTTATTGCAACATTTGGTGTGTATAAGCCATGGTTTTTGTTTTTTTATAGAAGAGGGGGTAAATGGACAGGAGGCTCAAATGATGGTAAGTGATTACCGCCGCCCATAGACATCCACACTATCAGAGGTCTTGTAGTTGCGTTGCCGGCCTTTTAAAAATGAGTAAGCTCTTTTCATGAAGGTCCCTAAGTGGTATCCGTTGTTGTATGTGATCAGTATAGATGTTAATAATTTAACTAGCTTATTTATTATTACAAGCTGGAAAACTAAACAGCACCCAATTATTTTCATTGTTTTTTTTCATTATTACTCCATCGATTCGTTGGTTGCGTGGTTAGTTAGCCTGACAACGCAGTTTTTGACAGGGTAAAATAAGGGAAGGTTAAATAAGTTCTAAAGTAAATATGCGAGAGCGAAGCCGCTGGCAACAGCTAGTAATTTATAAAATACTTACAACACAATCATATAACGTAGCAAGCCTATCTTCTACTTTTACTCCTTTTTTGTCTCTAAGTATAAGGTAAATTTTTTCCAGTTCAGGACACGAGTACAGAAGCTTTTCAATAGTCAATTTCCCTATAAAACCTAAAATTGTATTTTAAAATTATTAAACGCCACAAATTGTTAAGTTCACAAAGATAACATGCAATTGTTCTGAATTATATACGGCCGTTTTGATAAGAAAGTAAATGGAACCAATAGTACTATGATTTATTATTTTTAAGACATAAAAATATATTAACGCACACAAAGTAAAAGATTTTCTTATGTGCCCAGTACCACTGTAAATAAAAAGTTGTCCTACGAATGAAGAGTAGCTTTGTTTTAATTTAACATATTATATGTTACTGTAAAAGCCCGAACTGTAGTAAATCCTAAAATTTTCCGGTAAAATCTACGATTTACCAAGTCTCAGTGGTAAATGTCCAAAAAGTTCTTAAATTTCGAACTTTCGCCACCATCCACTTGGTAAATCTTAGGATTTACCATAAAGACACGGTAAAAATCGATAAAGACATGTTACATGTTCGACGCATCGTCTCATACTCGTGGGCAGTCCGCAACTTCACGCTACTCTACACTCGCTCGCCTCAGTCAATTTTTTGACACGTTTATTTAATTTCTGTTTGTGTTTTCGATGTCTAAAAGTAATTTATGAGTGTAAAACATAGAATTTATGAAATAATGGACAAGATCGTGGCAAGCAAGAAGGGCTATAACCTTTATCTTGTTAGAGACAAATACGCCAAGTGTTTAGAAAATCCCAAAAGAAAATAATTTAAAATGGATAAGGATTTGACTGATTAATAATATAAATGATTAATAATAAATACTCTCATTATTTTTTTTTAACTTATTTTACTATTACTTATTTAACTTATTTAACTCTCATATACTCATATGATACACATACATCCATATGTATGGTTCCGACTAATAGTTAATAGTTAATTTAAATAAATGATTAAGAATTACTCATTGTTTTATTCCCAAAATCAATATTTACCAGCCATCACAGATAAAACCTAGCATGTACAAAATTCTAATAATAAAAAATGTATTTTTCAACATCATCTGTGCCTTTGAGGTAAATTCTAAGATTTACCAAGTGAATGGTAAAAATTGGAAACAAAAGAACTGTTTGGACATTTACCACTGAGAGTTGATAAATCTTAGGTTTTACTGGAAAACTTAGGATTTACCACAGTTCGGATTTTTACAGTAACATATACATACATTTTTTACGCCAAATTCCTCGAAAATTAAAGAAAGAACTTATACATCACGAATCAGATAAACCTGCCTCTTATCGTACACATTTATATTTTCATATTACACAAGTTGATGTATATAGGCGAAGGTTGACTTTTCATTAGGATAATCTGATATCGGATTTTTTTCAATATAAGATTGCAAACAAGCATATAGCTCTCTTGATTAAAGAGAAACCGTCGTCTATAGATACCAAAGATGTTAATGGTGCGTTGCTATTGTGGTGGGATGGCAATGCCACATACTGCATGCATGCATAAGTTTACCGGCTACCTTACCTTCCAAACTGAAACAACATAGATAAGCATTGACGTTAAAGCGGCACATTTATGTGAAGCAGTGGTATTTAATATCCGGGCGAGACGCTGTGGATCTCTACTATCTAGTTACGGTGGTAGTGACATGTATATAGTCGCTTTTTACGACCTGCCTGGCAGGACTGCAGTTAGTCTATTTTCCTAAAGAGCCCGGATCAACAAAGGGGGATGAACTAGTTTTTCGGAAATCAGTTACTGCGATAAAGTTAGCTAGAAGTCAAAATTTTCTTTCTCCAAAAAATATCTTTCATATTATTTTCTAGAGACATTTATCTTGTTACGGACTATGCTTCTTCCTTAAGGTGATGTATTCTAAGCAACAAAATGATGAAAAAATGATCCTGATAAAAACATACTATCATTGCTTCAACACTGTAAAGATGTCCATGGTGCGTTGTTATTTGCGTAGCTTACAAGGGAAAATATTCAAACTTCATTGAAGAAGGACCATTAGACAGGAAGTTCACCTGATGATAAGTGATTACCGCCGCTCATAGACAACTACACTACCTTAAGCGCTAAGTTGTTTTTACAAAGCAATGTACAAAAAATAATAAAATTGAGTGTCGCGAATGAAGCGATTCTATTTGAAAAGAGCGCAAAATTTGTAACTGTCCGCTCATTTTTAGACGGTTTTGAGACACTGAATGTGCATCTAGGGTTTTTTTATATCAATGTTTGAGAATCACACGGTTGTGGATTTCTAGACATCGAAATGATGAGGATGTAATTTTGAATGTTCTCGAGATGTCCGATGGTGAAATAGCAACCTAGGAGTTCATGATATAGGTCATGAACTCCGAGTGCCATACATGAAGATTCTTGCAGGCTTGTCTCGCTTCTTCCACATTCATCACTCCTTCATACACACACGCCGGTTGCGAAGACTCTTGACACCACCTTCGGCCAGTACTCGATCAATCTGATCATGGTATGTCAGTCTTGGTCTTCCTTGGTACAAACATCCAATTCAATTTTTAGTTCCTAACTTTAAAATTTAGCCGGACCTCAATAAGTAACCCTATATTTAGGAGAAAAGAATGGACCTTAAAAAGAATGCTTAAATGTATAAATTTAAATGCACTACTTACCAGAACCACCCGTTATGAGAATACTCTTCCCCTGAAAATATTCAGGAATTGAGGGAATTTTACTAAAACATTTATTTCCTAAAATCGTCATTTTTCGTCAATGAAAATAAATACAGAATTTTAAAATATTTTCTTCAAATTTTAAAATTAAGAAATTTTACTATCAATATAAAATTTTAAAATACGTTTAAATAAATAAAAATATTTTAGCTTAGAATTTGAACAAGAGCCATTTATACGTCAAGTTAGGCGAGCTACATTTAAAGAATAAGGATATTGATTTCACATGTTTAAAGTTACTATTTGGAGTTTGCCTGTGAACTAATGACTGCCACAGTCCACACACACATTCATAATTTTTTCAATGATTAAGTAATTTGGTTACCATGTTTTAACTATTTGAATAGTAGGTAAATTAATGAATAAAACATAAATCAAGTTAGTGTTTGTTAAAAGTTGTTTTTGCTACCTAAGTTTTTTATTTCGACACGTACAATGCTTTACTGCATAGACAATTAAAAATTAATACCTACCACGCTAGGCTAACCTTCACACTGCTCTGTCACACTGGTGTGACGGTTAAGAAATAAATTTACCAACCTTAGTATGAAGGATGGGAATACCATAATCTCATGTCACATGATTTTACTTTTTAGTGGGTTCTCTCAAATACTTACTATATAATCTGTGGTTGGTCGGTTAACTCTGTGATCTAATAGTCCAGTGTTGGTATTGACCACATGAGATCTCGGATACGATTCCCGGGTCGGGCAATTAAAAAATGTGTAAACGGTTGACCCTACGGGCCATCCTGAAACTTCCCACTAAATTAAGGTATTTTAAGCTCAAAAGAGTATAAGCATAGATTTTGCAGTTTAAATATCAAAATTGGCAGTATGTTAATTTTTCAAAAGCTGTATATTTGAAAACGATGATGGCGTTCAACTCAATTTTTGAGATCTAAGATATTGCTTTAGCTAAATAATCGACAGGTTGAAAAATTTCGATGCTATGTCAAAAAACATTTTATTTTTAATTTTCTTTATTGATTTTGATTAAATTAACGGTTTTTGACGCAGTTTTATAGAAGAAAATCTGATAAGATCTTTAAGTCAATCGGTGAATTACCTTGAAAGTTATTTAAAAAAATTAAGTAAGTTTGCTAAACACAACGTAATTTTAATATTTGAAAAGATGTTTTGAGAACTAGATTCAATTTTGATTTTGAAACGGCATTTGACGTAGTTTTCTTTAATCTGAAATATCGTAGAACACCAAAAAATGATTGGTTGAAAAATTTCGAAGCTATGTCGAAAAAACAGTTTTTTCAAAAATGTTTGTCAACCATTATTCCCAAACGATAAACTGATTTTGATGCAATTTATGTATTAAACGTAGTTTTTTGGTGTTTTTTCAAAATTTCTCAAAATCTTCTGGACCGAATCGGTTCATATTTTCAGGAAATCTAAGTTGGGCGGAATCCAATCGAATGCCAACCGCGTTTCGATCGGTCCACCCGTTCAAAAGTTATGAGATGTTTACTACACACATACACACACACACACATACATATATATATATGTATATATATATATGTATATATATATATATATATATATATATATATATATATATATATATATATATATATATATATATATATATATAATAAAAATAAGACTGATTCAAAATTTATAATTATTTGGTATGAATTATGAAATTACATAATTGACAATAATGAAAAATGCGGCAGTGCAATAAAGCTAAGAGCGTCCAATCAATTCGGCGACTCGCAGTAGAATGATGCCTCAAGCGCGGCTGGCTATCAGGCGACGATTAGACGCGCGATGCTTCTTCCTCAGCCATCTCGATGACGTCGATATGGTTCGAAGCCGCCGTCACGCCCACAGGTAGCGAGCTGTCTGCTAATACGGCCTCTCCTGACGAGTGGACGTCCACGACCACTTCAAAGACACTAGCTTTACCCAGTAACAGGAGAAAGTGTTTCGACAGAAGTCGAAATGTTCGTTTTCTCAGTGGCTTCTGTAAGCGAAAAGCAAAGTCGTTAGTCATCAGCGTTTAACAAAACCAAGTTTATGTTTAGGCGGGCAAATGGAAAACGCTGCTTTCAATCTATATCACGTCTGAGCTAGTCAGAATAATAAGCAAAGATATCGTTTTCTACACACGCCATAAGAAGCATATGAACAGAGTTTTCAAATTATAAGCAAGCAGTTTGAATTGAAGTTAATCACACAATGTCATTGCAGCAGTGGTTGGACTAATTAGTGAGTTTTTCTACTGTTGAATTAGGCTACATAGCAATTGAATAAATGAAATATTTTTTTTTATAATTTGCTGTACATTGCATACATACACACAACATATATTTACGTAATTACACATTTATTACTTCAAATGTCGAATGAAATATTTGTGGTTACATATTTGCTGTTTTAGATATTGAATACTTAACAAATAGTTTTAGATGTAATTAAATAAGATGAGTAGCAAACACGCAAATGACTCCTCTAAAAGCAAGAGTTAACCACCGCCAGACAGATTTACAGACAAGTCAGAAATAATATGTGAGGCTACTAATTGGAATTTGTCAATTAAATTAGAGATATAAGCATGTGAAATAAGGCTTTTTTTGTAGTAACTAAGCGCATGTATAAACACGCAAATATTTGTAATGGTTTAGCCATTTTAGCTAATATAGCAAACAAGCAAATTTATCTGAAAGCGATGAAAAGTGAAAACGGTTGATATAGATTACCTAAAAATAATAAGGTTAAGATTTCAAAGCTTTAAATACTATATAGCATGCAAAGCAACACTGGACAACAGTTTGCTTATCATAAACACAGGACAGAGGCACCTAGTTCGCTTGCTCAAACACCACTACAATAGAGGCACCCAGTTCGCTTATCGTAACCAAAGGACAGAGGCATCAAGCTCGCCTGTCCTAAACACAAGATGCAAAATTAGATAAACTGTGCACACTCATCATCACAGAATGCAGTACAAAACTTGGGAGTCCATTAGCCCTTCCATAATAACATGAATTCGGCCGCCGCTTGTATGGTCTTACTATAAGACCCTCGCAAGCACCTGGAGCTCGTGCCGACGCTGAATGGGGTATTTAGTTTGACCCAGGATGTGATTGGCAGACGCGGGGCTCTGGAAGCTAGTTTTGAAGAAAGGCTAACTACATAATGACCAATGTACTTTTAATAAATCATTTTGTACAGACTAACGCAAGTATTCAAATTCATTATTAGGTCTATCGGTTAATTTACTGATATACTTTTTTTTATCTGCCAATTGAGCTATTTGTGCCAAAGATTTATTTATTAAATCACATTATGCATTATAATTCCAAGCTCTAAATGTGTGAAATCAATTTCGTTATGTTGACTGTTCTGTCTCGTGAAATAGGAAATCAGAAGTACTTTATTCAACGATACTTTTTTTAGAAGTTATTTTGAGGCGTTAACATTTTTTTTTAAACTACTACCGGACCTCAGACGCGGCCTTACTTAGGAAGGTGGCACATTCCTTTAGGGACTGCTCCTCGAAGTGAAAAATATATATACTACACTTCCAACTGAACGAGCTACCTACTTTGATAGCCATTCGTAAAGCACACGAAATTGAATTATCACGTTCAATGTTTGTTCTGGTTAAAGGCAAATTAAACAGGCGACTTATATGCCCTGTTAGGCACACTAAAAATATACACACGACACGGTCCCACCGGGTTGCTGCTAAGCTAATACTGCCAGACAATAAATCTTTGCAAATAAATAAAATTTGAGTGTCTTTTTGTTAAACTAACCACTTTTTACTAAATGCATATGAATGTATAGACGGTACACATACCAAAATAATATTTTTAAAAGTTTTTGTCTGTCTGTTTGTTGCGGCTAATTCCTGAAACGGCTGGACCGATTTTGACGGGACTTTAACTGGTAGACAAGTGATGTAATAAGGAGTAACTGAGACTACATTTTTATGAGAAAATTTTTCACACCAACAAAGTTACTGGCACAGCTGGTGCACACACACACACACACACAAATATAAATTATAAAGGTGACTTTTTTCGCAATAATAGCCTATCAAAACTTGTCATACCCAAAATATGTATGGACGGGTAGAGACGCAGGTAGTAACCGTACATTTTTCTAAAAAGATAGCGCAAATCTTTGTGTCTTTGCTTACGCTATAAGCACATAACTAGGTACTTTCTGTTGGTCCCAATGATTATTTATTGCACTATTTCCTACTTCGTACATACATGTTGTACAGTATTTTTATAGTTCATGGATTCCTGACTTCATTATCACAATACCCACCCCAAAGTTACAATTTTTACATCTACCGGATTTCAGTTAAAATAAACGAATGAAACATAAGTGTACCCTTTTTAAATACTTTTGTGAGACTAAAGTCCCGCATGTAGGTACAGCTACTAATAATTTTAAACTTGTTACAAATTAATATTGGCGGAAGTGTATCTCAGTTTAACCATGACGAGAGTCTAAAACTCTGATATCAATACTATTCATTCGCGCTGTATCAGCAGGTAAATAAGGTTGAAAATCCAACAGCGCAAAATACAAGTCTCAAAATTTTCTCGTAATTATTTTTATATGTGGTATGAGAGCACTACCTCACGCTTTTCGTTGAGGCGTGCAATATTATTAAAATAGTACCCACGCAGACTATGCACTAGACTAATCAGTTAGCTACTTCTACATTACGTACATACGTTAGCTTTTTGTCGAAAGATCTATATACCTATGTCATAAAATTAAACTTCACACATCAGAATATTTATAAGTAAATGTATCAAACACCATTCGACCTCTTAGTTTTTTTTTTACCAGTTATAATTAAACTACATCGAGTTACACAGCCATTCCCAAATGGAAACTGCGCGCTGTAATTCTGAAGCTAATAAAAAGAAATGATCTCGACATATTAGATCTCGCGGGCGCAATCGTGCCAAATTAGCACACACAGACATCTGTCCAGGCACGGAAACTTTCTATACAGTTTTTTTTACACCAATAAATGCCTTTCAAAAATATACGCGCATTCGTGTCATTCCAAAAGTGCAATATAAACAAAATAAATATATTCCCACTTCAAAAAGTCTACCAAGGCGAGAACAGAGCGCCAGCCTCACACTTGGCATTGACTCTTGCAATACGTGTTGTTTAGGGAATGCAGTGCTGAGATAACGAAATACTGGAATCGCGCAAACTATACGAGAAATTAATCCTAGTCGTTAATTGAACGAGATCCCGCGTGGATTGGAGACAAGCTAATATCATGCGTATGTGTACTGTACTCAGCAGCACATAGCATCGAATTCACCAACATAACGCTTATAAAAAAGCATTCATAATATCGCTTCAAAGCGAACTCGTGCTAACCTCGACCAATTTAAAATCTTCTGGTACACTCCAACCTAGATGAGATTGTAACAATCTCTTGGTTTTAGTAAGCAAAGAAATGAACTAATTTGAGTCAAATGGACTAAAAGGTACATAGATTTAGTTCATCTATAACACTTAGATTATTTATTGTACCTGCTAGCATGAAAGCAGGATGAACGTACTCCGATACTGATTTACTAAGGTAAACTATACTAGCAAAGCCAAGAGCCGTTAGCGAATTAGTGACGTTTTTGAGAAGCTACTTTTAAAATAATGTTTAATTCTCTACTTCCCATAATCTTATGGTTTTAATAATTGTCTTTCAAAAACATCCTTAAAAAGTTTAAGTCTTTAAATCCAATTTGTTTCAGTTTAGTCCCTTCAAAAGTTGAATATGTTTGTAAATTATTTGCGAAGTTTTACTAACCACTCGGAATCCAGCACATATCTGGATTCAGGGGATTGTAAATGTCTAGTCCCGCAAGTACCGGAAATGAATATTTCTAACGGGATTACATACTCTAATGTCAGATGTCGAAGTATCCTATGGAACTAGTGAATCAAAAACAGATTTTAAATTACGAGTGCTCTAACCTGACCATAATAAATAGCAATTGGCATGATCTAAGTATTTAACTTTCTCAGATAGATAGGTGCTTTTTTAAAGTAAAATTATTGAAAACTAGCGGAATAAAGTTTTATAACGATACGCAAATTAAGCGACGCTTCTCCTTACGATATCCTCCTATCCTATGGGATAAGCACTTTATTAACGTAATTCAGTAACGTACCACGTATTATTACTTGTGAAAGATTTCAGTTAATAATCCATTGATTTACAATCGATACAATGGCTAACTCATATGGCATTTTCAAATAATCATAATCCAAACTAACGTGATCAGAAAACATTTGTATTTTTGTATGTTTGTAACGAGAAGGTAGACTCAAAAAACACGGAACGTTATAAAGTTTTTTTACCGGTGGAAAGCAAAAACCATTCGGTAATAAGATACTTAACTATGAGTTCCGTACCTAATAAAGACAAAACAGAACCCTTATGGACTACTTCGTTGTCCGTCTGTCAAGACCCTTTTTCTTAGGAACACGTGAAGATATCAAGTTAAAATTTATACCAAATACTCGAGACTATAGCGCCTCTCATTTATGAAAAAAATATCATATTTTGTGATTTCAAAAGGGAATCAAAACCTATAGGTAAGGTACTACCCGTTGATCTAGAATCATGAGATTTATGTGTAGCTAAGGTTATCTACAAGATTGTGCGGAACCCTCGGCATGCGTGTCCAAATCGCACTTGATCGCTTTTTTTCACGGAACTAAAGTACCTAATAAATTTGAGTTATGTGAACAGCGACGCGAGTATAAACTAGTACTTCGTATAATCTCGGTCGTAATATCAATGTCGATCGAGTAGGTTTTTAATTTTTTACAAAAATTAACGCCGGTACTATAAAATTGAAACTAATTATTTCTTCTTTCCGGTCGTTACTAACAATCTGATACAGCGAACACTGACGTCATTACCCTGCTTTTTACAAAACGAACAAACTTCTGATTTATTTTTAGAAATAAAAGTACTAGGTTCACTTTTATGTTTAGAAAATCAACTAGGTTCACTATTAGCGGTTTTATCCTCAATCGTACGACCTTTTTTTAAGCAAAAATGTTGCGTATGAGCCTCCTATCCGCATGAAAAATATTAAACCACCGATTTAAATGGTGTTAAGCTATACGCGACAGACATTTATTGTCTGTCCCAATTATTCAAATCCCGTTCTTTATCTACATCACTACACCAAAAATCGACACGTTAACATTTCGGTCAATATTAGAAATTTATCAATAATAGTGGGTAGATCTTACTCTACGCTGCGATGATTCTGCTCGCTGCATCGCGGCTGGTTACTCGAGGCTAGGCTACCGTACCCAAAATGGAGATAACCGATGAATGAGAATCAGTAGGTGTCTGTAACTAAAGTGAACAATTATTAACTTTCTACACTCAAAATAGTACAGGCCGTTTCGCCCTCGGGTTCCACGTCTGTACCTATAGATGCGACAGGTATTGCTAGGGCCATCTGCCAACGCATGAAGACGTTGCAAAATTGCTCCCAACTGCTCCTGTAATTCTACTGCGAGTGCACTAAGTATCTGTTCCTCACGAACCATTCTTTCTTTATTGAATTTGAAATGTAAGAAGACGCTTTAAATTTTTTAAAGTAAAAATGCAAAAATAATTGTTGAAATAATTGAATTATTATTATCACCAGGATGACAAAAGCGGAAGTAGACACATAAGTCCTATCCCAATTCTCAAGTTATCTACTAACTTTAAAATTAACTAGCAAAAAGCAGAGCTTTGTAAGGGCTCGCAAAGTTATACTATCTAGTAATATTGTTATAAAAGTATTTTTATGAGAATTACATCTTTTAATGTATGGACTTTATTTATAATTATCTAACTAAAAAAACTCAGCGTATTTTTACCTAAACATTACATTTGCATCAAAGGCCCGCGTCGTCAGGCTTTGGACTAGGAATATTTGGTTTTTGTTTGTTGGTATTTTCAAGGAAAAATATGTATTAAAAATGAAGGTTGATCTTATAAAAAACACATTTTTGACATTTTGCTGAAATTTTTTTTTTTTAAATCATGAAGATCCTGGTTTTACGTCGATTTACGAAATCAAAATCAAAAAATGTTTTATTTAATTAAACCTTCAAAATTCTTGGACTACGCAGGCACGAAGAATTCACGGTAGACACTCAGCGAATACATTTTTCGAATTTTTCTCTCAGAGAAACTCTCGGAGTTCGATTCCAGAGTCAGGCAAATGAAAAAATGTGTTTTTTCAGTTTTCTGATAAAAACAACTTTGCCCGGGTTTAGAAAAGTGCCCTACTGGCAATAGGCTGGCCACCTATCACATTGTGGGACTTAAGTATCTTCAGCTAACCGTGGATGCACACGTTGTACTTCTGCCTACCTCTTCGGGGATACTGGCGTAAATATACCTTTTTTTTAGCTTTTCACCCTCGCCCTCGGGCTAAGATTGGGAATTGATCTCAACACAATATAAAATTAATACATCTGTACTGTTTCTCAATAAGCATATTGTGAACTCTCTAACGCTCTATTAACTCTGTTCCCAGCAAACCTCTAGACCTAAATTCTCCTTGTGCCTCCCACAATATTACTTCGAACTTCCCTTGCATTCTCCTTTCAATGATTTTATCATACACCTTCGATGCCAAACTGATCAAACTGATGGCCCTATAGCTATTGCAGTTTATACTTGAATCTCGCCTTTATACGAGGGCACGATAACCACGTGCCGCCAGTTAAATATGAAGAAAAAATTCATGAAGTAGGTAGTCTCTTAATAAGTTCAAAAATTCTAATAGAAAATGTATTTTCTATCAATTTTAACTCGTTAATTTAATAAAAGATGGCGTTACTAGTAATAAGATTCTAATACAAATTGTACCTTCTATTTTTTTTTTTTTATAAAATGTTATTTTTATAGTAGATAACAAATTTAGACATTAATATAAACTACAACGTCGAAGCTCAAACCTAAAAATGCGATATTTTTCCAGTAAAATGTACCACAAAAGTGCATAGAAAGTGGCCTAGTGTAGGGCTCGCTTCGCTCGCCCTGATAAAATAAAAATAAGTCTGATTCAAAATTTATAATTATTTGGTATGAATTATGAAATTACATAATTGACAATAATGAAAAATGCGGCAGTGCAATAAAGCTAAGAGCGTCCAATCAATTCGGCGACTCGCAGTATCCTCAAGCGCGGCTGGCTATCAGGCGACGATTAGACGCGCGATGCTTCTTCCTCAGCCATCTCGATGACGTCGATATGGTTCGATGCCGTTGTGTTGAAGATATGAACCAATTTATGCGCTTTTTGGGTTCCTAATCGATAACGAGACTTTGATTGAACCAGCCGAAGGTAGAGAAAATTCTTTCGAGAGCTGCTGTTGACGCTACTGCTGACATCAATTCTTTACAGCGTACCTGGAATGCTTCTTTACCATTTACGTCACTCGGGCTCATGATATGTATTAGCAGCACTCAAAGTTACACCCAACAACGCCATTGCATCAATCTTCATCCGTTAATTCTGTACATCTATTGAAAGTACGTATCTATTGTTATTTATGTATGTAGTAGCTGCAGCATGCAGCCCGCTGCATTATAAAAGTTTTTTGCGAATCCCGCGGGATCACCTAATTTTTCCGGGATAAAAATTAGCCTATGTGCTATTCCAGGTCATCATCTACCTGTGTATCAAATTTCATTCAAATCCGTTCAATAGCTTTTTTGCGTGATTGCGTAACAAACATCCATCCAAACATCCAAACTTTCGCATTTATAATCTATACATATATACATATACATATAATCTATACATATATACATATACATATAATCTATACATGTATAATAAAATCGTAGGAAAGTCAAAACTTGCATATTTTTTAAAAGAATACTTGGGGCGTGATCTACAATCGATATCGAAGCCAAAAATATAGTTTTAAGAATTTTCGTCTGTTTGTCTTTTTGTCTGTTCGTCTGTTCGTCTGTTCGTCTGTTCGTCTGTTCGTCTGTTCGTCTGTTCGTCTGCTCGTCTGTTCGTCTGTTCGTCTGTTCGTCTGTTCGTCTGTTCGTCTGTTCGTCTGTTCGTCTGTTCGTCTGTTCGTCTGTTCGTCTGTTCGTCTGCTCGTCTGTTAATAATAATAATAATAATAATATCTTTATTTGCATAAAATAGGGTACATAATAAGATCTTATTTAAAAAATATGCTTCTCTTTAATCCTATTTTGCCTGTTTTGTGGCATGCAAATGTTAAAATTATGTTTATAATCATAGTAAATTTAATTTAAAAAATAATAGTTTAAAAAACTAAAAAACACGCTTTTTATAGAAAACCGAATTAAAAAATAGAAAATAAATTTTAATAAATTTAAATTAAGAATAGTGTCAAAAATTTCAATAATTATAAATTAATAATAGTGTGAATAAAAAAAATAATTTTATTTTAAAAAAAGCGTGGGGTGCATGGTGTCAATAGTTATAAATATTTTATTGACAGATATGAGTAGAGTGGTTATCATTTCGGTAATATCTTAAAAAGCACCCCACGCTTTTTTTAAAATAAAATTATTTTTTTTATTCACACTATTATTAATTTATAATTATTGAAATTTTTGACACTATTCTTAATTTAAATTTATTAAAATTTATTTTCTATTTTTTAGTTCGGTTTTCTATAAAAAGCGTGTTTTTTAGTTTTTTAAACTATTATTTATTTTCTACTTTTTAGTTTGGTTTATTTATAATAGCTTGTTTCTTTAATTTTAAGCTATTGCACGACTCATGATGCGAAGCATCAGAGAGTGCTTTACGATCGAAAAATTTTTGTCATATATACATATCTTCACGCCAGATCCCTTACGGGGTAGGCAGAGAGAACCGAGTGCCATACATCACGATCCTTGCAGGTTTGTCTCGCTTCCTCCACATTCATCATTCTTTTCATACACACACGCCGGTTGCGAAGACTCTTGGCCAAGGTTAGGTTACACAAACTTGGCCCAAGTTAGGGTGACTCTAGGCTTGGCCAAGGCTAGGTTATTTAGTCTTGGCCCAAGCCTGGGTAATCATTGGAATGGCCAAGGCTGATTGCCCAGTTATGGCCCGGGCATAGGACAATATAGGTTTGCCAAGATGGGCTTCCCAATAATGTCCCAGGCATGGCCCCGTCGTTCGACTCTGGGGCTTCCTGTATGGGCTACTATTCTTTTATCAGAACTATTTTTTTTAACCATTTTGGTTTTGTAGTTTATTAAAAACTAGCTGCAGTGTGAAGCCCGCAGCATTATAAGTTTTTGGTGAATCCCGCGGGATTATCTAATTTTTCCGGGATAAAAATAGCATATGTGCTATTCCAGGTCATCATCTACCTGTGTGCCAAATTTCGTTCAAATCCGTTCAGTAGTTTTTGCGTGTTTGAGTAACAAACATCCGTCCAAACATCTATCCAAACATCCAAACTTTCGGATTTATAATGTTAATATAGATTTACTACAGATTTACTATAGATAAATTAGTGTATTGTCATCGGTTCTCGATAAATCTACAAAGTTTGAACGAAATCTGGCCGTTTAAAGTGGGTCAAAATCGTGCCCAAAGAAGTCGGTTACAAACAAACATACAAACATACAGGATCTTAGTTAGCACCAAGCACCAAAGTGCTCGTCGATACGAATCAAACGAGCCCAAACTCGATAGAGTTGTGTCATTAAATTACTGAGCTCCTATGACCACCTTCTGGCTTCATCATTGAACCCTGCAAGAACCTAGTTACCACCAAGCACCAATGTGCTCGTCAACATCAATCAAACGAACGCAAACTCGATAGAGTTTTGTCATTTAATTACTGAGCTCCTAGGGCCACCTTCTGGCTTCATCATCGGACCTTGCAGGATCCTAGTTACCACCAAGCACCAAAGTGCTCGTCAACATGAATCAAATGAGTCCAAACTCAAAAGACTTTTCATTCTACCTAGTCAATAGTCATTAACCGATTTTTAACCATTTAATTATTAAGTTCCTGTGGTCACCTTCCGATTCAGATTCATCAGATCCGCTGCATGTCATAATAAGGTTTTATTGTCATTCCATTAACATACGTATACAAAATTTCAGCTCAATCGGTAACCGGGAAGTGGATCAAATTTACTTACGAGATTTGATTTCAAACATCGAGATAGGTACAATAAATAAAAAATGCTCATAAAACAAAAACTACTGGGCCTACCTGAATCAAATTTTTATGGGACCAATTCGAAACTATTCCGCATCAAACAAAAAAAGAATCACGTAATTCGGTTCAGAAACCTCGGAGAAATCGGTGTACATACATAAAAAAATATATACCAGCCGAATTGAGAACCTTCTCCTTTTTTTGAAGTCGGTTAAAAATGGAATAATTTTATCAAAATAGTGTATTGTCATCGGTCCTCGATAAATCTACAAAGTTTGAACGAAATCTGGCCGTTTAAAGTCGGTCAAAATCGCGCCCAAAGAAGTCGGTTACAAACAAACATACAAACAAACATACAAACAAACATACAAACAAACATACAAACATACAGGTGAAGCTAATAAAAAGCGTGTAAAAAATGTTAATTATCATAGTAAATTTTAAATTTAATCTTATAGTAATTTTTTTTATATATATTTACTTACAATTACAATATTATCCTCACTAAATAAAGAGAAACACTTTAACTGTTCGTCTGCTCGTCTGTTTGTCTGTTTGTCTATATGTATGTCCGGGGTAAACTCAAAAAGTACTGCATAGATTTACTTCAAATTTTGCATGAATATTACTAATAGGTCGGGTCAACATATAGGCTACATATTATCACGCTATCACCTACGGGGGAGGTGCTGTGTGGAGTAAACGAAGTCCGCGCGGACTAAGTCGTGGGCAACAGCCAGTATTAATATAAATTATGTATGTAGTATGTATATGTGTGTCACTTGATAAATATATGTGTTTTATGTGTAATTCTTTAAATTTTCAAGTAAGTTTGTTATTTTGTTAAAAAAAAGTATCTTCGCGCCCGTATCCCCGAAAGGGTAGGCAGAGGTACAACAAGTGCACCCACGATTGGCCGAAGATACTTGGTCCCACAATGTGATAGGTGGCCAGCCTATCGCCAACCGGGCACTTTCCAATCCCGAGCAATGTTGTTTTTATCGGAAAACTGAAAAAACACATTTTATAATTGCCCGACCCAGGAATCGAACCCGGGACCTCATGCGGTCAACTCTGACACCGGACCACTAGACCACAGAGGCGATATTTTGTTCTCATTTACATTTATATATTACGCAAATTAAGATGCACCACCTCCATTAGTCGTTTTTGTTTTGCATGAGGTTGGCGTTACGTTTGACCTGTGTATGTTTTTATTGTGTACTAGCTGTTGCCCGCAACTTCGTCCGCTCGGACTTCGTTTACTCCGAACAGCTCCTCCCCCGCAGGTGATAGCGTGATAATATGTAGCTTATATGTTGACCCGACCTGTTAGTAATATTCATGCCAAATTTGAAGTAAATCCATGCTGTACTTTTTGAGTTTACCCCGGACATACATTGACTTTCCTACGATTTTATTATATGTATAGATTAATATAAATAAATAAAGTAATTAAAATTTGAAAGAATACGAACAAGGCCTTAAAACTTTCGGTGGTCAAGATATCTGGCTTTGTCCTTTTGTCGTGAGAGGTGGCACTAGCACACATTTGGGAGAATAAGACCTAGTACCGCAGTGCCCATGAACACCTTGACAGACCATTGTTGCCCTCCATCACGTGAGCGCAATAAATACCCGTGATCTGTCTCGACATGAACATATAACTCGTTAGAAAATGAAAAATAAACCAGGAAGCTGAAAACCGCATTTCAAAAAACTGAAATTATTAATTTTACCTCCAATTTACTTACTCAAAATACTTAAATTTGTTATAAATATATCTAGTTTTTTAAAAAAGAAATTGAACACCCACAAAAATTTACAACCAGATTTAAATATAACCTAGAATTCCCAATTTCAAACCTCAAAATGCACAGCTCCTGGCCAAACGTTATTGCGGTAAAAATATTTAATAAATTAGCCGAAAAATTTAATTCGGATGAAAATTATAAAAAAAATCTAACTGATGTTAAAAACTTATTGATAAATAAATGTTACTTTTTCCGGCGTAGGGATGTGACGACCCCATCGCCCACTGGTGGGATAATTTTTGTTCAAAAATTATCTAGCACCGGTGCAGTCAGTCAACCAAATTAGTGGTAGTGCCATACTGCATCTGCAACTGAATAGGCCGGCACGCCCGGGGAGATACCACTCTCTCACTTGACACCGACGTAAAGTAGCAGCTCCGCTGCTGCGTTTCGTCTGGTTTGTGAGAGTCCCGGAGGCCTAACCCCCCCCCCCCCCCCGCACACTATGAATGCGCTATTTAAAAAAAAACTACCCCAGGGGGGTACCACTTGCACCAGCAGTGGAGAATCCCCCCCTGAGCGTCCGTGCTCTGGATTCCAGCCAGATCATGGATGCTCAGGCTGCCCTGCGTATTCTGGGGGGGGCAAAATTGCGCTCATAGACAATTCTGTCCGGGGCAAACAGAGCAAGAAGACCATGGCACCCCCTACCACGCTTACTGTGGATTTCTGCAATATCAGGGGCCTTCATTCTAACCTGAACGCCGTCCACTACCATCTCGAGACGGCGAAGCCAGCTTTGCTCTTCTTGACCGAGACACAAATATCTTCTCCGGCTGATACTTCCTACCTCTCCTACCCGGGGTACAAACTGGAACATTCCTTTGTACCGCGGGCTGGTGTGTGCGCATACGTCAGAGAAGATATTTGTTACCGGCGCCTCGGCAGACTTGAAGGTCAGGACCTATCCATCCTCTGGTTACGCGTAGCTTGCGACGACCATCCACGCAGCTACGCGTGCCTATACAGGTCCCATAGCGGGAATACTGAAATTGACCGGCTCATTGAGCGCTTACAAACGGCTGTGGATTCCGTGTTAGAGCAGACCCCCTCCACAGAGATCGTGATCTTGGGCGATTTTAATGCCCACCACGCCGAATGGCTTTGTTCTCGCACCACCGATCATGCGGGGAGGTCTGTTCACGATTTTGCCTTGGCGTATGGTCTAACACAATTGGTAACCTCGCCTACGCGTGTTCCCGATGTGGATGGCCATACGCCTTCACTGTTGGATCTCCTGCTGACCTCTGACCCGGATCGTTATCAGGTATCGGTGGACGCTCCACTTGGCGCGTCGGACCACTGCCTGATCCGGAGCAAAGTGCCGGTCACGCGCCCATCACGGTCTCCCTTTGCAGGCTGTCGTCGCGTTTGGCACTATAGGTCAGCAGATTGGGACGGGATGCGGTCTTTCTTTGCATCCTACCCATGGGGGCGGTTGTGCTTCTCGCTGGATGATCCGAATGCTGTCGCTGACTCTGTCGCTGATGTGGTGCTGCAGGGCATGGAACTTTTCATTCCGTTTTCTGCGGTGCCCATCGGTGGCAAGTCTCAGCCTTGGTTTGGTCGCCACTGCAAAGCGGCTTTACGCCGAAAGCAGGATTGCTACCGAGCTTGGGCTGCTGCGTCGGCATCTCGTGATGTAAAAACTAGCGCATTACGAAAGGAGTACAACTCATCCTCGAGATTTTTCAAAAGAGCTATCGCCAAGGCAAAAGCGGAACACATTGGCAGAATTGGTGAGAAATTAGTTCGCCTTCCTTCTGGCACTCGCGCGTTCTGGTCTCTCGCCAAGGCTGTCTTAGGGAATTTCTCCCAGCCTTCCTTTCCATCCTTGCACAGAGACGATGACTCTCTGGCCCATTCCGCAAAGGAGAAAGCCGATCTTCTGGGCTCGTTCTTTGCGGCCAACTCGACTCTGGATGACCGAGGGAACACACCGCCTACCATCCCGCAGTGTGATAGTTCCATGCCAGAACTGCAGTTTCGGCAGTCAGCTGTGCGTAAAGCACTTCTTTCTTTGGACATCCACAAGTCGAGTGGGCCTGATGGCATCCCTCCTGTTGTGCTTAAAGTATGTGCTCCAGAGTTGGCGCCAGTATTGACGCACCTATTCCGGCTCTCCTATTCACTCGGCGTGGTACCGAATTCATGGAAAACAGCTTTAGTGCATCCCATTCCTAAAAAAGGAGATCGCTCTAATCCGTCAAACTATCGGCCAATAGCCATAACCTCCTTGTTCTCCAAAGTCATGGAGACACTTATAAACTGTCAGCTCCTGAAGTATTTAGAAGAGCACCAGCTGATTAGTGACCGTCAGTACGGTTTCCGTCGTGGCCGCTCAGCTGGTGATCTTCTAGTATACTTGACACATCGTTGGGCGGAGGCAGTTGAGTCCAAGGGGGAGGCATTGGCAGTTAGTTTAGACATAGCGAAGGCCTTCGATCGGGTATGGCATAAAGCGCTTCTCTCAAAGCTGCCTTCCTATGGGCTTCCCGAGAAACTATGCAAGTGGATCACCAGTTTTTTGGCTGATCGGAGCATTAAGGTCGTAGTCGACGGTGCATGCTCCGATCTTAAACCTGTCAATGCTGGTGTTCCCCAAGGCTGCGTGCTATCACCGACTCTGTTTCTTCTGCATATCAATGATATGTTGCGAATTAGTAACATACATTGCTATGCGGACGACAGTACTGTTGATGCTACATACTCCGGCCGTAGCGGTATTTCTCGGGAACACGTCGAAGAGGGCCGGATCAAGCTCGTGTCTGAACTCGAGAATCAATTAACTGATGTCTCAGAATGGGGTCGTCAAAACCTTATTACATTTAACCCCAAAAAGACGCAGCTCTGTGCGTTCACCGCAAAAAAAACACCCTTTGTCGTGTCACCTCGGTTCGAAAATACTCTCCTGACAGCCTCAGCCAGTATTGGAATTCTGGGAGTCGACATATCGAACAACGTTCAGTTCCGTGGTCATTTGGAAGGGAAGGCTAAACTAGCCTCCAAAAAGCTTGGTGTACTCAGTAGAGCAAAGCAGTACTTCATGCCAGCCCATCGCCTCCAACTTTACAAGGCCCAAATTCGACCTCACATGGAGTACTGTTCTCACCTCTGGGCCGGAGCTCCTCAGTACCAGCTTCTTCCACTTGATCGCATTCAACGTAGAGCGGTTCGAATCGTCGACGACCAGGCTATTTCTAATCGGCTTGACTCTTTGGCGTTACGCAGAGATGTAGGCTCGCTCTGCATCTTTTACCGTATTTATCATGGGGAGTGTTCCGACGAGTTGTTCGGACTAATGCCTGCCGCTAAATTCCACCATCGGACATCGCGTCAAAATTTAAAGTTCCATCCTCACCACCTCGATGTCTGGAAATCCACAACCGTGCGCTTTTGTCGACACCTTTTGCCTCGCATTACTCCTTTGTGGAATCTATTACCCTCGGGGGTGTTTCCGAATGGATACGACTTAGGGACCTTCAAGAAACGAGCTTATTCATTCTTAAAAGGCCGGCAACGCAGCTGCAATACCCCCGGTATTGCGGATGTCCATGGGCGGCGGTGATCACTTACCATCAGGTGCACCATCTGCTCGTTTGCCCCCTCTACTATAAAAAAAAAAAAAAAAAAAAATACTATAGTATAAATGAATTCTTGAACGATAAATTTTAATAAGAAAAATTTATTTATTCATAAAAGTGAAACATATATCTCTACATTGCTACACCTTATTATGATAAATATGTTGGTCCTAGAATATATTATTTAACACCTAAAAATGTTTAACATAATATTATGACGCAATAAAGTATTGAGTATTGAGTATTAGTTGTGAATTGTGACTTATAATAATTACATTTTTTATTTTATTTAATGGTGGGTACCATACGCCTGCATAGATCTATTATTATTGAGTCTTGGAGTGGAGTGGATTCAACACAATCGATGACACAAGTTTGTGCATTTATCGCCAAGAAATTGTGAAAAAAAAGCCAGCACTGATATTAACGATTAAAGAAATTTATTCCTAAAAAGACACAATGTCACTTACATGAGAATATACTTATTACAATAACTATAACTAAGTAATGGTCACCAAACGGTCAACAGCCTTATGTCTCAAACGGAAGGCGAGAAAATTCAATTATACATTTAGATAATTGAAACTTAAAATTTCTAAAAGCGGTTATTTAAAATTCTTAGTTTCAAATAACATTCAACATATCGATAATTTGGAGGCTAAAGCTAAGCTGGCGTCTAAGATACTTGGTGTTGTGGACAGGGCAAAACAGTACTTCACGCCAGCCGACGGTTTATGACTTACGAACTAATTTATGACTCCATAAGTCGCCAATTAAACCTGATAGAGTTTTCATCTTTGGACAGATGCTCCGCAATACCAGCTCTTTTCTCTTGACCGCATACAGTGCAGATCGACTCGAAACGTCAACGATCGAGCTCTTTCTGTCTGGTTCATTGGCATTACGAAGAGATGTTGGTTAATTTTGCATTTTCTATCACTTTTACCACAGGGAGTGTTTGGAGAAGTTGTTTTGTTTATTTCTACCCGCTGAATTCCTTCATCGGACATCACATCAAAATTTGAAATTCCACCCTCACTATCTTACATATCTTCACGTCAGATCCCTTACGGGTTAGGCAGAGAGAACCGAGTGCCATATATCGCGATCCTTGCAGGCTTGTCTCGCTTCCTCCATATTCATCACTCTTTTCATGCACATACGCCGGTTGCGAAGACTCTTGACACCACCTTCGGACAGTACCGTCACTATCTTCATGACTGAAAGACCACTATAATGCGATTGGAAGACTTTGTTTTTTTTTTTTTTTAAAGGGCAATGGGCCCACCTCTCGTTCCCACCACTGTAACTTCTGTAAACCAGAATCAACAGCGGCAACCGTCCTGATAACCTCTGAGTTGCGAGCTCAGGGTGCCCTGGGGAAAAGCTAAGCTGTCTTGGATCCCGCAACGAAATTAATCAGAAGTATATAGGAGGAGTAGGAAAATACATCCTGTTTCCCTCCCTTTTTAACAGGAGACAGCAAAATGTTAAAAGCATAAAAATGCTACGAAATGAGACTTTTACAATCAGGTTAAGCCTGATTGCTATTGCACCACGGAAGTTTGGAAATTAGGGACCTACCAGAATGGCCTACTTAATTTTGCTTCCAGTAGTAAGTGTGACAAAATCGTTTGAAGGCACGGAAGTTCCCACGTGTACCCACAAGATCGGAGTAATAAATTACACCGGATATACATTGGATACTATCAAGCATTTGACGACGTTCGTTTTGCCAAAGATTACACTCCCAAAGAATATGATGTGCAGTTTGTTCATATTTACAGTTTAATGTAGAGCACTCGCAAAAGGGAGAAGGAACTAATTTAAACGAGAATAATTTAGCTTTAAAATTACCGTGGCTAGTGAGAAACTGTGCAACACAATGATCTATTTCTATCCAAGTTTTACTTAAGCGATCCCGGATGCACGGGAAAAAGTTATATAAATGCCGTCCTTTAGTTGAACAAGACCAACGCGACTGCCATTCATCAATTAATTCATTAGTAACGTCGATTACGGGATTAAAAAGGCGACGTATTTTTGTTTGGGCTTGCGAGTTGATAAATTCTGGGTTAGTAAAATTCCTAGAATTGTAATACATTGAAGCCCGACGCTGAATTTCTAAATCTAATGGCAAGACGCCTGATAAAACGGGTAAAGCTTCGGAGCTTAAAGTGCGATATGCTTTGCATAGAAATATTAGTGCTAGACGCTAATTTTGAAGTAGTTTGCGCCGGATCGCACCACTCGTAACTTTATCAGCCCACGCTGAACAAGCATAACAGATACAACCTAAATACGTGGCGTTATAAATTATCTTTAAAGTGTTAAACGTTAAACCCCATGTCGAGGTAGATATGCCCGCAAAGGATATGAAATTCCGTTTAGCCTTTTCACCGATATAGTTAATATGATTTATAAAAGTATAATTTTTTTCTATGACCAAACCTAAATATGTTACCGATTCTTTTCTCTTTATTGTGCTATTATTTATTTTTATACTGGGAGATGATAGGAGCGAACCTTTTAATATTAAGTAAAACGTTTTATGGGGCGCAAAGCTTAAACGATTTCTCAAGCCCCAGTTGATGATCAAATTAAGACTAGTGTGAGCCAGCGACTCTATCTGTGCTCGTGTGTTAGCTTGTATCATTAAAGCAACATCGTCTGCATAACCTATAAGCGAGCATCCTTTCGGCAAGGCTAATGAGAATAAATCGTCAAATCCTAAGTTCCATAGATATGGTGAAAGTACTGATCCCTGAGGGCAGCCTAGAGTAAGGCGTTTAGACGCTGCGTAATGCCCTAGCTGCAATTTCGTATGACCGTTTTCTAGATACGATTTAATTAGCTTATATATATTTGAATAACACCCCCTTGTTTTTAATTTCAACAATAACATCGGCCACCAAGCGTTGTCAAAAGCACCAGAAATATCCAAAAAAAATTCCTACAACATAATTATTTCGCGACAATTCTACCATTTTTCTCATAGACAGCACTGCATCGATAGTGGATTTTCCGGCGGTAAATCCAAACTGTTGTTTATTGAACGTGGGCCCTCGTGGTAGAAGTCGAGGAACTATCAATCTTTCTAACAGTTTACCAAGGGACGGCAGAAGTGTAATGGGACGATAAGATTTAGGGTCATCCGTAGGCTTGTCACCGGACTTTGGAATAATTTTAAGATATCCTTGGCGCCATATTTTGGGAAAAACTCCTTCAGCAATACAACGATTTATTATTTTTAAAATAGAGTCCGGGGCCGCTAAACACGCATGTTTTATCATATAATTTGAGATTTTATCCTCTCCGGGGGCTTTTTTCGATGGTAAGTTGTTAACGGTGTTTAAAAGTTCGTCTAACGTTACAAGGCTCGACATGGGGGACAATGGTATCACGTCAACTTGCGATCTAATTTCACGATGATATTCGTTATCGCGCTCTAGATTATCATCCGGAATTAACGTATGCAAAAGAGCGTTCGCTGTCTCCTCTAAGCTAAGCGTATACGTATCGTTAATTTTAATATTATTATAAAAAGATAAATTATTTTTTGTACGATTTTTGATTTCATGATACATAGAAGACCAAGGGCCTTCTTTTTCTAATCTATCCGTAATTTTTAGCAGAAAATTTCTTTTTGCTAATGCAGTGGCGGCTCGATAGTGTGATCGGGTCTTTCTTAAATTAGCAAGAGCTTTAACATATTCGTCACCTTCCAAACGACGGCGCTTAAGTTTATTAAGGTGGCGTCTAGCTTTCCTAAAGTCTTGCCGTTTTTTAACTAAGCTGTCGTTCCACCATTCACACTTTTGAGTTTTTATTTTTGAATGACGACCTATAGCAATATCCGCGCAATCATCATCATGGAAGACTTTGTTTGCCTCGCACGACTACTTTTAAAACCAGTTTCCAGTGGATGTGTTTACAAGCCAATAAGACTTGGGGGCCTTTAAGAAAAGAGCTTACTAATTGCCTAAAAGACGACATCGCAGGACGACAACGGTCGCGTGGTGGGTCAGATGTCGCTGGGAGCCCGCACCCCCGCCGCCGCGGCCAGCTCGCTGCGCACGGTTGGCCGCTGTAGCGCGCGCGCCGCCTCCATCACTAGGTGCGGACATGGACCCTTCAGCGCTCTTGCTACCATACTTGTGCTACCGACAGCTTCTTAACGACACTATGTGCAGTAAACTCTACTCTCCAAACCGGAACACGACAGTGACCAGCACTGACGCTATTGTTACTTTACGCTGATAATTAGAAAGCTTTCTTCAATGAAGTGCAAGTACAACAGTTAATTCTGTCATAAAAATAAGTAGGTATCTATCAATCCATATTGATTTACACTATCTGGTCAAAATTCATGTGATTTAAGTTCTACTGACCTTCAAATTGTCCTCCAAAAGTCACGAATTACAATTGCAAATACGAGTATATCATGACACAACAGAAAATTAGCACATTTTATCACTATACGGTATTATAATATTTTTCAACTACGCGACCCGCGTATAATAAGACGTTTACATTATGCTAGGTACCTACTTCAAATTTCATTTACCAAACCATTCCGTGTGACAACTTCTCATGACGATGCAATTCTGAAACTTATTTAATTTGGAATAAGAATACATTCATTTGATATGCACACCACACAAAACAATTTAAACCCAAAAAACTATACAGTTTTAGAGATTACAAAAAGTACAGTTTTTACAAAAAGTATTTTTAGTTGTACGATAGCAGAACGCACAGTTGCTGATGGGATTGCAGCCCTATCAGGCTAGCATGGTGAAATCAGCAAAATTGCAAAAAAAAATACATCAATTTGTAGCTAAATAGTTGCTAATTAGTTGCCAAAACGACGATTTTGTTGCTCGTGCCAATCCCTAGAAATCGTGAATTATGCTATCGTGATATCAAGGTAGCAAGGTAACTTAATGAATTATATTCTTTTCCGTTCATCTTTATAGAAGATTTAGTTACTATTTTGTTGCTATATCTTAGATATCGCAAAAATTTTTTTAATAATTGTTTTTTTTTAATTTTTCTGTTCTTGCTATCTTGAAACTGGTTTTTCCTGGCATTAAAGAGTCTTTGAATTTTGTTGCTCATCAGGAGGCTACTCAAATACACTCAAACAACTAGCAACAAAATAGTTGAAACCGGTCAGCCGATTTTTGAATTTTTTTTTCATCTTCCTCATTCTTGCTATCTTGAAACTGATTTTTGTCGGCATAGAAAGTGTATTAAATTAGTTGCTCATCAGGAAAATACTCAAATACACTCCAAGTATCAGCAACAAAATAGTTGAAACCGGTCGGCCGATTTTTGAATTTTTTTTTCATCTTCCTCATTCTTGCTATCTTGAAACTGATTTTTGTCGGCATAGAAAGTGTATTAAATTAGTTGCTCATCAGGAAAATACTCAAATACACTCCAAGTATCAGCAACAAAATAGTTGAAACCGGTCGGCCGATTTTTGAATTTTTTTTTCATCTTCCTCATTCTTGCTATCTTGAAAGTGGGTTTTCCTGGTAATAAAGAGTCTTTGAAATTTGTTGCTCATCAGGAGGCTACTCAAATACACTCAAACAACTAGCAACAAAATAGTTGAAACCGGTCAGCCGATTTTTGAATTTTTTTTCCATCCTCCTCATTCTTGCTATCTTGAAACTGATTTCTTTCGGCATAGAAAGTGTATTAAATTTGTTGCTCATCAGGAGACTACTTAAATACACTCTAAGAACCAGCAACAAAATAGTTGAAACCGGTCCGCCGATTTTTGAATTTTTTTTTTCATCTTCCTCATTCTTGCTATCTTGAAACTGGTTTTTTCTGGTAAAAAAGAGTCTTTGAAATTTGTTGCTCATCAGGAAGCTACTTAAATACACTCAAACAAGTAGCAACAAAATAGTTGAAACCGGTCAGCCGATTTTTGAATTTTTTTTCTATCTTCCTCATTCTTGCTATCTTGAAACTGATTTTTGTCGGCATAGAAAGTGTATTAAATTAGTTGCTCATCAGGAAAATACTCAAATACACTCCAAGTATCAGCAACAAAATAGTTGAAACCGGTCGGCCGATTTTTGAATTTTTTTTTCATCTTCCTCATTCTTGCTATCTTGAAAGTGGGTTTTCCTGGTAATAAAGAGTCTTTGAAATTTGTTGCTCATCAGGAGGCTACTAAAATACACTCAAACAACTAGCAACAAAATAGTTGAAACCGGTCAGCCGATTTTTGAATTTTTTTTTTGCATCTTCCTCATTCTTGCTATCTTGAAACTTGTTTTCCCTGATAATGAAGAGTCTTTGAAATTTGTTGCTCATCAGGAGGCTACTCAAATACACTCAAACAACTAGCAACAAAATAGTTGAAACCGGTCAGCCGATTTTTGAATTTTTTTTCCATTTTCCTCACTCTTGCTATCTTGAAACTGATTTTTGTCGGCATAGAAAGTGTATTAAATTAGTTGCTCATCAGGAGGCTACTCAAATACTCTCTAAGAACCAGCAACAAAATAGTTAAAACCGGTTGGGTGATTTTTGAATTTTTTTTCATCTTCCTCATTCTTGCTATCTTGAAACTGATTTTTGTCGGCATAGAAAGTGTATTAAATTAGTTGCTCATCAGGAGAATACTCAAATACACTTCAAGTATCAGCAACAAAATAGTTGAAACCGGTAGGCTGATTTTTGAATTTTTTTTTTTCATCTTCCTTATTCTCGCTATCTTGAGATAGGTTTTTCTGGTGATAATGAATCTTTGAAATTTGCTGCTTATCAGGAGGCTACTCGAAAACACTCTAAGAACCAGCAACAAAATAGTTCACCTTCATCGGCTGATTTTTATTGTTTTTTCAAATTCTCAAAGAACTTCGCAAAGATCATCAATTAAGGTATTATTATTATTCAAAAAATTAATATAACTCAAAAAATTAATTTTTGTGTTATTTTGAGCTCTTCGACCTCAAAAGCCTCATAAAAGTTCGATGTAACAGAAATTATTAAATATTCCATCTGCCATAACTTTTGAATGACTCAAACGAATCTCACGCGGTTTTTAGCAATCGATGCAGTTTTTTTAATTTTACAAACAATTTGTAAACACATATCGATCTTGAAAAAATTCAATTTTTTCGATTCTTTTCGTCAACGATATCTCACGAACGACTCAACCAATTTTGACTTAACCAACGGCAATCGACGTGTTTTTTCAATGTTAAGAGCTGATTAGTTTTTTGGATCGATCGGTAAAGCCATTTAAAAGTTATTCTAGAAAAAACGCTTTTGAAAAATTTTTTAACTTCCCGCTAAGAATATCGAAGATTTTCGAAAAATCGGGAAGTTATTGGTTTTACCCCGTTTTATAAAAATCGAGTTTTCATCAGATCTCGACGTTTTAAGGTCCTAGGAATCTTCCCTGATGGTTAACGAGAGGGTGTCACCCTGTCTGTATGTATGTGTGTGTGTGTGTGTGTGCGTGTGTAAGTATGTGACCCGCTGATAACTTTTGAACGTCTTGTCCGATTTAAACCAACCAAAGTGCGTTCTAAATAGTTTCACTGAACTTAGATTTTCTGTAAGTTTGAACCGATTCGAACCGGTAGATTCTGAGAAATTTCAAAAAAACCGTGAAAAAAAAAATTTTCAAAACTGGTTTTTCTGGAATAATTTTTGAACGGCTTTACCGATCGATTCCAAAAGCTAATCACCTTTGAACATTGAAAAAACACGTCGATTGCCGTTGGGTAGGTCAAAATCGGTGTAGTCGTTCGTGAGATATCGTGAACAAAAGAAATGAAAAAAAATCGATTTTTTTTTCTCAAATCTCTGAAATTTTGTATCTGATCAATCCACATTAAATTTATTGGTGGAAGTTAGGAACTCAGCAAGAGATAAAAAAGTGACACTTTGAAATTTTTTGGTGGCTTGATCTCAAAAAAAAAAAAATTGGTGTATACTCGGTGTATATGCGCAGAGTATACACCGTGTATACTTGGTGTATACTCAGAATATAGCGATCCGTTAGGGCTAAATGTCATTATAAAGTTGGTTTAACAGCCTTTTGATTAGATCTCTAACACATGAACTTTTTGATTCCATTAAGATAATCAGTTATGTTATCTACCTTCTATTTTGGTCTGCCAATCATCAAACTAAAGCTTGAAGCTCTAAATTTTTTGATTGGTATGCCGGGTTATAAACGATCATGTTATAAAAATCACCCAACCGGT
This sequence comes from Apodemia mormo, assembly GCA_036924255.1. NCBI lineage: Eukaryota > Metazoa > Arthropoda > Insecta > Lepidoptera > Riodinidae > Apodemia > Apodemia mormo. The sequence continues at coordinate 245,463 of JAUPFN010000030.1, forward strand.
TTTAACTATTTTGTTGCTGGTTCTTAGAGTGTATTTGAGTAGCCTCCTGATGAGCAACAAATTTCGAAGACTCTTTATTACCAGGAAAAACAAGTTTCAAGATAGCAAGAATGAGGAAGATAGAAAAAAATTCAAAAATCGGCTGACCGGTTTCAACTATTTTGTTGCTAGTTGTTTGAATGTATTTGAGTAGCCTCCTGATGAGCAACAAATTTCAAAGACTCTTTATTACCAGGAAAACCCACTTTCAAGATAGCAAGAATGAGGAAGATGAAAAAAAAATTCAAAAATCGGCCGACCGGTTTCAACTATTTTGTTGCTGATACTTGGAGTGTATTTGAGTATTTTCCTGATGAGCAACTAATTTAATACACTTTATATGCCGACAAAAATCAGTTTCAAGATAGCAAGAATGAGGAAGATGAAAAAAAAATTCAAAAATCGGCCGACCGGTTTCAACTATTTTGTTGCTGATACTTGGAGTGTATTTGAGTATTTTCCTGATGAGCAACTAATTTAATACACTTTCTATGCCGACAAAAATCAGTTTCAAGATAGCAAGAATGAGGAAGATAGAAAAAAAATTCAAAAATCGGCTGACCGGTTTCAACTATTTTGTTGCTAGTTGTTTGAGTGTATTTAAGTAGCTTCCTGATGAGCAACAAATTTCAAAGACTCTTTTTTACCAGGAAAAACCAGTTTCAAGTTAGCAAGAATGAGGAAGATGAAAAAAAAATTCAAAAATCGGCGGACCGGTTTCAACTATTTTGTTGCTGGTTCTTAGAGTGTATTTAAATAGTCTCCTGATGAGCAACAAATTTAATACACTTTCTATGCCGAAAGAAATCAGTTTCAAGATAACAAGAATGAGGAGGATGGAAAAAAAATTCAAAAATCGGCTGACCGGTTTCAACTATTTTGTTGCTGATACTTGGAGTGTATTTGAGTATTTTCCTGATGAGCAACTAATTTAATACACTTTATATGCCGACAAAAATCAGTTTCAAGATAGCAAGAATGAGGAAGATGAAAAAAAAATTCAAAAATCGGCCGACCGGTTTCAACTATTTTGTTGCTGATACTTGGAGTGTATTTGAGTATTTTCCTGATGAGCAACTAATTTAATACACTTTCTATGCCGACAAAAATCAGTTTCAAGATAGCAAGAATGAGGAAGACAGAAAAAAAATTCAAAAATCGGCTGACCGGTTTCAACTATTTTGTTGCTAGTTGTTTGAGTGTATTTAAGTAGCTTCCTGATGAGCAACAAATTTCAAAGACTCTTTTTTACCAGAAAAAACCAGTTTCAAGATAGCAAGAATGAGGAAGATGAAAAAAAAAATTCAAAAATCGGCGGACCGGTTTCAACTATTTTGTTGCTGGTTCTTAGAGTGTATTTAAGTAGTCTCCTGATGAGCAACAAATTTAATACACTTTCTATGCCGAAAGAAATCAGTTTCAAGATAGCAAGAATGAGGAGGATGGAAAAAAAATTCAAAAATCGGCTGACCGGTTTCAACTATTTTGTTGCTAGTTGTTTGAGTGTATTTGAGTAGCCTCCTGATGAGCAACAAATTTCAAAGACTCTTTATTACCAGGAAAACCCACTTTCAAGATAGCAAGAATGAGGAAGATGAAAAAAAAATTCAAAAATCGGCCGACCGGTTTCAACTATTTTGTTGCTGATACTTGGAGTGTATTTGAGTATTTTCCTGATGAGCAACTAATTTAATACACTTTATATGCCGACAAAAATCAGTTTCAAGATAGCAAGAATGAGGAAGATGAAAAAAAAATTCAAAAATCGGCCGACCGGTTTCAACTATTTTGTTGCTGATACTTGGAGTGTATTTGAGTATTTTCCTGATGAGCAACTAATTTAATACACTTTCTATGCCGACAAAAATCAGTTTCAAGATAGCAAGAATGAGGAAGATAGAAAAAAAAATTCAAAAATCGGCTGACCAGTTTCAACTATTTTGTTGCTAGTTGTTTGAGTGTATTTAAGTAGCTTCCTGATGAGCAACAAATTTCAAAGACTCTTTTTTTACCAGGAAAAACCAGTTTCAAGATAGCAAGAATGAGGAAGATGAAAAAAAAATTCAAAAATCGGCGGACCGGTTTCAACTATTTTGTTGCTGGTTCTTAGAGTGTATTTAAGTAGTCTCCTGATGAGCAACAAATTTCAAAGACTTTATTACCAGGAAAACCCACTTTCAAGATAGCAAGAATGAGGCAGATGAAAAAAAAATTCCAAAAACGTCTGACCGGTTTCAACTATTTTGTTGCTAGTTGTTTGAGTGTATTTGAGTAGCCTCCTGATGAGCAACAAATTTCAAAGACTCTTTATTACCAGGAAAACCCACTTTCAAGATAGCAAGAATGAGGAAGATGAAAAAAAAATTCAAAAATCGGCCGACCGGTTTCAACTATTTTGTTGCTGATACTTGGAGTGTATTTGAGTATTTTCCTGATGAGCAACTAATTTAATACACTTTCTATGCCGACAAAAATCAGTTTCAAGATAGCAAGAATGAGGAAGATAGAAAAAAAATTCAAAAATCGGCTGACCGGTTTCAACTATTTTGTTGCTAGTTGTTTGAGTGTATTTAAGTAGCTTCCTGATGAGCAACAAATTTCAAAGACTCTTTTTTACCAGGAAAAACCAGTTTCAAGATAGCAAGAATGAGGAAGATGAAAAAAAATTCAAAAATCGGCGGACCGGTTTCAACTATTTTGTTGCTGGTTCTTAGAGTGTATTTAAGTAGTCTCCTGATGAGCAACAAATTTAATACACTTTCTATGCCGAAAGAAATCAGTTTCAAGATAGCAAGAATGAGGAGGATGGAAAAAAAATTCAAAAATCGGCTGACCGGTTTCAACTATTTTGTTGCTAGTTGTTTGAGTGTATTTGAGTAGCCTCCTGATGAGCAACAAATTTCAAAGACTCTTTATTACCAGGAAAACCCACTTTCAAGATAGCAAGAATGAGGAAGATGAAAAAAAAATTCAAAAATCGGCCGACCGGTTTCAACTATTTTGTTGCTGATACTTGGAGTGTATTTGAGTATTTTCCTGATGAGCAACTAATTTAATACACTTTCTATGCCGACAAAAATCAGTTTCAAGATAGCAAGAATGAGGAAGATGAAAAAAAAATTCAAAAATCGGCTGACCGGTTTCAACTATTTTGTTGCTAGTTGTTTGAGTGTATTTGAGTAGCTTCCTGATGAGCAACAAATTTCAAAGACTCTTTAATGCCAGGAAAAACTAGTTTCAAGATAGCAAGAACAGAAAAATTAAAAAAAACAATTATTAAAAAAATTTTTGCGATATCTAAGATATAGCAACAAAATAGTAACTAAATCTTCTATAAAGATGAACGGAAAAGAATATAATTCATTAAGTTACCTTGCTACCTTGATATCACGATAGCATAATTCACGATTTCTTAGGGATTGGCACGAGCAACAAAATCGTCGTTTTGGCAACTAATTAGCAACTATTTAGCTACAAATTGATGTATTTTTTTTTTGCAATTTTGCTGATTTCACCATGCTAGCCTGATAGGGCTTGGGATTGCCTCCATTTCGTAGTGCGTCAGGTATATTGGCTGAGGCGACAGTGGATGGTTTTACAGCCACTATGCGGAAATGCATAGCTTTTGCGTAGTCATGCAAACAAGTAACAATTTTCAGTGCCCTGTGAACAAACACTGGAATTCGTTATATACGGACTCGAGGCCTGCTATCCATTTAAAATGATTAGATATATTTCTTTACTGTTTATATTTTGTGCTTAATTTAAAAAAGCTAACATTATTTCTTAAGTTTTTTTTTTATATGTGTATTTTCAAATATATTATAACCTTGTTTCTGGATGTTATATATGTTAAATCTATACAAATAAATAACCTATTACCAATCGGTCGCCTTTTACGACTTGCCTGGCGGAACGGCAGTTGGCCTATTCTTTAAAGAAGCCTGGGATCACCACGGGGAAAAATTATCTCGTTTCATTGTCGACTTTTACCTACTTATTTTACAACAGCTCCGAAAATTTTAAAGAAGTGGGCATTATCAATGGTGGTAAAAATTCGAAACAAAAGAACTGTTTGGACATTTACTATTGAGAGTTGGTAAATCTTAGGTTTTACCGGAAAATCTTAAGATTTACCACAGTTCGGACTATTACAGTAACATATATAATACTAGCAAAAAGCAGAGCTTTGTAGGGGCTCGCAAAGTTATACTATGTAGTAATATTGTTAGAAAAGTATTTTTATGATAATTACATCTTTTAATGTATAGACTTTATTTATAATAATAAAGTGTATAAGTCTTTTAATGTATAGAAAAATAATAGTAGTTTGTTCACCAAGGCGAGAAAATGACCGATACCTTACGAGAGTGTAATTTCAATACACTCAAGTTAGGTATCGCATTTTCTCCCGAGTGATACATACTGCTTTATACTACACCAATGAGGAAAATAAAAACATTTTAGTTAAAATTTTTATTAAAATTATTACAATTATTGAAACTCCATAAATTCTTCATATGTTTTGTTGTACTCAGGCGGCGTAAATAAATTGTCATTCTCGCTACTAGACATAGACATCAGCCCCCCAAGACAAGTGGCATCAACGCTAGGAGAATAGAAAACAAAATGTATGGATTTGACATAAGCTGTTGATACGAGCGTAAACGAATTTGTAATTGGTAGCCAAGTGTCATTCGTGAAACGAAACGTTATATTGTATCGATCATCTTTGATCAATTTCATACAAAACCTTAGCCAAGTGGCACTTTTGACAAGCAAAATTGGTGATCCAATGATTAGCGAACGCTAGAACCCTGTAAATTACGCTAAAAATGGCGGATAATCACTATTATTTAATCAGCTGTTCTAAATCGTGGATAATATCTGTTAGAATTTTTGATAATTTTAAAGTAAAATGAACGCAAATTGCCATAATTTAAGAGTCCTAACCTAACTAGGGGGTTTTCAATACATTTTCTTTTTTTAAGTCGCAGACGCCTTTGTAATGAATTTCGGTTTTCATCCCCTAACTCCACGGGGAATTAACTCAGAGCAAAGTGACCTTGACAAAAGTTGGTGTCCCTCACCCCCTCCACGTAATGGTGCAACAAAAAAGGGGTGTTATATAGGGTTGAAATTTTCCATCAAAATTTTTCTAAGTCCTGCGCACGCTCTGACCGCCAACCGAGCTCTCTGTTCATTCTAATATAACGCATTGGCGTCATTTCGACCAAATTGGTAGCCAAGTGGATTATGGCTTGTTTAACGTTCGTTCCATACGAACTTTACGAATTATATCGAATATTGTCTCTGAATTGAATATAATAAAAATAAGAACAGAGTCGCTAAATCTGATTCAATTTTGATTGTATGTACCGCGTGAGTGCGAATAAGATAAAATATACTATCTTTTCTTCTTAATTACTGTCATGCCGTAAGTTTCTATATATCTAACATGTTAATTGAACCAACCTCCCTGGAGTAATAGTGTTCTGTGAATTGAACTCTGTCAGTATTACGGACTACCAATTTAAAGAGTTATAAAATTAAATACTGTCACCAAGATTTATGTATTTATCTTCATTGCTATCAAATTTGATTGTTTTAACATATTTTAAGTAAATCCTCTTTACCTACCTTACAAGTGAACGTAGAATTGTGCAAAATGTTATCGATAGTCACATTTTAAAACTTATGTTTCAGATTTATGAAAGCTGATGATAAATTTATTATTAAAAATGAACAAAAATATGCAAAACTGAACATATAAAACTTCTTTTTTACGTATTTTTTGGCATACATATTTACAGAAATGTAAAATTGATCGAAATCTATTACTACACTGAAAAATAAACTATCTTTCTTTGTTTCATTAAATTTACAAAATACAAGGGTTGTAACAAGAATATAGTGTTTATAACTTGAACTTATAGTGTCTGTAAAATATTTAAAGACGAAATATTATATTTATCATAATTAAGACATTATCAGCATTTTGCAAACCTATCACTACTTACAATGTGTCTAGGCAGTTCGTTAGAAGCGAACAATTGGGTAAACGAGTCACTAGTATTGTGGCTTCTAAGTGGTAGGGTTCTGCATTGTCTCGCCCGGGTCTAATACCACTGACCCACCTATTTCTGCAGCAATAGCAACAGTGCTTGTTACTGTCGTGTTCCGGTTTGGAGGGTAAGGTAGCCGGTAAATGTATGCATGTGACATTAATACCCCCTCCCCCCCGCCACAAGGATATCTCAAAGCACCATTAATAATGTGCCACCAAAAGCCTTCTAAATTTGCGTTAATTTTACTTTAAAATTATCAAAAATTCTCACAGATGTTATCCACGCTTTTGAACAGCTGATTGAATAATAGTGATCAACCGCCATTTTAAGCGTAATCTGCAGGGTTCTAGCGTTCGCTGATTATCGAATAATTCGCTACTATTTTGCTTGTCAAAAGTGCCACTCGGCTACGGTCTTGTACGAAAATTGACAAAAATGATCGATGCAATATAACGTTTCGTTTCACGAATGACACTTGGCTACCAATTACAAATTCGTTTACGCTCGTGTCATCAGCTTTTGACAAATCCATAAATTTCTCTTTCTATTGTACTAACGTTGATGCCACATCTTGGGGGGCAAGTCTTTTTTGCTTTTAATGCACTTTTCATATAAATAAAATTTATAACCTCGGTGAAAATAATACTTCAAAGTGACGTTTACCGTCAATTCAGAGACAATATTCGATATAATTCGTAAAGTTCGTATGGAACGAACATTGAACAAGCCATGATCCACTTGGCTACCAATTTGGCCTAAATATCACCAAAGCGTAATATTTGAATAGTTACTGAGCGTTTGCCACTTGTCTAGGGGGGCAGAACAGAATGTAAGAAGAAGATACAATAAAAAAGAAAATTCGCGCGTACAATCGTTTTTTTTAATATTGAGGAGGCAAATGTAATAAAGCACATACTGCCAAGTTTCCTTAGTAAATGCTAGTGGCCAGTAACATTTTGATGTGCTTCGAGATACAAAGTTATGAATTTAAAAAAGTTAAAGGAGGGGAGAAATCCCATACATTTTTGCCGCCCGCATATTGGTTCGCTTGGAATTAGGTACTTTCTCAAGCATAACTTCTCTCTCACTTCAACATTACGAGCCCGGTCCGCGTGAGCTACGCGACATATTTTTCTCTGTTCACACACTGTCCCCCCCTCTCTCTCTCTCTCTCTCTCTCTCTCTCTCTCTCTCTCTCTCTCTCTCTCTCTCTCTCTCTCTCTCTCTCTCTCTCTCTCTCTCTCTCCCTCCCTCCCCCCCTCCCTCCCTCCCCCCCCCCCTCCCTCCCCCCCCCCTCCCTCCCTCCCCCCCCCTCCCTCCCTTTTCGGGCGCCGGAGGTCAAACTGTACCATACACTCCGGGCGTTATAATGTTTTTCACCGCAGAAGCTGCTATGAATCATTTTAGCAAATGTGCTGCGGCAGAATTAGCAAAGTACGGCATTAGAGTGAATGTCATCTCCCCAGGACCTGTAAATACACCTATATTAGCGGTGTCTCTAAATCAATTGACGCATGAACATGTTACTAAAATCTCTGCCCTTGGCAGAGCATCTGAGCCAGAAGAAATCGCCGAGTTAGTTTTGTTTGTGGCTTCAGACAAGGGCAGGTCCATCACTGGCTCTAATTTCAATATTGATAATGGATTGCTGTTGAGATAATGGTGTAGATAACTATACAGGCTGTATTTTTTAAACACGAGACCTGTGGAAGGAGAGTACTCGGTATTCAATTCTGAGCCCAAATATCTATAAAACATATGACCTTAGTTTTTGACCAAATTATTCTATAAAATACATTAATAATAAATATCAAGCGCGCAAGAGGTGGACTAAATGCCTACTTAGACAAGTACGAGGCGCTGTAGGACAATTAATTTTGCTGACGGTTAATTTTTTGCGCTAGCCGCCATGCCGAACGGCCGGGTGCGAGCGCCGTTCATCTTCAATTTGTACCAATTCACCGTGACGTTCGAATGTGTATTCACGTGTAACGCAATAAACATTCTCGCATATTTTTGCGATTGTGTTTGAATTATAATGACAATGACATCTTATCAGTATTCTAATGAAGATTATTGGGATATGGTACCAGCCTATGCGTTATGTAATGATTATGTGTGACGTGCTACTACAACAAGATGTTTCCAAATCCACCAAATTCAGAAGAAAAATCAACAATTGAGATTATTAATATTATATCAGCTGTGTCTTCCACTATTACTACCTAGTTTTTTTAAATTATAGCATGCTTAAAACATTTTTCATATTTAGTGCCTAGGTATTTTTGCCTGTCCGAAGCGAGGATCAAAGTAAATTACTTGTTTAATACGGGGAGGTAGATTTTTACATTATCTATCTACCTACTGATGTGATGACTTGTAAAGGCGCAATGGTGACAACAAGCTTCGAGACTAGTCACAATATTTTAATTACTGTTTTCTCGGTTATTCATTACTTTTTAACATTATTATTCGATATATACAAGCGTGAATTTTCATCGGTTTAAATCAGTCTCTCGTTTAAAAAAGCATACTGTATATTTTATGCATCCGTGACTTTTGACTAAAGACTAGAGCAGAGCTTCCCAAACTGTGCATTTTGACTCCATCTTAAGAGCGTCATGAGGCAATAGATAAGGTGTCTGTGTCATGAAAGATTCAATAACAAGTAATAAAATTGTCTAGCGATCTCAGCCTTAAGCTCCAATATTACAGACACATTTGAATTATGAACTTCAGTTTCTAATGAACATCTTGGTAGCCAACAAAGTAAAAAAAAGCCTCCTTAATATTTATTCTTATGTTTTACTTTCGTTTTTTGATAAATTCTAACTCATTCTAACCTAATGTTAGAACTACAACTGGTAGGTACTTTTAGGCTAGAGATAAGGGGGAATTGCAAAAAGTGCCAATTTCCAAGGGTGTCACAATAGAAATAAGTTTGGGAAGCCCTGGTTAGAATAAATTAAGCTATGACTATAAATGCTCAATAAATCCATCATTAAATAATTTAAACACAAGACCTGTCTTTTATTTGATTTGAATTTAGTCATGGTAGTTAGAGTATTTTTTATTTATTTTTATATCATTGGACAGCAAACAAGCAGACGACTCACGTGATGGAAAGAAAAATTAATGCCTGACACCAAAGATGCATTGCTATCCATCCTGCACGTGTTATTGGCATCCCGTCAGCAGCGTCTCGTGCGGCGGGATGCCAATAACACGTGCATAAGACTGCCTTCTACGTTACCCGCATTCCCGCTACTGCGGCAGGAATAGATAAGACAGTGGTACAAAATACTGGTCAAGAAGTTGCGGAACTCTACCACCTAGTAGTCACGTTGATAGCGATACGTGAAGCCAATCTGTCACCTTTTGCGATGTTCCCGGCAGTACGACAGTTGGTCTATTCTTCAAAAGAGCCTGGACCAACGCGAGGAAAAGATCAACTGCCTTACTGCCAAACATCTCTTAAAAGGGGAGAGAGGGGTAACACTTATCACTAACATCGTGACAACTATGCGCTGCGGAACACTCCCAGTTCCGCAATATCTGGACCGAGTTATGGTATCACAGCAGTAACGTTTGGTATATGCGTGTTTGGTACATGCGGTACATGAGTGGCCGTGTCTATTTATTATGCATACTTTACAATCGCCATACCCGAATCGATGCTTCCGCTTCCGTATTTTAGTTGGGAAAGTAAAGTAGCCTAAATATAAATATAAATATTCACGAGACAAATTACACTGACTGATCTAACCCCAAAGTAAGCAGATTATTTACTTGTGTTATGGGAGTTAGTCAACGATAATGATACATAGAAATACATATATAAATACTAGAATATATTTAATAAACACCCAAACCTTGAAATACAAACATTTATGCTCATCACACAAACGCTTGTCCCCGTCGGGATCGAACCAACTACTCGACCAACGGGGCGGGCGGAAGGGGGGGGGGGGTGTAATGGATTACAATCTTATCAACCAGTAGCATTAATAATATATTTTTACGGTTTTGTTATCATATTTATCAAATACTAGCAGTTATTCGTGACCTCGTTCGGGTGACCTAAAATTATTAATTCTGTATACGCTGGAATATGTTGTTCTCTACAAGTGAAATGTATCTTCACGCCCGTATCCCCGAAGAGCTAAGCAGAGGTACAACAAGTGCACCCACGATTAGCCGAAGATAATTGGTCCCACAAATGTGATAGGTGGCAAGCCTATCGCCAACCGGGCACTTTCTGATCACGGGCAACTTTGTGTTTATCAGAAAACTGAAAAACACTTTTTTTATGTGTCCCACCCGAGAATCGAACCCGGGACCTCATGTCGTTAACGCCAACGCAGGACCACTAGACCACAGAGGCGACTACAGGCGAAATGATTTTTAGAAATAAAAAAAGAAAGAAAATATATATTTGCAAGAATATGGGTGTTACAAGTTGTTAAAAATTAATTAAGTTACCGACATATTCTACCATTATATGGTGTGCAAATATTTAAAAATTATTATTACCTATATAATAATATTACATTGAAAACTCTGTATCGGTTTTTTAGAATTATTATCAGATCGGAACGCGGCCACACACTGAGAAGATCCGGGGGAAGAAACTCAGCGGGCTTGTCTTTTTTCTCTATTTTATATACTTATTACTAATGTACAAGAATAATTTCACATCACAAAAGTATTTTTATAATTACAAATTTCACTATTTACAAACTTTATTACATTGAAATTGTTTTAAGATGAAATCAACAAACTTATATTTCTAGAGACTTCAGAATTTGTTTTAAATAGCTTTTGGTGCTTTTTTAAAAATACGCATACTTCAAAAATAAACAAACATGGTAAGGAAAGTATCTTAAGATACTTGAAAAGTTATTTACAGGAATGTAACTGATTAACACCACATATTGCTCGAATACATTTCTTTTGGACTCTAAAAATTCGTACCAATTCAAGAAAATTTCGCCAAATAGGAATTCCATATTGTAGATTAGAAGAGACATATCCATGGTATGCTAAAAGGGAGGCTTTAACGTTTCCTCCTTCTCTTAGTCTTCTCAAGACATAAACAAATCTATCAATCTTATTACATAGAGATTCAATGTATGCTTTCCAATTACAATATTTGTCAATTCATTATTCTTACAAAATTCTATTTTCCTATATTTCATTTATCATCTATATTTATATTATTGAAAAATATATTTGTGTTCTTAGTAATATTACTGTGGTAGTTCCGAAATTCAACTAATTTTGTTTTAGTTATATTAACTTTTAAATAATTATTAATTATCCAGTCTGAAACTTGGAGAAAGGTTTCAGTTGTTTCATTTACCAAGTCATTTTTATTTTTGCATTTAATAAGTAGTGTAGTGTCATCAGCAAATAAAAATCAATCATGTTTTATACAATCAGTGAGATCATTGATATAAATTAAAAATAGCAATACCTTGTACCAAGGGGCATAGCTGCCCTGTGGTACAAGGTAATTTGAAGTATGTACTTTTTTATGGTTTCCGCATATTTTAGATATTTCAACGCATTGTTTCCTGTTCTCCAAATAACACTTTATTCAATCTAAAGACTTCCTTCTAATACCATATTTTGTTATATATTTGTATATGTTTTCATAATAAAATATTGTGTGAAACCTTACTCATATCCATAAATACACAAAGTGAATACATTTTCTTACTGAGACATTCAGTTATGCTCTTTACTAAATCAAAACATGCTAATGAAGTAGACCTGCCTTTCCTAATATTGATTATTTTTATTACATCAAAATCCGGTAAATTTAAAATCGATCGAGTACTTTCCGAGTCAAATTATTATAAACAAACAAACAAATTAAATCTTGTTATCTTTATAATATTAGTAAAATACCACCTATATATAAAAAAATCATAAAAATCATAAAAAAACGGTCGAGCCGTTTCAGACAAACCGGGTGCGGAGCCAAGGCTCACACTCGCCCCCTGATTTACGTCCAATTTTCAAATTATTGGAATTCTCTGTCATTTTTTTAAATCTCATAAGATAGAATACAAATAACTCTCCTGATGGAAAGAGAAACCATCGCCAATAGACACAAAAAATGTGCATTATGCGTTGCTATTCGTAATGCCACATGTATTAAGTCTACCGGCTACTTTACCCTTCAAACCAGAACACGATAATGATAACCATCGACGCTATTGCGGCAGGAATAGATAAGGCGGTGGTGCCAAATAACCGGGCGAGTCATTGAGGAACTCTATTACTTAGTAGTCACGATAATAGTGACACGAATAGACAATTCAGAGCTCTACCACCTAGTAGCCACGATGGCAGCGACTGGCATAGCTAATCGGTCGCCTTTTACCAACTTTATATATAGTTGGTCTATTTCGTCAAAGGAGCCCGGACCAACATGGAGATTTCTTCCTCTTCTTTCCCCCCCCCCCCCCCCCCCCTGAACCAAATCCTCAATCGGCGCTGGTCGTAAACACACTAACATGGGATTTTATACATTAAATTGAGTGAAGTGAACATAAGGAGGCCCAGAATTACCATTTGAGGTTCACACATGTGTTAAAATATTACATACTCACTGTGCCTCGTGACTTCGTTCCCAGGACCCAAAAACCATACTTACTGTGTCATAGTCGCATGAAAAGGTGGCCCATTACAGAAGTTACTCCGGAATAATGTAGCTTTCCATGGGTGAAATAATTTTAAACTCTTTAGTTTAAAATTATTTCGTGTTGGTGATATAGCCCCCCGTCTCCCCCGTGTTAGTCCGGATACCCTTTGAAAAACAGACCAGTTGCCGTTCTGCCAGGCAGTTGGTATGGAATGGTACTACAGCTTTACCTAATTGCCGCAGAAACATCAGTGCTTGTTATTATCGTGTTCCAGTTTGGAAAGTAAGGTAGCCAGTAAACTTATGCATGTGACATTAAAACCCTGACACAATGATAGCAATACACCATTAACATCTTTGGTGTCTACAAACGATGGTTGTCTCTTTTATCAGGAAAGCCATCTGCTCATAGGAATCTTGGTGAATTGAGTTAACATATTATGCTTAAATTATCAAAAGTAAAGAGTGATTTTGAAGCCGATGCCTCACATTACACAATGAAACTAACTTTTTGGTGTAACATATATTTAACTTAATATTTGCGTTTTCAGCAATAATATTTGCACGTGTATACCACGAATTTTAATTACAAACTTATCAAATAAAAATTAAGGAACAAACATCTTCAAACAACTTTTTCAAACGATTAGTATTTTAATTTTTAATGACAGTTACTTATTTTCATTTTGATGGAAAAAACGGCATAATCTATGGTCTAAGTAAGTTATTAAATATTCTAAGTGACGTTCAAAATATGTTAATGTTTTGTTTATTCACTTTTAACTTAAGTCATTAAATTATATTTTACTCCAATTAAACCCACTGTGTATATTATATTATTAGCAGTATAATTTATCAAATTTGTAGCTGTTTCTTCACCAATCCATAGATGCACCAGAGAATATATCCATAGAATACATATTTGATGACTTCATAAAAAAAGTTATCCTGTAAAAGATATAGATACCTAATTATTAAAAATAATTTAATTGAAGTGATTAAATTATTTAAATAATACTATGAATGATATTTAGTTATTTAACTAAAATAAGTCTCAAAGCTGAAAAGGCAAATGAGTTAAGTAGGATACAGCTTGAATCATCCGCTTATATGCTTTCATTCATCTCGATTAGCAATCATAATCGCCGCATTTGTCAACCTTAACATCAACTGTTTTGTTAAGAGCGATGACTGAACCAAACAGCTTTACTTTCTTTTCAGTATACGGACTCAAGCCATATATTAAACTTAAACCGAAGAACCAATAGGTAACCTTAACCAAACATGTTAATCAATCAGTCACCAATCCGCACAGGTAAGTAAGCGTTTACTCTGTCTCGTTCATTATCGTATATGCTCAAAAAGGTTTAATAATACATAATCGCTACGTTGTAGTTGAAGCGACAGATTAAGTAGTAACTAGGGCGAGCGAAGCGAGCCCTGCACTAGGCCACTTTCTATGCATTTTTGTGGTATTTGTTACTGAAAAAGTATCGTGAAAACTGTGTTGTATGAGCCAGTTCTTCTCTAAATTTTAGCCATACTAATTATATGAATGCATATATCTTTTGCCTGTTGTAATGGTATAATATGTTACATAAAGAACATATTTTGTATAATTAGAAGATTTTACCCCGTGTTAGTTCCGGGTAATGGTGTGACTGATATATTAGTATTCGCTAAGATATTAGTAATATTGAAAAGATTCGTGGATTAGTAATCCGGCGAACTGTAATATGCTAATATTTCATATTCGCCTAATATCTGTAACGGCTATCCAAAATGAATAGAATAATATCATTCGGTATTCGGAATAGTTCGGATTCACTAGATTGGCGCCCGTCGGATTCGGATACGCCGCGTCCGAATCCGGATACGCCGCGTCGTAAGTACGAATGAGACGGACGTATTTCCTGCAGTATCAGATCTTATTAATGTTGTTTTAAGGTCCAAATTACAGTGAAATTTTAGTTAATACTGATATATTAATTAAGATATTTTCCTGCCGTATGAGTATAAGATCTTATGTCTGTTACTTTAAGGTCCAAATTACAGTGAAATATTAGTTATTTTCCTGCCGTATCACTATCAGATCTTATTACTGTTACTTTAAGGTCCAAATTACAGTGAAATATTAGTTAATACTGACATATTAGTTAAGACATTATAATATTTCAAAGTGAATATATTAGTATCACCTAATCTTGAGAAATATCGGTATTAACCCATCTCTAGTTCCGGGCTCCTTTGAAGAACAGACCAACTGCCGTTCTGCCAGACAGGTCGTAAAAGGCGACCGATTGGCTATGCAAGTCACCACCATCGTGACTACTAGGTGGTAGAGTTCTGCATGGTCTCGCCCGGATCTAGCACCACCGCCTTACCTATTCCTGTCGCAACAGTGTCAGTGCTTGTCACTGTCGTGTACCGGTGCGGAGGGTAAGGTAGCCGGTAAACTTATGCATGTAGTATTAGACCTCGCTACAAGATAGCAACGCACCATTAAAATCTTTGGTGTCTATAGGCGATGGTTGACTCTTACCATCAGGAGACCCCTCTGCTTGTTTGATATCTTATGATATAAAAAAATGAATTTGATGATTACAAGTACTTTCTCTTATGAGTGGTAACTTCGTTACTTTTGTTGTTGTTTTCTAATTGAAATTATTTTGGTAGTTACAATACTTTTTATAATTAATCTTAGTGGATTATTAGTAAAATAAAATACTTTTAAGTGTTGTTTAACATTTACTTTAAAAATATATACTCTAGGCGAACCTTCTATCTAAGTATTAAATAATGTTATATAATAAACATAAAATTTATAATCATAACCACTCGCTATTAACCAAATGCTATTCGTATTATTTTTTTAATGTCAAACATAGATTTTATGTTGTGGAACAACCTTGAGAAATAATTTTTGTTTTCTTAAATACAGTTACAAATTAAATAAATCACAAAAAGTATAAGAAGTGTGTACTTAAGAAATAAGAAATGAAGCATGCTCTTGTAAAGAAAATCCAACCAAAACCATTTTCATGTAAAATGTTGCCAAGACGAGAGCTCATGGCTTGCACTGTAAAAAGTTATCAGATCTTATGTAACGCCAAGCTTCTAACTCTTCATGATCTAACTTCACATGCCGAAACTCTACAATAAACTAACTCTGCATGTCCTACACTACGTGCTTTAACTCTACATGCCCTAATTCTACAAGCTCTAACTTCATAAGCTCTACATTCTAGTTAAAATGTGTTACTTGGCCGTTTCGTTGCTTTAGGCACTATGGCTAAACAAAAAAGTACCATCACACCATACATAACACAAATGCATTACATGCTACTTAGTGCATTGAAACGGCCAAGTCACATATTTTAACCTAGAGTGTATAGTTTATGAAGTTAGAGCTTGCAGAATTAGGGCATGTAGAGTTAAAGAACGTAGTGTAGGGCATGTAGAGTTAGTTAGTAATTACTTCAATGTAATCATAGGTTGTGAACAAGTCTTTGTGAAGAACATAATTACGATTTAATCGATTGATTGGTTTTGTTTCATCAACATTTATATTGATTAGTGAATTTTCTGAATTTCGGCTGAATGTCGAATTTCGGCCGTATGTCGAATTTCAGCCTTATGTCGATTTTCGACCGACTGCCGAATTTCGGTCGAATTTCGACCAAATGTCGAATATCGGTGGAATATCGTATTTCGGCCACATGTTGAATTTCGGCCAAGTGACGAATTTCGCCGAGTGGTCGAAGTTTCGACCCATTCTAGTTAAATTAATAGGATGAATAAAATTACCCGACATAACTAACTAAAAAACTAATTCTCAGAATTTTTAAATAAGAAATTATGGTATTTAATTTGCAAAATTTTCACGAAACCTTATATGGAACTGCGGTGATGCAACGGAAATGAAAGGTAGTGTAAGGAATGGGGCAAACTTAATCAAAAGGTAAGAATTTGAGGAGATCACAGAGCGGCACTATAGTCGACCCACTCCCACCACACTTTCTTACACGTCAGAAGCAAAAGCAGTAACACACAAATTATGTACTCAACGCACATTTCACTCCGCAACCGAAGCATCTTCAGGAGAGTCGAATAGAACTTCACTCTATGAAAGGTGAAGAAGCATTAATTGCTAAATTACAAATAATTTTTAAATGCAAGCTACGCTGCCAAACTAGGAAATTGTCTTAAAAGACGTATCCATTTAATTCGTGGGAGTAGTAAATGAATGGATACTGATTTGCGAATCGCTAGTTCATTCGGTTTGCCATACAAAATTCACCGTTTTCTGATTTAAAAAATATTTTTAAGTTTTGGTTGATAGAAATAATTAGTTAAGTCAGATTTTACGATTAAAATATTTTTATATAGACACATAAAAGCTACTAATATTTAATTTTGAATAAAATTATTCGAATAATCGAATTATTCGAATAATGTCATTCACAATCGCCCATTTTTATGGAGAAGTGTTTTAAGGCGGTGAAGTGTGCGTCGTATAACCGTCATTCTCGTATTTTAATATGTTAGCAGTAGCAGTTTGTTGTCTCTGCAACAAAATATATAACATATTAATCTATGGTAGTACGAAACAATAAAGCTGTCTTCTTAGTCCACATTATCGTGATGGGCAACTTCAGAACCCTACATTGCGCGTGGCCCGTCACGCACTTTATAAATTTTTGTTTTATTAATCTCTAACTACTTTAGAATTAATATTGAACTAAGCTGCTGAAATACGATTTTAAAGTTTCATAGTAAGTTAAAATTAACTCCTCATTTTTACACGCTTTTTATTAGCTTCACCTTTATGTTTGTATGTTTGTTTGTAACCGACTTCTTTGGGCGCGATTTTGACCCACTTTAAACGGCCAGATTTCGTTCAAACTTTGTAGATTTATCGAGGACCGATGACAACTTGCATCGACCGTCCACAAGATGCAAGGCTGTAGAGTCGATCATGGAGTAATTTATCTAGGTTCTCGACTGTTTGCAGCTGGACAAGCTTACGTAGCACTTAGTCGTGTAAGATCTTTGGACGGAATTCGAATTGAAGAACTTGATTGCTCAAAGCTAACAAGTCAAACCCCATGTAACAGAGAAGCATTAGATGAAATGATTTGATTACGAAGTAACACGTAGTAAGACTTGTCGCTATCACTTGTTCAGCAATAAACTTATGCCATTAAGTCTCACTGTATAGATTGTCAACTGAAAATAATTACAGTTACTTATATGTACGTATCACGGAATTAATAGTCGATTAGAACAAATAAAAAGTTTGGAAAATCCAAAAGTGCACACTCACAATGTTCAATTAATTATTAAATATTAAAAAAAAACAAAAAAAAACCAAAAAAATGTACATAATATTTATAGATATAGATATATCACCATCCATGTTAATTTTACATGGATATATATCGATATAAAGTCTTGTAGTTTTTGTTTTTTATTAATTATAATTAAACGACACTGAATTAATTAGCCATTCGTATTCGATGATCTACAATTGTCGATTAGAATTTTAAAAAAAAATTAACTCAAATAATTGATTTTTTCATAAGTTACAGTGTGTCCGGAGTTTCATACATGGCGGACAGGAAAATTGTTTGACCTATTTTGATATTTTTTTCCGTTTCTATTGCACTAAATTAATTTTAGCAAGTATAGAATATAAGTAACTGTAATTATTTTCAGTTGACAATCTATACAGTGAGACTTAATGGCATAAGTTTATTGCTGAACAAGTGATAGCGACAAGTCTTACTACGTGTTACTTCGTAATCGAATCATTAAATTATCTCGACAATAGAATGCAAAATATCTTGATTCCGTTAACTAACAAGGCTATAATACTAAAAATAGTTGCCAAAATAAGGCGAAAAAAATTTTTCGATCGTAAAGCACTCTCTGATGCTTCGCATCATAAGTCGTGCAATAGTTTAAAATTAAAAACACAAGCTATAATAATAGTTTAAAAAACTAAAAAACACACTTTTTACAGAAAACCGAACTAAAAAATAGAAAATAAATGTTAATAAATTTAAATTAAGAATAGTGTTAAAAATTTCAATAAATATAAATTAATAATAGTGTGAATTAAAAAAATATTTTATTTAAAAAAAAAACGTGGGGTGCTTTTTAAGATATTATTTAAATGATAATCACTTTACTCATATCTGTCAATAAAATATTTATAACTATTAACACCATGCACCCCACGCTTTTTTAAAATAAAATATTTTTTTATTCACACTATTATTAATTTATATTTATTGAAATTTTTAATACTATTCTTAATTTAAATTTATTAAAATTTATTTTCTATTTTTTAGTTCGGGTTTCTATAAAAAGCGTGTTTTTTAGTTTTTTTAAACTATTATTTTATAAAACTAAATGCAAAATAGCGCAAACATTTTGAAATCACAGAGTGGCACTTCAATTAATACGTCGGGACAAAAGTATTTTCGTATTTTTAACCGACTTAAAAAAGAGGAGGTTCTTAATTCGGCCGGTATATTTTTTTTTTATGTATATACACCGATTTAGCCGAGGTTTCTGAACCGATTTACGTCATTCTTTTTTGTTCGATGCGAAATAGTTTCGAATTAGTCCCATAAAAATTTGATTCTTGTAGGCCCAGTAATTTTTATTTTATGAGCATTTTTTATTTATTTTATCTATGCCGATGTCTGAAATCAAATCTCGCAAGTAAATTTGATCCACTTCCCGGTTACCGATTGAGCTGAAATTTTGTATACGTGTGTAAATTGGATGACAATGAAAACTTATTATGAGATAGATCTGATCTGATGATGGAATCAGAAGGTGACCACACGAACTCAGTAATTAAATGGTTAAAAATCGTTTAATGACAAAACTCTATCGGGTTTTTTGCTCGTTTGATTCGTGTTGACGAAAACTTTGGTAATTGGTGGTAACTAGGATCCTCCAGGGTCCGACGATGAAGACAGAAGTTGGCCATAGGAGCTCAGTACTTAAATGACACAACTCTATCGAGTTTGGGCTCGTTTGACTCGTGTTGACGAATTCTTTGGTGCTTGGTGCTAACTAAGATCCTGCAGGGACCGATGATAAAGCCAGAAGATGGCCAAAGGAGCTCAGTAAATAAATAACAGAAGTCTATCGAGTTTGGGCTTGTTTGATCGGTGTTGACGAGCACTTTGGTGCTTGGTGGTAACTATAATCCTGTAAGGTGACTGATGATGAAGCTAGAAGATGGTTATAGAGGAGCTCAGTATTTAAAGTAATTAAAATTTAAAAAAAAAAGTAATTAAAATATTTGCACACTATATCATGGTAGAATATGTTGGTAACTTAATCAAATTTTAATAACTTGTAACTCCCATATTCTGGCAAATAAATAATTTCTTTTTTCTTTGTTTGTTTCTTTCTTTCTTTCTTAAATGACAGAACTCTTTCAAGTTTGGGCTCGGTTGAATGGTGTTGACGAGCACTTTGGTGCTTGGTGATAGCTAGGATCCTGCAGGGTCCGATGATGAAGCCAGAAGGTGGCCATAGCAGCTCAGTACTTAAATGACACAACTCTATCGAGTTTGGGCTCGTTTGACTCGTGTTGACGAATTCTTTGGTGCTTGGTGCTAACTAAGATCCTGCAGGGACCGATGATAAAGCCAGAAGATGGCCAAAGGAGCTCAGTAAATAAATAACAGAAGTCTATCGAGTTTGGGCTTGTTTGATCGGTGTTGACGAGCACTTTGGTGCTTGGTGGTAACTAGAATCCTGTAAGGTGACTGATGATGAAGCTAGAAGATGGTTATAGGGAGCTCAGTATTTAAAGTAATTAAAATTTAAAAAAAAAGTAATTAAAATATTTGCACACCATATCATGGTAGAATATGTTGGTAACTTAATCAAATTTTAATAACTTGTAACTCCCATATTCTGGCAAATAAATAATTTCTTTTTCTTTGTTTCTTTCTTTCTTTCTTTCTTAAATGTAGCTCCTCCGGAAGGAAATCAAAACCTGCTGTGGCTAATGACGTCTGTTGTTTTGGATATAATAATTTCTTACAGATTGTACATGGTACTTCAGCATATTACTTATTATTATTATAAAATTACGCTCAGTCATTGAACGAAGTCTTTGTGACGTCTGACGCGCTGCCGCTACTCGGTTCTCACTTTACTGAGCAGACTCGGTTGCTGTACAGTTTCGTATCACTTCTAATCTATGAATTCTCTGCTCGGCGAACTCCTTAGCTAAACGCTCCTTAATGAGACCAATAATTCTATGAGCCTTCTGCTCGGCAGATTCATTCGCTAGACGCTCATTAATGAAACAAAGTCTATTAGCTCTCTGCTCAAAAGACTCATTCGCTAGACGCTCTTGGATCTTACATAGTCTAGAATTATACTGTTCAAAAGTTTCTTGACGTTAGCGTGATTTTCTATATGCTTTCATGGCCAACAAATGTTTTTCACGATCTTTAATAGTCTCACAAGAACGTGACAATGTGTTTCGAAGAGCATTTTTACGGAGACGACTACTTTTATCCATTCCGGTTTTTTGAGATCTAGCCACGCTGCATCAGTTGTAGATCTACCTATAAATATTTGACAATACAACAATACACTAAAAAGTATTAAATAAAAATAACTACGTTAAAAAACCGACTTCAAAAACTAAAAAGTAAAAAATAATAAAGATTTAATATTAATTAAATACTACCTATTATTTATATGTGCTATTTACTAATAGGTTTGAAGTCTGTGCTAAGCCAATCCGGCACGCACGCGCGGACAGACTTCGTTGACGCACGTCTTGAATACATAAAATTTTTGAAAGAAAGAAAGAAAATATTTATTTGCAAGAATTAATGGGTGTTACAAGTTGTTAAAAATGAATTAAGCTAACAACATATTCAACCATTATGTAGTGTAAATTTTAAATTAAAAAATTTGATGCGTGTTAGCTTAATTGATAATTCTACATTAATTCACATGACCATTTAGTTTAGAAATTCTGTTGAATACATTTTTTTTAATAGTATAAGATAGCAAACAAGCAGATGGGTCTCCTGGTGGGAAGTGTCAACCATCGCCTATAGACACCAACGGTGTTAATGGTGCGTTGCTATCTTGTAGCGAGGTCTAATGCCACATGCATAAGTTTATTGGCTACCTCACTCTACAAACCGGAACACACTGACGCTATTGCAGCAGGAATATGTAAGGCGGTGGTACCAGACCCGGGCGAGACAATAACACATAATGATTGAATATGTTGTTAGCTTAATTAATTTTTAACAACTTGTAACACCCATTAATTCTTGCAAATAAATATTTTCTTTCTTTCTTTCAAAAATTTTATGTATTCAAGACGTGCGTCAACGACGTCTGCCCGCGCGTGCGTGCCGGATTGGCTTAGCACAGACTTCAAACCTATTAGTAAATAGCACATATAAATAATAGGTAGTATTTAATTAATATTAAATCTTTATTATTTTTTACTTTTTATTTTTTGAAGTCGGTTTTTAACGTAGTTATTTTTTAAATGTATTATTAGTAATCAAATCTCTTTGGCTGTACTAAATATAACTGGCTGGTTTTAATACCATTAAATGATGATATTCTGAAGATGCAATAAATAAATAAAAAAACTAGTTCCCGCCATTTTTCAATTGTTTTTCAAGCAAGCAAAATGAACTTAATATGTGACGAAGAAATTCGG
Organism: Apodemia mormo; assembly: GCA_036924255.1. Lineage (NCBI taxonomy): Eukaryota > Metazoa > Arthropoda > Insecta > Lepidoptera > Riodinidae > Apodemia > Apodemia mormo. Next base: position 267,958 of record JAUPFN010000030.1, read on the forward strand.
TACATTTTAAAGTTTTATTACAAAAGAGTTAAAAATGCGACAAACGCCGCGAATAAAATTTGTGCGGTTTACGGACCTAATGCGGTATCAATAGGAGTAGCACAAATGCGGTTCAAGTGTTTCAAGTCTCGAAATTTTAGTGTGAAAAATGAGGTTCCCTCTGGACGCCCTGTCACAAATAAAGTCAATGCCATCTTTGAGAAAGTGGAGCAAGATTGACAGATTAGTAGCTACGACACTGCTGAAGAACCAGGTGTTGATCATAAAACAGTTTTACGTCATTTACGAAAGTCTGGGTACAAGAAAAATTTTGACATTTGGGTACCACATGATCACACTGATAGAAACCTAATGCAACGTGTTTCCATTTGCGATTCTTTGTTGAAACGTAACAATTCCGAACTATTTCTTAAACAGTTGATTACGGGTGGTGAAAAATGGGTGACTTACGATAAGAATGTGTGAAAAATATCATGGTTGAAGCATGGACAAGCCCAACAGACCGTGGCAAAGGCCGGCCTGACTCGGAACGAAGTGATGCTTTGTGTATGGTGGGATTGGAAAGGAATCGTACACTATGACCTCTTGTCACCGGGTAAAACTATCGATCTGACCTCTACTGTCAGTAACTGATGAGGTTAAAAAAGCTATTAAGAAAAACCATCAGGAGCTGGTAAATAGGAAGGGCGTGATGTTCCACCATGACAACGCTAGACCGCATCTATAGTCACGCAGCAAAATTTGAGAGAGCTTGGATGGGATATGTTGATGCATCCTCCGTATAGCCCTGACCTTGCTCCATCAGATTTCCACCTGTTTCGGTCATAGCAGAACTCTTTAGGAAGCATAAAGCTAACCTCAAAAGAACACTGTGAACACTACCTGTCATATTTTTTAAATCAAAAATCTCAAAATTTCTACAGGAATGAGATCATGGTACAACCCACAACGTGGCAACAAGTCATCGATCAAAATGGCACATACATGTTATAAATAAATAAAAAATTATACATAATTTTTTTTTTCCTTTGTATGAACAATATGAAAATACTTTTATTAACCAGCAAAAAGCAGAGCTTTGTAAGGGCTCGCAAAGTTATACTACCTAGTAATATTGTTAAGAAAGTATTTTTATGAGAATTACATATTTTAATGTATGGACTTCATTTATAATTATCTAACCCAAAAAAAGCCAGCGTATTTTTATCCAAACGATATATTCTCATCAAAGGCGTCGTCAGGCTTTGGTCTACAAGGGCGCAGGAAAATAAAACCAAAGTAAAAAACATGTTTCTAAGGCAATTTTTTTTTTAAACTTACAATCCTTTAAATTTTCTTGTTTTATTAAAATCCTTTAAATTTTCTTGTTTTATTAAAAACACGATTTTTATTATTATATCAATGTTATCTACACCGAACAAATATAAAAGTTATCTACTAAAATTTTACACCATATTTTCTGGTCCACCTTATTAATTAGTTCGGCCTACCTATAATATGTAGCAACTCAAGATCCATCTCGCGTCACCAAATCATCGCCGCTCTTAAAGCCTAATATTGATAGAAATATAAATCTGACATTATTTTATAAGTAATTACAGTTAATTTAAAGTGGGATAAAATTATATACTAGGAAACACCTAAATGTTTAGGGAGAACCGTGTAAGCTAGCAATACAGAAATTGTGTTTATTTTTAAGTTTACCCACTATCATTTTTAAAAAATATTTTGTTTATATTATATCAAAAACTAAACTGTCAGTACAGAATATTACGTCCTGAAGATGCTTTAAAAAGCGAAACTGGTCGATAAAATTAAATAATTTAGTGTATAATAATAGTGAAATAAAAGTACAAGTGAGTGATAAACTAGTTTCAACTAAAAAAAAAATGATAGAAATCAATTTTCATTTACGAACGAACGAATTTCCTTACGGCAGGCTTGGAGGGGATAGGGATTTTACTGCGCGACCGAACTGAAAAAAATGTGATAGTAAAACCGTAAGAAAAATGCGTGGAATAAAAGCGTTAAATGAGACGTGCGCAGGCGCGACAGTCGCATACACAAGCGAGTAGTGCCGTTTAGCCGAAGGAATTTCGTTCCTACCTGGTGTCCCGCGACACCACATCATTTTTTCTAAAATTTTCTAGATACTCCTGGGATGTAATGGTCTCGAAGCGCAATGCAAAATATTGCAACAGAGAAGAAGTCGACTATCGGACAGACGAAAAAAATAAGTTCAGAGAATCTAAACTTGTAATCAATCGGCTTTATGATATCCAAGAAGTCTGTGACACCGAACTTACTTTATTAGATCTTCTCTCTTTTTGCCGCCAAATCGCCATGGGAATGGAATTTCTCGCTTCAAACAGAGTGAGTGGTTCACAGGGATTTAGCAGCAAGAAACATTTTGGTTACTCGAGACAGGACCCTGAAGATTGCAGATTTCGGTTTATCCAGAGATATTTATCAAGAAAATCAATATAAACAGAAGGGAAATGGCAAAATGCCTGTAAAATGGATGGCCTTAGAATCTTTGACACGAAGGATTTATACAACGCAAAGTGACGTACTTGTCACTTCACTTGTACTGTTACACTTGTACTGTGAAAAATCTGTAAACGGTTGACCTCGCAGGCCATCCCTGACACTTACCGCTAAATTAAGGTATTTTAAATTCAAAAGATAAAAACTATAAGCATAGATTTCTTTTCCAGTTCTAAGAAATATTGAAATATCTCAATTGCTAAGTCACAAAAAACAAAAAGAAAACACGAATGAACCAACGAAACAATCATACATGCAGTTTATTTTGATAAAAATGGCAGTACATTGATTTTTGAAAAACTGTATATTTTGGAAACGATGATCAAATTGATCAATATTCAAATGGTCAATTTCAAATGGCATTCAACTCAATTTAACTATTGCTTTAGCTACATAATCGGTAGGTTCAAAAATTTCGAAGCAATGTCAAAAAAACATTTTTTTCAATAACTTTCGTCATTGATAGATACCAAACAAAGTGACTGATTTTTATCCAATTAACGGTACTTGACACAGTTTTTTAAGGAGAAAAGCTGTTTTTTTTTTCAATCAATCAATCAATTTCAATCGGTATATTAGCCTGAAAGTTATTTCAAAAACATTAAGTAAGTTTGCTAAAAACAACGTAATGTTAATATTTGAAAAGCTGTAACTTTCGAATATAAAATTCAATTTTAATTTTTAAAACGGCATTCGACGTAATTTTTTTAGTACTAAAATATTGTAGAATACTAAAAATGATTGGTTGAAATATTTCGAAGTTATGTCGAAAAAAGACTTTTTCAACATTTTCGTCAACGATTACTTCCAAACAGATAAACCAATTTGATGCAATTTATGCATAAGACTTAATTTTTTTTGAGAATATAGCTGATTAGTTTTTGTACTCAATCAGTACATTAATCTGGAAGTTATATTTAAAAAAATATTTCACCAAAATTTCTTTTTGGGTTTTTTCAAAATTTTATCAAAATCCCTTGGGCCCATTTGGTTCAAATTTTCAGGAAGTCAAAGTTGAATGGAACCCAATCGAATGCCATCAACCGCATTTCGATCGGTCCAGCCGTTCAAAAGTTATGAGATGTTTACATACAGACATACATACACACACACGAACACACACACACACACATACATACAGACACACTGACGTCATCGCGAAAATATTTGAAAAAGGTTCCCAGGACCTTAAAACGCGGACATCTGGTGAAAATTCGATTGTTGAAAATCGGAGCCAAATCCGTAACTTCCTTATCCACATACGTAGTAGGAAGTTCAAAAGTACAAGTGTATTAATAGATTAATATTGTATTAAAATGGAGTAAATGAAAATGAATTAAATCTACCACGCCAAAGTAACGTTTTAACTCGTTAGCGTTTTAACTCGTTAGTTTCGTAATAGATGGCGTTAGTAGTAATAAAATTCTAATACATGTATTTTTATTTCTTTTCTTATTATTTATAAAAGGGTACTTTAATGGTATATCATATCTAGACATGAATTTAAACTACCACGTCAAAGCTCAAACCTCGAAGTGCGATATTTTTTCAGTAACAGATACCACAAAAGTGCATACAAAGTGGCCTAGTGTAGGTGTGATAAAAGTTATACTTCACAACTAATATTCAATACTTTGTTGCGACATTTTTAGGTGTTAAATAATACATTATATTTGTATTAGCCCCGACCTTATATATTACTCATTAAAGATTTTATTATGCATATGTATTAAACATTAGAACCAAGTTGCTTAATCAGAAAGAATCATGCATAAAAAAAGCAATACGCACATGTTTAAATTATACCACGACTACGTCTTCCGCGCAGTCATGTATTAAATTTCACACTAATAGTTTAAAAGTAATTTAATTACAAGCCATAAAACTAAAAATTTAATGAATCTAAATCGATAAATAATTCTTTGAATGTAATTCGCAGAACTGAACGTATTGTTGGTGCTTTTTTAAACTCCAAGATATTTTTATTAAAACTTATTTTGAAATTTCATAACAAAAACTATTTCTGGTTGATAAAAAATGACGCTTTTAGAAAATAGATATTTAAGTATAATACCCTCGATCCCCGAATATTTTAAGGGAAAAAGTATACTTATTACAGGTGGTTCAGGTGAGCAGAATTTATATTTTTATCCTTACTAAGCATTTCTTTTTAAGCTCATTATTTTTCCCTACGTAAAGCTTATGAGAGCCTAGAGAAATAAATATTACTTAAGAAATACTACACACATATTTTTCTTATACTAGCGACCTGCTCGCGGTTTCACCCGCGTAGCTTTTGTTGCCGTGGGAATATCGGAAAGATTTATATACTAAAACCTTCCTCAAGAATCTATCTATTAAAAAAATCTATCTATTAAAAAAATCTATCTATTAAAAAAACTGTATCAAAATTCGCTGCGTAGCTTTAAAGATTTAAGCATACATACGGACAAAGGAACATAGGGACAGATAGAGAAAGCGACTTTGTTTTATACTATGTAGTGAATATAACAAACAAGCAGATTTTTTTAATATCATAAGATAGCAAACAAGCAAATGGGTCTCCTGATGGAAAGAGTCAAAAAGAAGAGTGTGAAGAGTGAAGAGTCAACAAAAGAGTGAAAATATGTTAATGGTGCGTTGCTATCTTGTGGCGAGGTCTAATGCCACATACATAAGTTTACCGGCTACCTTACCCTCCAAACTGGAACACGACAGTGACTAGCGCTGAGCGTCAGCGCTTGTAGCAGGAATAGATAAGGCGGTGATACCGGACCCAGGCAGCACAATGCAGAACTCTACCACCTAGTCGCCACAATGGTAGTGACTCGCGTAGCCAATCGGTCGCTTTTTACGACCTGCCTGGCAGAACGGCAGTTGGTCTATTCTTTAAAGGGAGCCGGGTCAACACGAGATAAATTAAAAATTATGAACTTTGTTCATTTTTAGGGTTCCGTACCTAAAAGGTAAAACGGGACGCTATTACTACGCCTTCCCTGTCCGTCTGTCTGTCACCAGGCTGTATCTCATACACTGTGATAGCTAGAAAGCTGAAATTTCCACAAATTATGTATTTCTGTTGTCGCTATAACAAAACATACTAAAAATAAATGATGTGGTGTCGCGGGACACCAGGTAGGAACGAACTTCCTTCGGCTAAACGGCACTACTCGCTTGTGTACGCGACTGTCGCGCCTGCGCACGTCTCATTTAACGCTTTTATTCCACGCATTTTTCTTACGGTTTTACTATCACATTTTTTTCAGTTCGGTCGCGCAGCAAAATCCCTATCCCCTCCGAGCCTGCCGTAAGGAACTTCGTTCCAAAAACTTAAAATATTAACTGGGTCCCCATACAATAAACGTGTTTTTTTTTGCTATGATGGTACGGAAGTGCACGAGTCCGACTCGCACTTGGCTGTTTTTTTTAATAGCAAGAGTGAAATATTAAATAAATTGACCAGTTATTGGTCTGAGCCCATTTAAAGAATATTTCAGCTGCTTTTTAATTAACAACAACATATATCACGCCAACTCCCTTATGGAGCAGGCAGGGAGAACTGATTGCCGTATGTCACGGTCCAGACAGACTTGACTTGCTTCTTGCATATTCATAACTCTCTTCATGCCAACATGTCGGTTTAGAAGACTTAACACTATCTTCGGACAGCACCAGACCGATTTGGTCATATTATGTCAGTCTTGATCTCCCCCGGTATTGAAATTCATCCACATTCGCATTGTATATCTGTTTTGTTACCCTTTCATCTACCATTCTTTCAATATGTCTGAATCGACGGAGCATGCCCTTTCTCCTTTACACCGATACTGTCTTCCAATACCAACCTCTCTCACCTCGGAATTACGACGCAATATTTGCCTTTTCAAATTTTATTTTATCTATTTATTTCGACACCTTTCTGCACAGCAATTCTACTTGAAATTATGACGATGACAAATCATTTATTGTTATGAAACATAAGTAAAAACAAAATAGTTTGACGGGTAATTGAAGCACTCGGGAAAAAAACGCCAGTCAAAGAACGTGATGTCACGTCAATGTCACGGTAATATTATCTATACAGTATTCTAACTTCATACAAACGGACGAAGCGCGAGCTATGACTAAGCTTCTCGGTCTCGGCATTGCGCTCGGCATGCAGGCAGTCGCGAATGTGCCGCAGGGAAAAAATGGACGGTATGTTTCTTTTAACAATAACTACGCAATTTTCTTATAAAAATAACTTCAGTTCAAGTACACATTTAACATGACGAGTGTATTTAAATTTACGGATCGAAAAACACACATTTTAATTGAACACAGGAAGTGTTCACAGATTCAATTCACAAAATATTTTATTTGTTTATATAAAAAAGTATATTTACAATTAAATTACATAGTGGAACCCTAGGAAGATAGCTGACGCTGCAACTGCAACTTGTGTTCTTTAGTTATTTTCCCATGGGAACACTTATGAGTATCAATTTGCTGAATTGTATTTACGTCATCCACCACGACTTCCATATTGTAAATTTATAATTATAATTCACTTTTACTTCTCACTTCGAGGTAGACAGTCAGATTAGGCTTAGAATATAAACATATAATTGTAATTGTTTTATTTTAAATAAAGTAGTAAAATAATTTTGTTTTTTTTTTCGAACCTCCGATTGCAGCTAACGTAATTATTACAAAGCCAAATGGAAACATAAAGTAGGCAACTGTTATTAAGGTGCTGGAGGCGGGCAGCCCTATTGCGTGTTTTCGTACCGCGCAGCTGTAGGCATTTATTACAAAGATACGGCTGAGTTACAATTATGAGAGACAAATATCTCGTTTATCCTAACATGCCGTGGCGTATGGAAACATTGTTATTATTATTGTTTACTAGCTGACCCGGCAAACGTTGTTCTGCCAACTTTGCGTCTACTTTCCGTTTTTTTTTCTACATTTTTTTAACTTTTAAACCTAACCTGAACCTCTAATGAATATTTTAAAACCAAAATTAGCCAAATCGACCCAGCTGTTCTCCAGTTTTAGCGAGACTAACGAACAGCAATTGATTTTTATATATGTAAATAATATTTGAGTATGATGATCTATTTGGTTATCCAAGCACATGTAATAAACGAGAATGACGAGGGTCCATACAAAGTTCGCCTTGAAACATCGCATGTTGACGGATGCTTATCGTATTGTAAAACAATATTATTAATTTGTTCTGGAATATTTGTGTCACGGTCCCTTTTTTATGGTTAAATACATGAAAATCCTTTTAATTCACAATAATTATTACACACTTTTCAAGTTATTCACGTCGCAATATATCGTCATCGTAAATATTATATAGCTTGGCAAAAAAGAGTGCGTTGCGGTGCGTTGCGGTGCGTGCGTGCGTGCGGATTGAACTAAAATTCACTAGTTATGGTAACATTAAAGTTATCGAGATTCGCGTCATAAGCGTCATTTGTTCCTTGTTTACTAATAATTTCACATTTTTATTATATTTCTAGTCTAGTAGTTTTGGATCATATTCAATGGAACAAATAAACAATCACATTGTATCTTGTAGCTAAACTTCGAAGTATCAAAAGTAATTATGCAGTATATGTGATACAATATAATAGTTTATGTTGTATCACATATGCTGCATAAAAGTGGCGGCTCTCATATTTGATTTTAACCACTTAAAAGTTAAAAGATGAACAATGTTTGACTACAATAACAAAAAAAAACGATCACAGACTAAATAATAGACACTCGTTTCTTTTATTTCTGTAGGATAATACTACGAGTAGCTTGTTTATGCAACATTCTTCATATATATATATATATATATATATATATATATATATATATATATATATATATATATATATATATATATTGTTATGTTTCCACAAGATTTGATTCAACATTTTGTGGAAATTCAATGCTACGTAAACTTCAATGACTAATATCTCAGAAAATATCGATCTTAGTGATTTGGTGCTAAGGACCTTTTTTGTAGAGAATTGAATTTCCTACAAAATTATCATTTACATTTTTTTGTATGTCTTGTTGTTTATGAGATAATGAGTGAAAAAACAAGAATTCTATGAAAAATTCGGTTTGGCGGTCCGTACTACCCCGCCAGTATGAGTTACGACTTCGCGACAATGGACACTTTTGTAGAGCATTCAATTCTGAAAAAACCCGTCCATGGTCAAAGCGATGCTATGAAATGCCACTGAGCTATAGAAATTTAAAAAAAAATGAAAGTTCTCGTATATTTCAAATGGGAAATCTTCACACGCTGTGTAGGAGTACTTAATATTAATATTAAGGGCTCATACTTTCAGAGAATTTTTTTGGGTGTATTTCCAACAAAATTTCGGGATGGGAGCGAAAAAAAAATAGTCGCAAAAAAAAAGCACCCTAATATATATATATATATATATATATATATATATATATATATATATATATATATATATATATACATATATACATATAACCCCCAATTTTAAATTTTGCCCTGTGGTTAAGCATTTGATCTGTTGAGTGGAAACTACTTTAGGACAAGCGACTACTTAGATTCTTGTTCATAAAACCGTTCTCCTACAAAGGAGTCACAAGATATTTGTTTGATATTACACAGATGCTACATTCTGAACCAGAGTCAAATATAAAAGGTAATTAAATTTCACTTAGTGTAATACACCATGTGACGCTCTGGAACAGATGTTGACTGGTTTTCTGTTTTCGGAACTCGAAGTGGCAACTTCTTTCTTCTTGTAGCGCTTCGGACAAATGGAAGCTATGTGCCTGGGACGGGGTCACAACATACATAGCATACCACTGGTGGTCGGCCACTGGACACGCCACAGAGATAGTGGTAGATGACCTGCTTTCGCTGCAAGCAAAAATTATTTGAGATAAGTTTCCGTTTATCACGGCAATCGTTGTCACGATGTTTGATTCTGTCACAAAAATTGCAACTTCCTCAAAATGCAGTGGTGCTATTAAATTGGTTCATATCTACGTCTAAAAGGAAGAACCCTTCAAGTTATATAAATATAGCTTGCCAAGACAGCAGCTTGTGAAGTAGGTGACGGCATGACTCATAAGTGAGTGAGTAGGTACAATGATTTGATCAACCCCGTCTAATTTTTTCTTTTCTATAATTCTTTTACTTAAGGTACACCACAAAAATGATGTGAGTCAGATGATGCGTTTTTGGAACGACAGAAGCATCTCATTAAAAACAAAGCAGAGGCTGGTTCATACGCTGATGTTCTCCATATTTATGTACGGCGTAGAGTCATGGACACTAAGAGCTGCAGACAGACGTCGCATTGATGCGTTTGAAATGTGGTGCTGGAGGAAAATGTTACGTATCCCCTGGACAGCATACAGGACCGACGCCTCCATACTAAAACAACATGGAGTAAAGACCAGACTGTCTGCTACGTGCCTTCAGAGAATTCTATAATACTTCGGCCACATCTCTAAAAAAGCAAGGAGACAATCTCGAAAAGCTAATCTTGACCGGAAAAGTAGAAGACAAAAGACCACGTGGTCGTACGCCTATGCGATGGTCAGACCAGGTTTGCACCAATCTCATGTCTTAAAAGTTTTATAATTCTATGCACGCTGCTGAAGATAGAGTCCAATTGCGTAATATTGTGCTATCAAGAACGATCTAATGAGGAGGTTACAACCCTCAGTAATTAAGAATACGAAGCAAGGAGGAGGACACCAGTTAGTCATATCGTCTGCTTCATCAGAATCAAAGTATATCAACTTAATGGGAGTAGATGCATTTACAGAACGTGAATTAATTTTTTCTGCTATTTTTCAAAGAATAGTTTCCATACCACAAGCGAAAAGAGACATTTACTGTTCTTCATAATTAACCGAAATAGTTTGTGCTGAAGTGGGAGTGAATCCGATCCCAATTCTGATGTAGGAAGAGGGTCAGATATGATAAATAAAATGCGGATGTGGTGATATAACAGCTTTTTATATTTTGATCAACTTTCCATTATTAATTACTAGTTCTCTTTAACAATTCCGATCATATTATTCCTTACTACAAATAAGTCATAATTTAAGCAATAGATACTCAATTATAAATTGTACTGCGACTAATTTATAGTCGACAATAATATTAATTTGTTTGCATAAATTAATTATCCAAAAGTCAAGGATAAGCTACTAGCAAGATACAACAAGTGTACCGCGCCACGCCAGAGCCAAGACTGCAGTGCCTTAACGGCGGGCGCTCAGAGCCTTTTATACAGGTAGCAAAACGAGTTGAGTAGTAGGGATATCGAACGATGCGCTTGGTGGCTTAGGCGGTGCATCTGTTGTTTACAATATATTCTTGCATTTGATGACGCAGACGCCGTCATATATATACAGCGCGCGACGACCGAGCACTATAACGCTATAAACTATGTTATGGCTAGCTAGGCTAGCGTCTAAGGTCTAGCACGTTACTCGTTAGCGCCGAACGCGAATCTGCGAATCTAAATAGCGTACCAACACTGTACATTGAGTATACGGAGCGCACTATTCTAACTGTTATATACCAATATATATTTGAGAACTTGATGTACGTTCGTAAAAATATTTGTTTTATTTAAAAAAAATGGTGACGTACACTCACTTAATACAAGGAACAAAAACAATCTTGTTGTGCATGCATCTCGTCTCCACAGAATAAGTTACTCTTTTATGGGGCAATGTATACGCTTTTACAATAAACTTCCCGAAACAATAAGAGATTTACCAGTCAATAAATTTAAAAAATGTGTTAAAAAAACTGTGTAAAAAAGGATATTATAAAGTCTTAGATTATTTAGAAGACAAAAAGCCTGGGATTAATTGCTTCGCATACCGATCTCATATATATTTTTTATAATATTGTGATAATGTAAAAAAATCAATAATATGAAAAAAAAAGACAAGCCCGCTGAGTTTCTTCCGCCGGATCTTCTCAGTATGTGATCGCGTTTCCGATCCGGTAGTAGTTTTTAAAAAAATATGTTGACGTGTCAAAATAACTTGTAAAAAGTTTTATTGAATAAAGTATTTCTGATTTCTGATTTCTGAACTATAACTTAACGCTATGCGATAATATTAACCACCATCAATCATATCTTTCGAAGTGTCTGTCAGTTTGTAAAATAGTTTATTTGAACAATAATAGATATGATAGAAGAAAAGTTTTCCACGGATTTTTTTATAGATTTTTGTGTGAAGTTTTTTCTATAAACGTCAAATAACACGTTGCGGAAAGCTGCCACCTTACCTAGTATTGACACGTATTGCCAATCAGTCGCTTTTTACGACTTGCCTGGCAGAACGACAGTTGATCTATTATTCAAAGGAGCTTGCACCAATTCGGTGAACACAACATTTAACATCGTTCTGGTTTATTTTTTGTTCTTAATTACTGTAAGTCAGTGTAAATTTCTTGCAATCTTTGAAATACGTTTTTTAAATAAACTATTATTATTATTATTATTGCATAATCAAACAGTCGTAATCATGTCTAGTTTTAGATAAGTATATGCCTTTATAGTAAGCCTGCAAATTGGTGATGTTAGTTTGAGTTGATGTTATACAATTTTTTTAAAGACAGTCCCGGGATTTTACCCGCATAGTTACCGTTCCCGAGGGTTTTTGGGGATAAAATCTATCCTATATCTATTCTCGGGTCTTGAAACTACCTTTGTACCAAATTTCATCTAAATTGGTTCTGTGGTTTAGGCGCGAAGAAGAGAAAGACAAACAGAGTGCTAAGTGTGAGTTTTTCTTTTCACATTTGATCGTGAGCGCGTTTCGATTTTACTAGGAATTTGTATGTGATTTGTACAGCGCCACCAGTGGTAGTCGTGGGCGTTTAAACGATATAGGCTTAAAAAATTAGGCTTTTCAAAATAAGCCCATAAGCGCGCTTACGGATTGAAGCTGTTTTCGTTTAAACGTTGTTTAAGATACAAAAATTTAAATACTATTTATTTTATTGGATTGGTTATCGTATTAGCGGCTAAATTATTTTCTACTTGTTTACGCAATATTTGTGTCGGACTGACAACGCTTCGTTTTTGGTTGGTTAGTACTTTTTACAACGAATTGACAACTTACGTTTTTTCAAGTTCTGAGTTCCAGTACGCTTTTCTTTGTTGAAGCGATTCGACGAGCTCATCAATTGTTTATTTTATTTAGCGCGACAAATTTCCAAAGTAATTTTGTTTATATTAATTATTGAAATTACGTGATGGATAAAAAAGTATATATTGTGTTACTATTCATTTCAGACAGTCCTAAGTCTGAAAAGTACGAAGGGAAGTTGATTGATTGAGAAAGTACCTTATACATAAAATTCTCGTGTTACAATATTATTTACCATACTCCTCCGAAACGGCTTTACCGATTTTCATGAAATTTTATATGCTTATTCAGTAGGTCTGAAAATCGGCTACTGTTTATTTTTTTATACCCCTAAGTGATAAGGGTTGTCCACCCCTAACATTATTTTTTTATTTTTAAGACAATTTTTTTTATTTTTATTGGAACGAAGTTCCTTATCGCGCATTGTGAAGGGGGCTAGACGGAAAAAATTCTTACGAAAAGTTGTCACGACACTTTTTGCTATAGTAAGGTATTGTAAGCACAGAAATATCCAGCCACTTCCCTTTAGCTCGTGCATTGAAAGTGAGTCTATCTACTATTTGATTGAGTTTACTTTTTTTTCTAGTGCCAAATGTTCGACATTTATACAGAATTTCGGCCGAATGTCGAATTTCGACCAAAAGTTGAATTTCGACGGACAGTCGAATTTCCGCGGGTCGTAATTCGACCGTGTGCCGAAATTCGACCATGGGTCGAAATTCGACCGGGTGCCGAAATTCGACCGTGGGTGGAAATTCGACCGGGTGCCGAAATTCGACCGTGGGTCGAAATTCACCCGGGTGCCGAAATTCGACCGTGGGTCGAAATTCGACCGGGTGCTGAAATTCGACGTGGGTCGAAATTCGACCGGGTGCCGAAATTCGACCGGGTGCCGAAATTCGACCGTGGGTCGAAATTCGACCGGGTTCCGAAATTCGACCGGGTGCCGAAATTCGACCGTGGGTCGAAATTAGACCGGGTGCCGAAATTCGACCGCGGGTCGAAATTCGACCGGGTGTCGAAATTCGACCGGGTTCCAAAATTCGACCGGGTGCCGAAATTCTATTTCGCATTGAACAGTGTGGTGTCGCGACGATGATTTTTGTTGAGTGTATACAGGTTTTTTGTAAATAATAATAAAAGGAACTTCGTTCCATTCTGGTGTCCTTGGCTTTAAAAATACATACAACCCTTATATTCACCCTTCTATCATCAACCCCTATTTTTTAATTCAATAATTTATATGACGAAACAACGTTTGCCGGGTCAGCTAGTATTGTATAATAATTTGTATTGTATTTGATAACACGTCATTTCTATAAGCTAGTAATAAGTAATAACACTAACAAAACCACAAAACATTAAACGCTTTTTTCAGCTCTCGGCTTTATCGGTCGCTAATAATTCACTTAAATCTTCGTTTTATAATTGACCTTCTCAACGATCAACAACTTTTATTTAAAAAAGCGTTTAAACGAAAAGCGCTTTTTTAAGCACGCTTAAAAGTATAAGCAAAACGTTTAAACGTGTTAATAATTAAAAGCCGTTTATCACATCTCTAACCAGTGGTAAACTGGTTCTCACGTTTACCACTAGGTGGCGCTGTAAAAATCACATACAAATTCCTAGTAAACTCCAAACGCGCTCACGATCGAATGCGAAAAGAAAAACTCACACTTAGCACTCAGATAGAGTTACATAGATGCGAGAGCTGGACGTCGTCGTCCATATGGTGCACCAAGTGCTGGTAAAATAAAATTAGTATTGATTCTTTTAATATTTTAATTAAACTACGCAGTACTAATTTTGGCACACGGACGTAGCGGATTTTATACTATTCTCTTTTATTTATTTTTGAAATAAAAAATAAATGAATATTATTTAAGTGACTTATTTTTGCATACGAATAAAATATAGTTTTATTCTATGCCAATTTCTATAGGAAAATGCCATTATTTGATAACAAAAAACCCAGTTAATGTTTCAACAATTTTCGTTAAAATAGGCATATTTGCTTAATAAATTAGATATAGTTATAGATCTTTTAGGAAAAAAGTAATCCATTCAGGCACAATTGTTGGATGTTTCTGGTAATTACTATTTTTTTCTAATTAAATTTGTTGATTCTAGCAGTAGCAATACCTTTTGGAAAAATAGCTTCTTTACGAATGTCGAAACTTGATTTCGGAGAACATTTATTATAAGAAATACAATTGATGATTATAAAACCTGTTCTATTGAGGCAATATTTAAAAGATTAAACTATCTAATGGTACCATTTAATTAAATAAAAGTACCTTATAATATGAAAAATTAGGAGTTGAAAAATTTTGATTTCTCTTCAAAAGTTGGTCTAAAGTGTAAACTGCCTCTTAAGGTATGGATTTTCGATAGACAATCTCATAAACCCTGTCAAATTAAATAAACTTGGATGATATGTTTGTGCATTACCAAAGTGTGACATTTTATAATTTAAAAATACAATTTTTAGGTTTCATTGGAAAATTAACGATTGAGAAGCTTCTGTACTCGTGTCCTGAACTGGAAAAAATTTACCTCATAATAAGAGATAAAAAAGGCGTCAAAGCAGAAGACAGGCTGGCTACGTTATATGGTTGTGTTGTAAGTGTTTTTATTTTTTATATCATAAGATATCAAACAAACAGATGGCTTTTGTGATGAAAGAGACAACCATCACCCATAAACATTAAAGATGTTAATGGTGCGGTGCGGTGCTATCCTTGTGCTAACCTTACCCTCCGATTCGTAACATGATAGTGACCAGCACTGACGCTATTGCGCCAGGAATAGATAAGGCGGTGGTATGAGACGCGGGCGAGACAATGCAGAACTCTACCACCTAGAATCCAGGATGGTGGTGACTCGTATTGCCGATTGTTTGCCTCTTACAAACTGCCTGGTAGAACGACAGATGGCATGTTGAATGTTCTTTAAAGAGCCCGGACCAACTCGGGGGAGCCAGGAACAACCACACAAACAAAATTAATTATTAAAACAATTTAATCGAATAAATACAAGACATTATTACACTCTAATATGAATATTAAATTCATAAATAATTTAACCTTAAACTTTCCGTGTAATAGGAACTTAGAAAAATTAGTTAAATACGTGTCGGGCTACGTTCAATGTACCCTACATTGAACGTAGCCCGACACGTACTTAACCAATTTTTCTATTTTCTATTTCCCGAAGTTACCTATTACGGACTAAGAACAGGGCTTTTACTATTTCATACTATAAAAATTTAACCTATTTAACGTCAATGACGGATATATCCGCACCACTTCTGTAAAAACTTGATCTATTAGATAATAATAATAATAATTTATTTACTCATCACAAAAGTTAGTACAAATGCTATTTTTATACAGGTTGTAAAACATATACTGGATTGGATGTAATAACATTTTTATTACAAACTCATCTTCTTGGTTTATTAAGTGTATAGCCGAAATATATCATTATTTAAACAATCGTTAAACAAGTTATCTTTCAGTGAGATATTTTGTGAGAAAAATTGACATCTTTCTTCAACATATTTTACCACATATTTTACGATTTTGCTTATATATTTATGTGATAGGAGTCTGTTAAAAGTAACTTGAAAAAGTTCACAACTGCTACTGTTCTCGTGCATACAAACATTTTAACAGACTAGTTGTAGATCAAATACCAAAAACGGCCCTTTACCGAGACAATTACTACAAATTGTATATACAAATACTTAATGAAATTCCTGAAGAAATTAAAGAATATAATTTATGACTATTTAAAATTAATTTAGAATAGAATAGAATAGAATAGAAATCGTTTATTTAAGACATACACCACAACACTTACAGTAATTAACACATACAGTAGCAAAATAAAATACAAAGGATAAAAACACAAAACAAGACAAAATAATTAGGTATTTGACAATATATAAAAAAAAGGTATCATCAAATACAAAAAACTTGAAATAAAAAATATGTTTATGAACAAATCAGAGTGGTACATATAAAAACGCTAGTGCAGTAAACATAGACTATGTGTATTATATTTTATATAAAAATATAATACACATAGTTTAGTTAGTTTAGCAACAAATTAGGCATACATAAATAAAATAGAATAATCTAGAACTTACAGAGAGTCTATTTATTTTAATCTAGCGTTTGATGTCCACGTTAACTGCATTGAGTGGTGTGATGTCTCAAAATGGTCAACACTCAGCTGATGTTGAGATTTTTATCCCAACGCTGATTTTCAGTGTCAGCCAAACCACGCTGAGCGCTCTCGAAAGCTGGCAGTATAAATAAAGTATAAATAAATACATAAAAGAAGTGTAACGGAAATTAATTTATTACAGAAATATTTGAATGAAATACAAATACGTTTATAAAATGAACATAGAATAATATATGTAAGTGCATTTCAAAAAGTAGTAAGATAATTTTGTTTAAATAGCTATTGGAAAATAGGTTTTATTAATGAATTTTTTTTTTATTTATTCACAAAATCCACAGCCCTTATACAACTTATACTTTAATCTTATTTACTAAACAGAAGGCCAATAACGAATTTACATTATTTAAATACTACTTAATAAAATACTACAGATCAAAGACAAAAAATTGGAAAATGAATTAGTTTATGTTAATTTGTGTACAAGGGCTGATAAATGTATGTGTGTGTGTGTGTGTGTGTGTGTGTGTGTGTGTGTGTGTGGATTTGCATCAATATGTGCATGTATGCTTGTATATGTATTATGTGTATGTTTAATTATAGAGTATATCACACATACCTAAACTATGTTCTATTTAGGATTATTTTTACTATTTCCTTTCTGAAGACCCTCTTAGATAAATGAAATATATCAACAGTAGTAAATTTTGAATTATAATTAGATAATATTCTGTAAATGACAGAGTTCTGGAAGTAATTTGTTTTACTTTGAGATAAATAAAATGTCGAAGAATTTCTATTATTTTTACAGGTACTCTTAGATTCAAGATTAAGGTTACAAGTTTATTAGAATCGGTAGTGCCATTACAGGTGTTAATAAAAATAAAGTGTCAAGCATGAGTCGTCTCTGTTCTAGCGTCATTACGCGATGACGTATACAAGACGCCTCATAGTTGGTGGGAAACATGTTGGAACGATAGTTCAGATGTTTAAGGAATTTAGATTGTATGGATTCGATTGTATGTTTATGTGTAACATATTGCGGGTTCCACACGAGGGAACAGTATTCTAAAATACTACGAACGTAAACAAAATATAAGATTTTTAAGCAAACTAAGAAACCGCCTCAATAAGGGCGGCCTTCAACTGCCGTCAACGAAAATAATGTGGCTACTGTTAAGCAGTTAATAAACAAAACCGGATATTCGAGGACTATTGGGGATTGGTATGAGCCAAATTCAGAAAATTTTACACGAAGAATTGAAAGTTCGGAAACTTTGTTGTCGTTGGATCCCTCATGAACTGACAGCGGAGCAGAAACGGGTTCGCGTAGAATGGTGCTCACAGATGCTACTGAAGTACGACCACGGACACTCTAATGCTGTTTATGACATTGTCACAGGAGACGAAACGTGGATTTATTGTTTCGAACCCGAAAAACAAAAGCAATCTTGTGAATGGGTGTTTGAAAATGAGAACAGGCCAACAAAAGTGAGACAGGCGAGAAACGTTGGTAAAAAAATGATCGCGTTTTTTTCCTCAGCTACGGGTCCCACCTGTACAATTCCACTTGAAGATCAAAAGAGTGTTAATGCCGAGTGGTATTCTATCATTTTTGTTTACCCAGGGTATTAGAAAAAGTTCGGGAAAGATGACCCAAAAGCCACCCACCCAAAAAAAAAACACCATGATAACGCTTTTTCACACACAGCCAACAAAACAAAGTCATTTTTAGCTTCCGAAAAAGTACATCTCGTCACTCATCCTGCGCGTAGCCCCGACTTAACAACCCTGTGATTTCTGTATTTTCCCCAAAATCGCCTCTGTGGTCTAGTGGTCCAGCGTTGGCGTTGACCACATGAGGTCCCGGGTTCGATTCCCGGGTCGGGCACATTAAAAAAAAAGTGTTTTTTCAGTTTTCTGAGAAACATAAAGTTGCCCGGGATTGGAAAGTGCCCGGTTGGCGATAGGCTTGCCACCTATCACATTTGTGGGACCAAGTATCTTCGGCTAATCGTGGGTGCACTTGTTGTGTACCTCTGCCTACCCCTTCGGGGATATGGGCGTGAAGATACTTCCCCAAAATCAAAGATTTGATGAGAGATTTTACTTTTACCAACTCCGAAGAGGCAGTGATAGCGTTCAATCAGCACGTAGAAAACATGCCCTCAGATCTGTGATCCTCCCGTTTTAAAAAATGGTTCGATCGCATGAAAAAATGTTTAAAATGTAAAGGAGATTATTTTGAAAAGCAATAAACATAATATTTTGGTTATAACATGTTGTTTTTTTTAAGATAATCAAAACTTATAGTGTGACCTACGTATAAAATCGATAATAATCTATATAAAATCGTAATTTTATTTTATTTTGTATTTTGCAGTGTTTCGACCGTCTACGCAGAGAAAGACCTGGTCTATTTGAGTCTAAAGTGCAGGTTATTGCTGGAGATATAGGAGAAATGCAGCTAGGTAAGAATTATGTTAACCTGTAATGTGACAGCAGCTTAATTTACTGGTTAACTTATCCGGCTCAAATCTCGATTTCAAAGGATTTTACCGGCTCAATATCTAAGGACAGAATGTTGTTCCACTAGGTGTATTTTAAGCCAACACATTTTTAATTAAATGCTTGCGTCTGTCAAGGTCCAAAAGCGCAAAAAGTAATGTTTAATGTATGTAATGCTTGCGTATCTTACTTTTACAAAAAGCATCTTCACACCCGTATCCCAGAAAAGGTAGGCAGAGAGACAAACAGCACACCCACGATTAGCCGAAGATACTTAGTCCCACAATATCATAGGTGGCAAGCTTACCCGCCAACCGGACACTTATCCAATCCCAGGCAACATTATTTTTATCAGAAAACTGAAAAAATACATTTTTGAATTTCCCGACCCAGGAATGGAACCAAGGACCATGTGGTCAACACCTACACCGAACCACTAGACCACAGAGGCGATGTACTTTTTCAGTGGATTTATGATGTGTATTAACATATTATACATATGATGTGTATTAACATAGTGACTGATGAGTTACCTTCGATACTCCTGGCGAGCACTCGATACTCGATTCTCGTTAAAATGAAATAGTGAAATTTAGGGGATTCATTTTTGACCTATATTTTTCTAAAAATAAGTTAAATGTGGCTATTACTCTCTAACAACGGCGCGCTGTTTGTTTTGTACATACCTACGTATCTGTGGTGACAGCGCTGCGCGACACGTGCATCCGCGCGGTGTCCAAGTATGGCGCAGGTAAATATAGGATTCTCGGTGTATTGTTTACTAAGAAGTATTTTAACATATATTTTTAATGTTATTTTTTCTCATCATGTATGATCACGTCCTTAAATATTGAAGGTAACTCACCAGTCAGTCTGTATAATGCAAAAGTTTGAATGAATGGATGTTTGATACTAAGTAACGCATAAACTTTTAAAAGTTGATATTGCGAGGTATGTAGCGCGCAATACATTGCTTATTTTGTGTATTTACTTTATTACTATACTTTACAAAAGGTACTGTAGAGTATTACAATAAACCAAATTATACAAAATTAAGGTAAAATAATCGTTAAAGGAAACAAATTTCCTACACAAACCAACGGATTTCATCTCAGAACCATGATCCTAAGCTATCTATCGCATTGCATTATTAATTTATTTTTATCCTCTTACAGATATTCCCAGTGAAAGTCGAGCTCAATTAATAAAAACAGTTAATGTAATTTTCCACATTGCTGCCAGTGTCAGGTACTGGTACAAAATTATTACTTCCTTATACTTAATCGGATAAAACGGCCTACCTTAGTACTGGATAGTGATTGGTAATAACATTTCAAAGATCAGTCAGATCAGAAATTAATGCTTCATCATTAATAGAGTGAAGTGCTATTCGATTCTCCTGAAGATGTTCGGTTGCGAATTGAAACGTGCGTTGAGTACATAATTTATGTGTTACTTTGTTACTAAGCCTTTGCTTCTGGCGTGGAAGTGCGGTGGAAGTGCCGCTGTGCCTTCTCTAATTTTCAGGCCTTGGTTAAGTTTGCCCCATTCCTTACACTACTTTTCGTTTCAGTTGCATCACAGCAGTTCCATATAAGGTTTCTCGGAAATTTTTCAGATTAAATACCAAATTTTTTTCTTTAAATCTCCTAGGTTGACCTACCTATATAATATCAAAAAATATATATATATATATATATATATATATATATATATATATATATATATATATATATATATATATATATATATATGTCGCAGGGAAGTTGTCAATAGCCGTTAGATTATAATCTACCTAGGGATTTTATAATACTAGAATATATATAATAAACACCCAAATCCGGAAATACAAACATTTATGCTCATCACACAAATGCTTGTACCCGTCGGGGATCGAACCCGAGCCTCGTTCATTGCGTAGTCAGGGTCTCTAACCACTCGACCAACGGGGCGGTCATCAACTCTATACGTACTGGGCTAACCAAAGGAAGCAAATTATTTGCTTTTAACGGCAAACAACTAGATGACTTTCCTGATGCCAAGAGATCACGATTCTCATCAGCAAATTCATGTCCCTGTCGGGTATCACACCCAGTCATGTTAGACGTTTCCACTAATCATTCAACGATACACGGCGTTTAATATGACACTAAGTTGACCGCCCCTTTGGTAGAGTAGTTAGTGGTTACTTGACAACGCAATCAACAGGGCTCGGGTTCGATCTCCGACGGGGACAAGCATTTGTGTGATGAGCATAAATGTTTGTATTTTCGGGTTTTTGTATTTATTAAATATATTCTAGTATTTGTATATGTATTTCTATGTATTAGTATCGTTGACTAACACCCATAACACAAGCAAATAATTTGTTTACTTTGGGGTTAGATCAGTAAGTGTAATTTGTCCCGTGAATATTTATTTATATTTATTTAAGTAAATATTTGAAATAAATCAATTAGGTTAGGTTAGCAGTTAAGTTAAGTTCTCGTTAACTGTTTTACACTAAATCACATAAAAACCGATTAGATTAAACTGGATTAAGAGCCAATAAGTTAGCACGCATCCACTTCGTATGGCAGTTTCAACAGAAGGACGACCGCCATAATATATATTATCGATTACAAAGTCGAATGAATCTAAATCAATGTTGACAAATCGAGTTACAATAAATCGAAATACAATACAATATATTAGTAATCCCGCCGTGGGGACACGGGTATAGAATGTGCTGACGCAGACCTCACAAGTGGCGTCATTGTGACGTCTGGCATAGTCGTCCCTGCGTCACCACAAGATTTACCAATGTGTGATGCAATATAGAATAAGGGAAGATTATAAACTTTTTCGTTAAGACCTTCCTAACGGTGACAACTGAACCCGAAGATAAAGAGATAACCGCGATAAAGCTCTAGCCCTGTCGGCTGTAATCTGGTAGTAGACTACAATAACGGCAGTAGGTACTTTTCACTGCCAAATCCTGGTCATGTGACATTACTTTGGCTATGTTTTAAAAGAACCATCTGGTTACTTGCTATTTTAGATATAAGCGTTCCAAGTATGGGCCATTCTCGTTTATTTTCCTCTGAAGCACAAGACCGCTAGGTACGCCTACATGCCCCTAAGTGTCCGGCCGACCTCGGTCACAAAAAGTGATTTATGAGTTGTTTAGATTGAATCCAATACTATAAAGCGTATATTTTTAATAGGCCTTGAATACTTCCATAGACTGATGTGAAAATTGCTTAACTTAAAAAAGTTTATCATTTCGTACCAAATTCCTGGAAGACAGCTTTAGTGCACCCAATACCCAAGAAAGGCGATCGTTCAGATCCGGCCATTTATCGGCCCAGAGCTATCACCTCCTTGTTCTCAAAGATAATGGAATCCATTGTCAACTGCCAGCTCTTAAGGTACCTAGAAGAGCATCTGCTGATAAGTGACCGTCAGTATGGTTTCCATCGCGGTCGTTCGGCAGGTGACCTTTTGGTCTAGCTTATTCATAGATGGGCGAAGGCAGTTGAAACCAAGGGGGAAGCTCTAGCTGTTAGTTTGGACATAGCGAAAGCCTTTGATAGGGTGTGGCACAAAGCACTTCTTGCGAAACCTCCATCTTATGGACTTCCCAATAAATTATGCAACTGGATCACCAGTTTTTTGACAGATCGTGTCACGGGATCCGTGGGATTCGAAGAAATAGAATGCTTACTGAGTTAAAATTCAGGACTATATTCCTGTTATAATATTAAATTTTTTTTTTTTTTATAGAATAGGGGGCAAACGAGCAGGAAGTGCACCTGATGGTAAGTGATCACCGCCGCCCATGGACATCCACAATACCAGAGGTCTTGCAGTTGCGTTGCCGGACTTTTAAGAATGAGTAAGCTCTTTTCTTGAAGGCCCCCAAGTCGTATCCGTTTGGAAACACCCCTGCCGGTAATTGGTTCCACAACAAAGTAGTGCGAGGCAAAAAGTGTCGAGAGAAATGCACTGTTGTGTATTTCCAGATATCGAGATGGAGATCGAGGTGGTGAGGATGGAATTTCAAATTTTGAAAAATAATTTCAAATAATACTCGGAGTCCGAAATTAAAAAAAAAAAAACCGTAGCAGTCGTGGGACTGCCGATAGAAGTGAAAACGGAACTATTAAGTTGAGAGTAATTAAAACTATATGCAAAACATAGCTATAGATATACTATTATCATTAGCATGTCGGTGACGCGAACCGAGGATTTTACCCTCTACCAAAACGCTCAACGCGCCTAAAGAAGTTTTCACTTCAAAAAGAGAAGGGGTTTCTGCCCAACGGCGCGATGGGAATGGGCTTGAACTTAGCTGGTTGGGGCTCGGGGAAATCGATGGTCTTCACAGGCGGCACTCCTGCTGCAGCAACACGATAGAGGTCCGGGTTCACAGGGAACAATGTCACCCTGTGATCCCTGACGCATCCCCACCTACCCACGCGGTAGCAGGATGAGACAGGTTCATACGGCGTTAATTTTACGAAAAAAAACTAATCTACGATTAGTAGTTGTTTCCAAGATCATCAAAAAAATTAAAAGGAGTTGTTTAATATGGATTACAGAATTATCACAATCAGCTATAGCTTTAACCTTGAGGTAGGTCGTTCTCGAAGTTTCGATAACTTACAACCAACACAAAAAAAGAGTTATTTCAAACACTAGTCATTACAATCTTACTTTCTTGATAAGAAATGTGGATTTAAAGTTAGCTAAATTAAATTGGTATAATTATTGAAATAAATTTGTACTTTACCGAACAAGCCCGTCCAACCAGCGCGCGCCGGAGGCTCCGAGATTATATGTCGAAAAAAAGGAAGCATGGGTGGCGCGGTTAGTTTATATATACTCCCGCGGGGGGAACGTGAAGAAACCCGCCGCCGATGCTTCTTACTAGAGATGTCCCATTAGGATTGAATAATCGAAGCCGGCCATCGAATGTAACGTGTAATCGAACACGTTACAATCGTAGCATTAAGGTTGTTGTCGACGGTGTATGCTCAGACCCAAAATCCGTCAATGCTGGTGTTCCCGAAGGCTGCGTGCTATCTCCTACTTTGTTTCTTCTGCATATCAATGATATGCTTCAAATTAGCGGCATTCATTGTTATGCAGACGACAGTACAGGAGATGCTGTTAGAGATAATAGAGATATTCCGGTCGCGCTAAGATTTCTCGGGAACATGGAGTGCCGGAAAAAACTTGTGTCTGAAGTCGTGGATTTATTAAACAAAGTCTCGGATTAGGGTCGACTAAATTTAGTCTTTTTTTTATATCATAAGATAGCAAACAAGCAGATGGGTCTCCTGATGGAAAGAGTCAACCATCGCCTATAGACACCAAAGATGTTAATGGTGCGTTGCTATCTTGTGGCGAGGTCTAATGCCACATGCATAAGTTTACCGGCTACCTTACCCTCCATACCGGAACACGACAGCAACAAGCACTGACGCTATTGCGGCAGGAATAGGTAAGGCGGTGGTACCAGACCCGGGCGAGACAATGCAGAATTCTACCACCTAGTAGCCACGATGGTAGTGACTCGATAGCCAATCGGTCGCCTTTTACGACCTGCCTGGCAGAACGGCAGTTGGCCTATTCTAAAAAGGAGGCCGGGACCAACACAACCCAAGGAAGACACAAGTTTATGCTTTTATCGCCAAGAAAACACCTTTTACCGTATCCCCTCGTTTTGAGAATACTCCTCTGATTGCCTCCGCCAGCATTAGAATTCTTGGTATCGACATATCGAATAACGTCCAGTTCCGTGGTCATTTGGAAGGTAAAGTAAAGCTGACGTCCAAAAAAAATGGTGTTCTGAACAGAGCGAAACAATACTTCACATCAGCCGACCGTTTACGACTAAGTCGCAAGTCAGGCCTCATATGGAGAACTGTTCTCATTTTTGGGCAGGGGCTCCGCAGTATCAGCTCCTTCCTCTTGACCGCATACAGCGTAGAGTATCTCGTACTGTCGATGGCCGGGCTCTTTCCGATTGGCTTGATCCTTTGGAGTTGCGAACAGATGTTGGTTTTCTCTGCATATTCTATCGCTATTACCACGGGAAGTGTTCCGAGGAGTTGTTCGGCTTAATACCACCTGCTGATTTCCACCATCGGACATCACGCCAAAATTCTAAATTCCACCCTCACCATTTGGATGTCTGCAAGTCCACTACAGTGCGATTTTCAAGGCATTTTTTGCCCCGCATGACTGCTCTGTGGAATCAATTACCAGCGGATGTGATTCCGAACCAATACGACTTAGGGGCCTTCAAGAAAAGAGCGTATTCATTCCTTAAGGCCGACAACGCACCTGCAGTACCTACGGTGTTGCAGCTGTTCATGGGCGGCGGTGATCACTTACCATCAGGTGAGCCTCTTGCCCGTTTGTCCCCTATTCCATAAAAAAACTGTTATATAAGTTTTATATAAGTACTCAATAATATTTATTTTTAGATTCAATGATCATTTGGCAGACGCTGTGAAAGTAAATCTTATAAGTACGAAAAATTTGCTAAGCTTTGCCAAAGAAATGCTACATTTAGAAGTAAGTACGATCGTTAATACCTTTAATAATATTATTTATGATCTACCCCGTAATGGTCCAGACCCCCTTTAAAGACGAAAAGAAAAGAAAGAAAAGAAGAAAAAAGTATCTCCACGCCCGTATCCCCGAAGGGGAAGGCAGAGGTACAACAAGTGCACCCACGATTTTCCGCAGATACTTGGTCCCACAATGTGATAGGTGGCAAGCCTATCGCCAACCGGGCACTTTCCGATCCCGGGCAACTTTGTGTTTATCAGAAAACTGAAAAACACTTTTTTTATGCGCTCGACCCGGGAATGAACCCAGGACCTCATGTGGTTAACGCCAACGCTGGACCACTAGACCACACAGGCGACAGAGGAAGAAAAGAAGAAGAAGGCAAATGGCTTATATCTGCCATTCTGCCGGGCAGTTCGTAAAAGGCGAGTCACGAACATCGTGACTATTAGGTGGTAGAGTTCTGCATTGTCTCGCCCGGGTCTGGTACCACCGCTTTACCTATTCCAGCCACGATAGTCTTAGTGCTTATCACTGTGGAGATCCAGTTTGGAGGGTAAGGTAAGGTATACTTATGTATATAGCACGGATAGTATCGCACCATTTTTTTATATCATAAGATAGCAAACAAGCAAATTAATGAGATTATCAACAGCGATATTATATGAAGCAGCTTCTTTTATTTCTTTGTTTTTTTGTATATCATAAGATAGCAAACAAGCAAATGGGTCTCCTGATGGACAGAGTCAACCATCGCCTATAGACACCAAAGGTGTTAATGGTGCGTTGCTCTCTTGTGGCGAGGTCTAATGGCACATGCATTAGATAACCGTTTACCTTACCCTCCAAACCGGAACACGACAGTGACAAGCATTGACGCTATTGCGGTAGAAATAGATAAGGCAGTGGTACCAGACCCGGGTGAGACGATACAGAACTCTACCACCTAGTAACCACGATGGTAGTGACTCGCATAGCCAATCTGTCGTCTTTTACGACCTGCCTGGCAGAACAGCCGTTGGTCTATTCTTCAAAGGAGCCCGGGACCAACACGGGGAAAGACGTGATTTTTGTTTGTTTGCTAATTATTTCATATTTTAATTTTAGTCTTTCAACTACATGTCAACAGCATTTTCAAATACCCGGAAGGAGTGTATAGAAGAAGTCATGTACACACCTTTTGCAGACTGGCGAGGAGTAATAGAGATGTACAAGAGCTTAGACAATCGCACTCTTGAAATTTTCACACAAAAGTAAGTAATGTTGTACAAGGGTCATTCTTCGGAGTACAATTTTTGAGCGTAACAGACTTTTATCTCCTATATAAACAAATAATGTTTGCATAAATCAACTATAACATTGTTTATACATTCTATATGCATCGTGTCATATAGAATTTATTATGTAATAACCATTTATATAGGAGTTATTTACCCTCAAGACCTCAAATCCGGGTAATTTTGCACGTTTTGCACGCGTAACACGTGCACCGTCTTCTGATCAATCGCAGATATTTTTTAATTCACTTACCCTTTTAATCAGATTTATACACAAAATTGAAACATACAAATCATTTCATATTCTGGTTAAATTTTCCATCGTATTGGAGTGAAAGTTTTTATTTTATGAGTGTAAATAAGTATGTAACACACTTGGCAAAATTTTAGCTTCCCTTTTTGCGATGTGTACTACTACGAACTGACGAGTCTAAACGTATCGGGATTGGTTTTTGTTATTCTGTAGTTATGCTGCTGCTTATGGGTCAAGTATTCGTGGCCTTGATTCCCTCCATTTTGGTGCGAGAGTCAGTTCTCCAGTTTTTCAATTTTTGGTTCTCAATTTTTAGGAATTTCCATGTCACATTTTTAAAATGTAATCATACTATTTTTAGTAAGCGGGTATTGAGGTGTTATACCTAACTCCCAAATGAAAATAGCTAATAACAAACTAGCAGCTTATATCTTTCCAATGGCAAAAAAATTCAAAATATATACTTTTTGGTGATTTCCATGGTGTAATTTCTGTGTATAAAACACCATGAAAGTTACATAAAACCCATGGAAATTACTTTATTATATTTTATTTGCAATAAATAAAATGAAATATTCAATGTTTCTATTGTAATTCATGTGATCACCAGATTAAGTAATGAATATTTTTTGTCAGTTATTTTTTTATTTAAATCTGCTATACCAAAGCTCATTATCATTTAGGCTGCCTCGTGGTCCATAGTTCGATCCCAAAGATGGTATTAAGGTTTTTCGAGGTTTTCTCGAAAGCCTTAAACTTCAGTAGCAGCTCAGAGTATGGTAGATTGGTGTATTACTAATCCCGTGCCTCGGATGAGCACGTAAAGCTTTCGGTTCCGTTTATCGTTAGGTATAGTCGATAATCGTTAACATGTCGGTAAATACGGCGATGAGGATCATTTTTTTTGAACCGAAACCAACCGTTTAGCTGGCAGAAGGGGGGGGGGGAGGATACTTGACTCTAACAAAAATTAGCATTTTAAAGCTTAATATTTTGCAAAGGAGTCCATTAATCGAAAAGTTGTTATCACAAACTTACAATATTTTTTAAAAACCTATGATACATCACATTTTGGGTGCACGAGAAAAAAATTAACTTCCCTACTTTACACGAACAGAAGCTACTTAACCCAAAAAATATAATATGTATATTCATATCAAATAATAGTTTTCTAGTACTAATGATCTTTGAGTTAGACTGCGGACGGACGGACATAGCGAAATTATAAGAGTTCCTAGTTTACTTCGAAACCCTAAAAAGAGTGTGTTCAATCAATAAAATTAAAATAAAAAACAATTTTCAATGAAACATTTTGAAAAATTTTGAAGCGTGCCTAAAAATCAACTTAAAATTTGACTTTTAAGCACGCTACTAACTTAAGCACAACTTCACAAGTTTCACATCATTTTCGCGTTTAAAGTTTTGATAATACTCGTAATATTAGAAATTGTAGGTATGCACTGTTATTTTTCAGTAACAACAGCATGCTGAGCGCTAAGTTTAAGGGAGAGGAGAAATTGAGAAAAAAGGATTCGCTGAAAAATTTGGACTAATATAGTTTTAATCTATATTACAGTCGTTCATAGTAGTTAGTAGTAGAATAACTTTTATCTAATCTTATTTTCATATCCAATACAGTACCTATTTAGCAAAATTTTACCTGCTAGGTCGTTTTCGTGGTCTATAATGTAATGGACATGGACTTCAAATGTTCTATATTTTTTTTAGAAAAAGTATACATCCAGTACGTGTCGAATTTTTGTATGTTCTTTAAATTTGCATAAACTTTTGAAATGTTTGTGTAATTTACTTTAATTAAGCGATTTCAAAAATACCATGGAAATTACACGAACACATTTTTGAAGAATCACCCACAAATGTCTTTGCCCTGTCATGTCATATAATTTCGTCCACATTCTCATTATACATATACGTATGTCTATTTTGTTCTGTGGTTTTCTTCTTGTGCTATTATTTCTAAATATTTGCATTAATAAAGCGTGCACTTTTTATTTCCACATTAACAGTTTTAATCCCATTTACCATCTCAAAATAGTAAGATTTTTTCTTTACTACTTCATATATATTCGGGTGCGATTTATACTTTCCACAAAATTTTATTTTATTATACAAATTATTTTCAGATGTTTTTACGTTAAATATACCTTGCAGATATATGAATGAAGCAGTAAATACATATGTTTTCACCAAACACCTTGCTGAGCAGATGGTATATGAAGAAAGGGGAAAACTTCCAGTGGTTATTTACCGACCATCTGTTGGTATGTTTCTTATCTCGTATTAACATAGTATTCAAGCAGAACATTTAATTATTTCCTGTACTTCGATTGAGTTTGTCTGCTTGTACTCCTGTCCGTTTGCGCGTCTATTCACCTATTAGTCTACAGGCATTTACATATGCGCGTCTGCACGTCTACACGTCAATACGTCTACACGTTAGGACTCAGGACGACTACACTTCGTTACGCCTGTACGTCCGTATGTCTATGCTTCCGTAAGTGCATGTCCATCTGTACATATAAACGTCCAAATAATAATTCGTTTGTATGTGTACTTACCGATTTTAAATCGATTGATTGAAAATTTTCCAAATTACCTGGAAAAAAACACTTTTTTTAAAACTTTTTCGTCAATGATATTTCCTAACGGATAAACCAATTTTGATGCAATTTGCGGCATTATACGCAATTTTTATGCAAAAGAGCTGATTGGAAATTATAATCAATTAGTATATTAATCTGTCAGTTATTTTTGAAAATCTTTTGCCGACGTTATCTTGAGTTTTTTTTAAAAATCCTCAAATTTGTCTGAGCTGAATTGATTTAGATTTTTAGAAAGACTCAATGAGTGGGAATTTGGTGGAACTCAATTTAGTGTAGTTAACAGCAATTCGGTTGGTCAAGCCGTTTAAAAGTTATAAGAAGTTTGCATACTTACACACACACACACGCATTCACGCACGCACGCACGCACGAACGCACGCACCCACACACGCAACCACATACACAGAGAGAGAGAGAGAGAGCGCGAGAGAGAGAGAAAGAGACACACATTCTGACATGCTATCGTCGTCATGAAAATATTCGGAAAAGCTTAAAAGGTGGAACGGGATCTATGCAGGTAAAGCTCCGGAACTGTCTATATTTTAAACCACGATTATAAGGAATAACTTAAGCTACTTTTGTTTTAGACATTTTCCACGCGGACAAAGTCGCGCGCACAGCTAGCACTCAGTAATAGTTTTTATACAATACTAGCTGTTGCCAGCGACTTCGTCCGCGCGGAGTTCGTTTTCTCCGCACTGCCTCTCCCCCGTAGGTGATAGCGTGATAATATGTAGCCTATATGTTGACCCGGCCTATTAATAATATTCATGCAAAATTTGAAGTAAATCCATGCAGAACTTTTTGAGTTTACCCCGGACATATATACAGACAAACAGACAAACAAACAGATAAACAGACACAAATTCTAAAAACTATATTTTTGGCTTCGATATCGATTGTAGATCACGCTCCAAGTATTCTTTTAAAAAAATATTCAATGTACAGTTTTGACTTTCCTACGACTTTTATTATATGTATAGATGATATGACAAAATATGTCAATCATACATATTTAAAGTCGGTCAATCCGACACAGCTTTGCCTTAATCGGATGCAACGCAGTCAACGCGGAAGGCCCGCGTTCAACTGACCGGAGCCGCGACCGTTATACTCGGAGCGCACGGCGTTATCCAGTCGAAACGTGGAGCAATATGATTTTATTATAAAACTTATACTGATTTGCTTCGTGACTGGCCTATTTGGCTCTTCACAAGATCATGAGGTCTGGGGTTCTCTCCACGGTTTTTTTAAATATATTGATAATAGGCCCACCTCTCATTCCCACCACTGTAACTTCTGTAAACCAGAATCAACAGCGGCAACCGTCCTGATAACCTCTGAGTTGCGAGCTCAGG
Source organism: Apodemia mormo (assembly GCA_036924255.1). Taxonomy (NCBI): domain Eukaryota; kingdom Metazoa; phylum Arthropoda; class Insecta; order Lepidoptera; family Riodinidae; genus Apodemia; species Apodemia mormo. Next base: position 299,444 of record JAUPFN010000030.1, read on the forward strand.
GTGCCCTGGGGAAAAGCTAAGCTGTCTTGGATTCCGCAACGAAATTAATCAGAAGTATATAAGAGGAGTAGGAAAATACATCCTGTTTCCCTCCCTTTTTAGCAGGAGACAGCAAAATGTTAAAAGCATAAAAATGCTACGAAATGAGACTTTTACAATCAGGTTAAGCCTGATTGTTATTCCACGGTTTAAGCAAAAACAAGAGTAGGTCCTCGTTGGTAGAATGGATGGTGACTCTGACAACGCAATCGATTGGGGTCGGTTAGATTCCCGACAGGGGCAAACATATTTTGTGTGATAAGCTTAGATGTTTGTATTTTTTGGTTTGGGTGTTTATCTATACTAATATTATAAAGACAAAGAATTTGATTGTTTGTGTGTTAAGATTTAACTCAAAACTACTGAACCAATATTAAAAGTTCTTTCGCCTTTAGAAAGCTCTGTCAATCAATTTGAGTAATTTATCCCATAATAATATTAATTATTGTAGGATGTTTCGAGGTAATCTTTAAAATCAAAATCTCTTTAACAGTTAGGACTTTAGTTTAGTGGTGGGTGTGTCAATTCCTGTTCCTCGAATTGATGTGCTCATCCGAGAAAGGAATCGTGGTGAACCACAAAGTCTTTAGACGTTAGGTCTACTCTACCTACCCATGAAGGTAACCGGGCGTGATGATACATTTAATAAAGAGCGCCAAATGAGTGTTTTGCTCGAAACGCCTACATGACTAAGGTCGGCCTTTCAAACGAATCCTATAAGAAAAATTGAAATAGAAAAAAAAATGTATTAAAAAATCAATTTCTCTCCGCCAACTTAAGACAGCCTTGAAAGGAGACGTCACTACTGTTGCTACTTGTTAATGTCTGCTATTTGAGTTGGTATATAATATAGCGTATTATGAGACTTCCGAGCGAAGTCGGGTTTTCATCTAGTATTTATTATTTCAGTGAACGGAGGTCTTACCCTCTCTTTCTAACACAGCTGTATAAAAAGAGATGGCGAGACCTCATAGACAGAGACATAACGTAAATATTTATTAACATGAGTGCTAGCTCCTCTAATAGACTAGAATACTTTATGGTCCTACAATTATATAGTACGGTTATGTGCTGCAACTACAGCGGTTTATTATATACAAGAAATCAGGAACTACACAGGGAATAATTTAAATAAGGGAGGAAAAGTTTACTAACATATTTTTTGGCAATCTATAATTTCAGTTACACCTACATTGGAAGAGCCTCTACGTGGTTGGATCGACAATTTTAATGGACCAATGGGAATTAATATTGCAACTGGAAAAGGTAATTTATTTTTATGTAGGAGGTAATTTTGATCGACGTTGACTTAAAAGCAACACTTTTAAGGAGTATGATGATGATCCATTATAAAGTTCGCCTAGAATCCAACACATATTGAAATATGGTTATAACTTTACAATTATTATTTTTTTATTATCGATAGGTAAGCGCTTGACCTCGATCTCGCCTGAGGGTAAGCTAAGATGAGGCCTAAGATGGAACGCGCTTCTCTAGAAGGTACCTGTTCACTCTTCTCTTGTAGATCTGAAAATTGTACTCGTCGGGGAACACAGACTCAGGAAGCATGTTCCAGTCCTTTGCGGTTCGAATGAAGAATGTTAAATCGAACCGCTTTGTCCGGGTACGTGGAACGTCCACCATATAACGATGCCTAGATTCTGTGCACCTTGACGAGCGATAGAAAAACGGGCATGGCGGAATTAAGTCGTGCAATTCCGCAGCGCACTCTCCAAAGTGTATTCGATAAAAAACCGATAAACTAGCCACTCTGCGGCGATGAGCGAGGCTCTGGAGTTTTTTGCCTACCAGATCATCGTCGTTTATGAGCCTCTTGGCACGCCTCTCGATGGCCTCAAGTGTCTCCAGCTGGTATTTAGCGGATCCATCCCAGAGGTGAGAGCAGTATTCCATGCACGAACGGACTTGTGCTTTATAAGGTTGAGCAACTGTCCCGGACTGAAATACTGTCTCACCTTCGCCAGAATACCAAGCTTTTTTGAGGCCACTTGGGCTTTAGATTCGATGTACGAACCAAAGTTAAGAGTAGGCGTTAACGTGATACCAAGGATCTCGAGGTGGTCATTTATCGGCACGGCCACACCCTGGAAAGACGGAGATAGATGGAGCGGACTCCGTTTAGCGGAGAATAGACACGCCTGGGTCTTAGTTGCATTAAACCTGACCAGATTAGCATCGCCCCAATCGGAGACTGCCTGTAAGAACAAGGTTCATACGATCGACCATTGCCTCTCTAACAATCCTGTCCGGGGCAAACAGAGCAAGAAGACCATGGCACCCACTACCACGCTTACTGTGGACTATTTCTGATCGGCTTGACTCTTTGGCGTTACGCAGAGATGTAGGATTGCTCTGCATCTTTTACCGTATTTATCATGGGGAATGTTCCGATGAGTTGTTCGGACTAATTCCTGCCGCTAAATTCCACCATCGGACATCGCGTCAAAATTTAAATTTCCATCCTCACCACCTCGATGTCTGGAAATCCACAACCGTGCACTTTTGTCGACACTTTTTGCCTCGCACTACTCCTTTGTGGAATCAATTACCCTCGGGGGTGTTTCCGAATGGATACGACTTAAGGACGTTCAAGAAACGAGCTTATTCATTCTTAAAAGGCCGGCAATGCAGCTGCAATACCCCCGGTATTGCGGTTGTCCATGGGCGGTGGTGATCACTTACCATCAGGTGCACCATCTGCTCGTTTGCCCCCTCTACTATAAAAAAAAATTAAAAATTCAATGTTTCATTTTTATCCGACGCAAAAAACACAACGCATGAATATATTCAGCTGATTCGGTAGAATCAGTCATCGAGCGCGGCGCGTGTAGTGTCCCTCGCACCCGCACACACTGCCCGCGTGCTCTTCAATTACCGTCGTATGCGATGTAGCGTGCACGTACTGCACATTCAATGGTTCGATTTCGGTGTCATCGTTAAATGGTGCTTTAATACTTAATTTACAAGTTTTATAATGGTTATGCTATATCTTAAGTGGTGTGGTGGTTTCGATATTACGGCGCTAAAAATGCAATGTTCTACATACGACACACCGCGATCAGTAAATAAATCATGGAGGGAAGAAAAAATACTTTTGTAATATCAGGCCATTCTTAACACTTAAAACCCCTAAAGCTGAAAAACTAAAACTCGACTACCTTGTGATCCGGAAAATGTACTTATAGCAGTGTTGCTTAACCTGTGGTCCGCGGACCCCTAAGGGATCCCCTAAGGGGTATGTATATGGTGGTCCGACGCCTTATCTATGGACATTTGAATTAATAAATGCGAGGGTGGATTGAAAAGTACTCGGCCTAACACAGATCTATTCGATTCTAAAAATCAAATCTACGCACATTATTTAGTTCAGTTCAGAGTAGTTAATTGTGTGAAGTTCGAAACGTGTGCAATAATTTGTTGTGATTTTATAAATTTTGTAATAAAGTTACATACTTCCTGCAAATGGAGCAAATCGAGCAGCGTGCCGTCATTAAGTACCTCCATAAGGGGCTATCACTGAAAGCCACCCATGATGATATGGTCAGTACATCAGGGGATTCTGCTCTGTTTTATTCATCCGTCAAAAAATGGATAGCAGAATTCAAGCGTGACGAGTGTGAAAGATGAACCCCGATCTGGAAGACCTTCGACGTCCACTACTGAGTGCTAAGTGTGAGTTTTTCTTTTCGCATTCGATCGTGAGCACGTTTCGAGTTTACTAGGAATTTGCATGTGATTTGTACAGCGCCACCTAGTGGTGAACTGGTTTCTCACGTTTACTACTAGGTGGCACTGTACAAATCACATACAAATTCTTAGTAAACTCCAAACGCGCTCACGATCGAATGCGAAAAGAAAAACTCACACTTAGCACTCTGAAGTGTTTGCGAGGTGGGTTTCGTGACTACTTTCAGTTAGACAAAAAACGACACGATTGACTATTTCATGTGACTGTTTGGAGTTATTTGAAGCCAATGCAGATGATTTTCTGAATCGTTTTGTTACAATGGACGAAACATGGGTTCATAACTGTACGCCAAAAACAAAACAACAATCAAAACAGTGAAGAAGACCTGGTTCACCACCCCCGAAAAAGGCTAAGGCGTGTTTGTCGGCAAATAAGATAATGGCTTCAGTATTCTGGGACTCGAAGGGTGTGATTATGATTAATTATCTTGAAAGGGGTCAGACTAGAAACTCTGATTACTCATTGATACTGTGTCTTACTACGTCGTTTAGGAAAGGAAATAAAAGAAAAACGTCCAGGAATGCTCAGAAGAAAAGTCCTGTTTCATCAAGATAACGCCCATGATCACACGTTTGTGCAATCAATGGCTGAAATCCACAATTGTGGCTTTGAACTATTACCGCATCCGCCTTATTCACCCGATATGACATTGTTAGACTACTTCCTGTTCCCTAACCTGAAAAAGCACTTGGGAGGTCAAAGATTTTCGACAAACGACGAAGTCAAAACAGCAGTAGACGCATATTTTGACTCTAAGGAAGAATCTTTTTTTTCAACGGTCTAAATGCTTTGAATGGGAGATGGCAAAAGTGCATCGAACTTGGTGGTGATTATGTAGAAAAATAAAAATATAACTGATTTAGTATGTGTTTATTTTCTTGCTTAGGCCGAATACTTTTCAATCCACCCTCGTAAGCCAAGACTATGATTGTCAAATTTGTTTAGGTTATGTTTGGTATAAATAGCTAAGAACGCAACTAAATTATCAACGCGTTGATGCGATTAGACCGACAACTTGGGCGTCTGTGTTACCACGGATCACTATTTGAACCATTAACACTTGGCTTAGGTCTTTTACGATGCAAAGTCGTAGCAGCGAGTGTCAAGCGTACAGAGCTTACGTATTGAACGTATTTGAATTCGTTTTCATAACCTCAAAGAGAATATTCGCGTTGTCAAGTATTTGCCGACATACAGATCTTAATTATTTGGTAAAATTACTCCAAGAACGGTCGCTGGTAACTCATTCGTTGAACCAGGTCTTGGCATCCCCTTTTAATCAGTTACCTACCCGTGACAAATATTTGAGATAACCCCAATTCGTTAACTTTGCCCGCTCAACTTCGTCGGACCATGTCTCGAAGTTATGAACCGCCGGATCTAAATTCGACATATAACAATTATGTGGTTTCACTTTATTTATCAAAGCATTAAAGGCGTCAGCTAAAGTATCGACTGCGGATAGTACATCACTATCACAGCCAAGGCTGGTATTATGTTCGACCCACGGAAGCTTTCGCGGTGGGGTAGTCGTGCTTCCCTCTATAGCATCAGATCGCGTCATTATGGCTGCTAATGCCTGGCCTATCGTGTCATCGCGGCTGCGGGAGCTCGTATACCGAAACCGGAACTCGCGATGGGAATGTAACCGAGAATTTAATTTGAATTTGATTTGTGACGAAAACGCGATGGCGAACGTGAAACGGAGTCGCAACGAGAATAGCGATTGCCGACGCGATTTGCCTTTTAGCTTGGTGACACATCAAAATTATGACGAGATAAACGAGGCATCTTGATTTCCAAACAAATCTAACGAAAAGACCGCCCCGTTGGTCGAGTGGTTAGTGACCCTGACTACGCAATCGACGGGGCTCGGGTTCGATCCCCGACGGGGATAAGCATTTGTCTGATGAGCACAAATGTTTGTATTTCTGGGTTTGGGTGTTTATTATGTATGTAAAAGTATTTATATATGTATTTCTATGTATTAGTATCGTTGACTAACACCCATAACACAAACAAATAATTTGCTTACTTTGGGGCTACATCAGTAAGTGTAATTTGTTTCGTGAATATTTATTTATTTTTTGTTATTTTTTTTAATTTAATTTATGCGGGTATGTAGGTAAATCCCACTTCTAATATTATGATCAAAAGTTAGATTTTATTTTTAAAAACAAACGAGCGACAAAATAATTTATTTTAACCTATTTTTAATTTAGTCAGATTAACAGTAACAAATAATAACGCAACATCAATAATCGTAATTTACAAACAGCTGTTAATGACACAAAAATAATAAACCACAAGTAGATAATCACAATGTAAATGATTTACTGCAAATAGTGCGCACACCTCACGCGATCTAAGTTGACTTTTATACGAATCGTGAGATGACTTTACTAAACGCAGCAAACAATCCCTCATTTTCCTAATTATAGTACTTTAGAGACAACAACTGTATTTTGAATATGTCACAACTGTATTTCAGGCATCATATATTCATTTTACAATGATCCAAACGTTACCTTAGATATGATACCGGCATGTTCTGTAGTGAAAGGAGGAATTGTAGCAGCTTGGAACAGAGGCATTAAAAAGTAAGTTAAGTGTAAATTAAAATCCGTAGAAGTAGTCTTACTACAATAATATTAAATAAGTACTTATTTACCAAGAAATCAACATTATATAATTCAATTTAAATAGATGCAAAAAACACACAATACCTACTAAACTTTTAAAATTTCAAATAAGGAATAATATTATTATTTATTATCTGCCGTTGTAAGGAAGTTGCATTCTACCCGGAATGTTCATACGCGCTTCAAAGTCGTTCCGAAGATTACCACGACATGGGTGGATGTGTCTCTTTCTACTAAATAAAGCGCCAATCGCCATGTATAAGTGCGGCTATGCGTATTTGCAAATTACTACTAAGTAATTCTACTAATTTGAAAAACAGTTTTTGCATTGCATAAGTACCTAATAACATAATAATTAAAATAAGTACATTTTAGAATTCACTGTATGTATCATCATCATTACATAGTATAAAACAAAGTTGCTTTCTCTGTCCCTATGTCCCTATGTCCCTATGTCCCTATGTCCCTATGTATGCTTAAATATTTAAAACTACGCAACGGATTTTGATGTGTTTTTTTTTTAATAGATAGATTGATTCTTGAGGAAGGTTTAAGTGTATAAACCTTTCCGATATTCCCATGGGAACAAAAGCTGCGCGGGCGAAACCGCGGGCAGGTCGCTAGTTAATTATAATACATTTTATGCTAATGTATTTATCGATGTGTATGGATAAAAGGGATTTAACGATTACCGAATATATTAAAATCTACCATCAGATAGTTTCATTTACACTGGCAATTGCTAGAAAGGGACAACATCCACTCTTGTCGTTGTCTTGCTCAGAACGTTTTTCCCCTCTGTTAAGTAAGAAACAAATGTCAACTTTATTATTACGAAATAAAGTACATTTTTATTTTTCAAATATTGCTTCGTTATAATTCCAGTTATCGTAATTAAGTTCCTTGTGCCGTTGTAAGTAAAAGGATGTGCAGATCTGAACATTGCCGAGAGTTTACGGAATTTTTAAGAAGAATTTGCTGAAGCTTTACTCACACACATATGTCTTCACGCAAAACTCCTCAATGAGCATCACTCTAGACAATTTTTCTTGCTTCCTCTAAATTCATACTTGGCTGCTAATAGGTAGTTAGGTTGAAACAAAACGCAGCTTACTATTGTTAAATTCGAAGTACTGGTTTTTATGTATGTTATCCGAAATATCATTAAAAATAAATATTTTATAGTACCACACCCTTTCTGTTGGCTGTAACTTCTCTAGACGCATTAAATGTCATAAAAAATAAGGAATTTTTGTTATATTTGAAGTCTTCAATTTTATATATAATACTTTGGGGACTTATTTAATACCGGCCTTCTGTGCATAGCCAGACCAATCCCAAGGGCCAAACATCCCTCAGACACAATTTAAATTTTCAATGAACTCCCAAAGACAATTTTTTTTACAAAGTGTATGTTTTCAACAATAAATTATTAAATGACAAAACAAAACGAATAACGAAAACAAAGTTTGTCTTATTGATTTATGTTATATGATTGTTTTATTTAAAAAAATATACAAGAAAAATCTTTTGATTCAATAGATTCTCCATCTTCAACTAAAATATTAATTTCAAAAGTTAACATTTGCTGCCAACTATTTTCTTGAGAAGTTGATGGAGAGAGATGGAGATATTGTACAAGTGTCAGGTAAAGAGCAGCATATGGATTTTAAGGCTGTGAAATGTATGGTTGTGACTCGATATATTATGTATTAGAATGAGATCTTGACGAAGATACTGAACATGAACCGTCTGTAACATTGGACGATTTTTCTTACGTAGATTTAATAATAATAATAATAATAATAATTTCTTTATTTGCAATAAATAGGGTACATAATTAGTTCTTATTTAACAATATGTTCTTTATTCCTATTTTGCCCTTTTTGTGGCGTGCAAATGTTACAATGTGTCACTAAAATCGAAGAAATACTAGGTATATGATGTTGGATAGCCACTAGAGTAATACCAAGTCAAATTAAAACCGATTTTACTGCGTTCGACAAAGTCTGGCACAACGGCCTAATTATAAGCTTTAACAAATGGTTGTGCCAGACAGATTCATAGTCATCATACGATACTACTTGTCAAACCGTCGTTATCAATTCAAAGTGGAAGGAACACTCTACTCAGACTGCCATTAGTACGCAGTAGGCAGTAGTACGACAAGGCTCGATAGGCTTGCCCCTTTCGCATACCCTCTGTACTAACGACCTGCCAAGGACTCGGTACGTCCATTTGGCGCTTTTACAAACGACACTGTCCTGTACAGGTACGTCGCACTACTATAGGTCCCGTCTTTGCCACGTGTTGGCTCCTTTAAAGAATAGGCCAACTGCCGTTCTGTCAGTTAGGTCGTTAAAGGTGACTGATTAGCTATGCGAGTTACTATCATCGTGGCTACTAGGTGGTAGAGTTCTGCATTGTCTCGCCCGGGTCTGGTACCACCGCCTTACCTATTCCTGCCGCAATAGCGTCAGTACTTATCACTATCTAGTTCCGGTTTGGAAGATAAGGTAGACGGCGAACTTATGCATATTGTGGCATTAGATCTCATCACAAGATAGCAACGCACCATTAACACCTTTGGTATCTAAAGGCGATGAGTGACTCTTTCCATCAGGAGACCCATCTGCTTGTTTGCTATCTTATGATATATAAAAAACTCACAGACAGACTACAAGGAGCCAGGGCAGTGACCCTGGCTGATTGATTTAGGAAATGGCGTATCGAAGTAAATCCGAAAAAAAGTAAGGTAATGTACTTGCACCTAAATTACCAAAACCTTCAGGTCATGGTGACCAAGTCTAGTCTATGTACGGTCACCATGTACGACAGTGCAATCCTGTGAGAACGACATGTCAAATAATTCACAATCTTACCTTACATCAAGAAAGTCCAAAACAAGACCAAGATGATTTTAAATTTAAAAAAATGAATATTTTCTACTGAACAGACACACAGTAAAATGTCACTTAAGAACAAAGTAACACTTCACAAAATGTGCATAAGACCCATAATAACATATAAGCAAGCGTATAATTTGCTCACATCTCTTCTAGCTACCCACACCTTTTGCAGGTTGTTCAGAATAAATTCATGTACATAGCAAACTGCGCACCGCGGTACATGCGCAATAGCGTAGATCTTCCCCAAGACCTAGAGCTCCCAACCTTCATGCAATAAATGGAGGAATTATCGATGCGTTATTTCTAAAAATAACACATCATTAAAATTCACTATTATTTCACAGACGTTTCATTAACATGGTTAAGTTGCATTCTCCACGTTTTAGAACGTTAATTAGATAAATGTATCAGTTAAAAAGCGATGAAGGAAGTATCGCCATGATTTATCGCCCATTGTTAATAGTTAACCAACAAAAAAAGGAAAAATTGGCTATTAAAAATGACTGCTGATAAACAAGAATGTTACTCAAGAAAAAGAGAGAGGATAACAACGTAAAACAAATCATGTCTTATGCAATTTACAAAAAGAGATGATATCCAACCAAAAGTCTTTTCATGTAAAATGTTGCCAAGACGAGGGCACATGGCTCGCACTGTAAAAAGTTATCAGATCTTATGTAACGCCAGGCTTCTAACTCTTCATGATCTAACTTCACATGCCGAAACTCAACAATAAACTAACTCTACATGCCCTACACTACGTGCTTTAACTCTACATGCCCTAATTCTACAAGCTCTAACTTCATAAACTCTACACTATAGTTAAAATGTGTTATTTGGCCGTTTCGTTACTTTATGCAATATGGCTTAACAAAAAAGTACCATCACACCATACATAACACAAATGCATTACATGCTACTTAGTGTTATGTATGGTTACTAATGAATTTTTAACATTAATATTGATATAATTTTGTATTGTAGTAATAATTGACTTCAAATTTGATTTTCCTTATGATTTTTTTTTTGATTGTATTGTTATTCTTTTGAAAAATTTTATTAATATTCCCGTAATGTTTATAAATTTTAATTTTTTAGATCTTTTCTCTATTTTTTATAGTAGTATATGTTTTTGTGATATTTGAGGACTACACTATTGTAACATGTTATTGTAAATTGGGCAATCTGTTAAAATAGTTGTAAATGTGAAAAAATAAATTAAAAAAAAGACGTGTGGCACTCGGAGACCTGCCGCGGTAAAGCTATTGCATAGCATTTTTTATCAACTTATGCAATTACAATTATATATGTATTTTATTTATGCAGTATTTTTTTTTTCTTTGTTTATTCATATTTAAAACACTTTGTACACAAAATTATACGAGTACAGATATTCACTGTTGTACGTAGATGATAAATACCTATACTTTCTCACAAACAGCTGATTACGGTAGTTTTCCAATACAACCAATGCCACCTAAAGGCGGGTTGCTGAACTAAAGAGACAAACGTGATATTTCAAAAAGTCATTAAAAGTTCTGGTATTTATCGATAGATGGAAAAACTAAAAAGTATCACTACTGTGCCGGTCGGAGTGGGGGTGTTAGGTTTTTTTCGTAACGGAATTTCTGGATTCGGTCTCCACGCTCAAAGCCGGCGATAGAAGCTATGCAATAGCTTAATAACCGAATAAATGATTTTTAGGTTAGAAGTATCAGATGAATGTTACATTTACAATGCCTGTGACGCTGAACGGAGTCCGATAACTTTTAGCAATATGAAAATACTAGGACATAATGCAGTAGACATACACCCTTTTGATAATACATTGGGGATTAAAGGCGGAACGTGTTATAGGACATTTGTGATGTTTTATATACGGGTAGGTACTTATTTTTAATTTATTAGTAATGAGTATTTTCGTAAGTTGCCTACATCTAATAAGTACTTTTATTATTTGGGGGCGTGTGTAAACGACTTTATATTTAATAAATAATATATACAGGGTGGGTAAAAAATCGTGGATCAAACGAAACAGGTAGATAGTTGGGATTATTATAGGCAAGTTTTTTAATACAAGTTCACTTTTTTTTTACAGTAAGTTTTTTTACTGAGACTTAAAAGTAATTGAAAAAGGAGCCAATACTCATAAATCGTGGTACCCACTATCAGAAAAGCACTTTGATAGTGTTGATACATTTCCTAGAAGCAACTAAACACCATTTATTGTTGTCGTCAAAAACACTAAAATAGTCGTCAATTTTAAGAAGTTCAAGATTGAGCTCTGCCGTAGAGATATTTTTATTGCAAATAATCGCAACTATCACCCTGTTTCGTTTGATCCACGACTTTTCGCCCAACCTGTATATAAAAATCAATTGCTGTTCGTTAGTCTCGAAAAGGGTTGAACCGATTTGGCTAATTTTGGTTTTGAATTAATTGTTGAAGTTCAGGGAAGGTAAGGTAGGTAAAAGGTGAGAAAATATTTAAAAAAATAAGAGTAGTTAAAGAGGCAGAACAACGTTTGCCGGGTCAGCTGGTAATGAGATAAAAGAAGAATTTAAATAAAAAGACAAACTACCGATTTATCGCTTAGTTTAATAACTAATCTAGAGATATTAATACCACAGTGTTTCGCCGCGTTTCATGCTATTTCGTGATTGGTTCGCCAACCAGCGCTAGAAGACAACATCATAATATCTTGTACCTACCATAACGTTAACTCACTACGAATTAACCAATCACGAAACAGTATGAAACGCGCACACATATCGATATTATCATTAAGCTGTATTATATCTGGAGGCAACACTTCTAATACCTACTTGAAACCAAGTTTTATATACTGCTGTCATCTTCTGAGGTCTAACCCTCTCTTTCTGACACAGCTTTATAAAAAGAGATGGCGAGACCTCATAGACAAAGATATAACGTAAATATTTGTTTCAAAAGATTGATAAGAGTGCTAACTCCACCAATACCTAATACTTCATGGATATTATAAAGTTTTAAATCCTTAGTTGCATTGAGCGATAAACATTTCATTTCTTTTGTGTTAAGGTCAGGAACTATGGTTGTAGTTTTATTTCCTGATTCACGGAAAATTGATAAGGAAAATACTATTTTAAAATAATTTTTCCCGTGTTGGTCCTGAACTCCTTTGAAAACCCCAACTACCGTTCTGCCAGGCAAGTCGTAAAAGGCGACCGATTGGCTATGCGAGTCACTACCATCGTGGCTATTAGGTGGTAGAGTACTGCATTGTCTCACCCGGGTCTGGTACAAGCAATAGCAAAAAAGCAGATGAGTCTCCATATGGAAAGAGTCAATCATCGCCTATAGACACCAAAGATGTTAATAGTGCATTGCTATCTTGTGGCGAGATCTAATGCCACATACATAAGTTTACTGGCTACCTTACCCTTCAAACCGGAACATGACAGCGACAAGCACTGATGCTATTGCGGCAAGAATAGGTAAAGCGGTGGTACAGACAATGCAGAACTCTACCACCTAGTAGCCACGATGGTAGTGACTCGCGTAGCCAATCGGTCGCTTTTTACGACCTGCCTGACAGAATGGCAGTTGGTCTATTCTTCAAAGGAGCCCGGATCCAACACGGGGAAAACGGGCTTAGCACTTAAATCTTTTAATAGCGGTTTGATCTTTGTCAGGCGATTATGAAAAACAGGTCGGCAAAAATGCTTTATTTTCTACGGCGTCTTGAAATATAATTATTCGTGCGATTATTTTTTTATGTTACAAATTTTAAAATTAAGTATAGTCATAACTCCAAGATACCAACACCCTTTCACCATCACCTTTTCAACTCTGACCATGACGTCGAAATCAGGACCTCATGATCAGTTGTTTAGTTGGACGCTTTTGGAAGATTTTAATAATCTGTTTCGTTTTTAGTTCTTGCTTTTACAAACCCTACCGGCCCTAGTTATTGATGGAATTTTATTAGCTCTCGGTAAAAAACCCAAGTAAGTATAGAAGTTCATATTTTTAATAGCCTAAGTAAGAATAGAATAGAATATATTTTATTTGCATGAAAATGGCTTACAATATATTATAATATTTTATGTATATCTACACTAATATTATAAATGCGAAAGCAACTCTGTATCTCTGTATTTTCTCACACCTAGCCGATTTTTTTTTATTTTCATTTATATCGTACGATTACAAGGAGAGGCTCCTATATTTTAAAACATTAGCTTTGTCAGACAGAAGGTGTTGTACCGATGTATTTTTCCTCTACAAACTTTATCGAGGTCACATCGACCTACCTGAGTTTCTTTCTGACATAAGTATATTGGTTCCGACCAATATCTAAATCAAATTTGGGTGAATATTCACCTCTTAATATTCTATTCTACTTAATAGTTACTCTTTTAATGAAATTGTAAGAACACATAAACTTGACACATTTGTATTAATGTATTCAAAAGGGCCAAAAGCCCACCCCACTATCGATGATGTCTCAAGTCAAATAAATTGTTTATATTGTATATTGATTTTAAATAACTATTATTTTTAAATTTTCATTCATTTTAATTTTTCATTATTCAATTTTAATTAACTTATTCAATCTATGACTATTTTATTTTATTTTATCAATTACTATTTTTGTTATTGTATTACATTCTAATTGAATACTATTTTTTTTAATTTCAAGAATTCCGTTACTGCCTTTAATTGAGGCAACATTTAACTTGCATAATTGTACTAGATATTATAATATTATGATCTTTATAATGTATGCTTTGTGGGCAATACTTTAAATAAATAAAAAAATAAGAAAATAAATATATTTGGAGTGTATGTTTGTAATATTAATAACCGCTTGTTTCCTAAATGCATGTGGATATATACACGGTACATTTTCCAAAATAACATTTTTTGCAATTTTTGTCTGTCTGTCTGTGTGTCTGTTTGTGCCGGTTCCGGCAACGCAGCAAACAATCTAGGTCAGGTTCGCATAGAATGCTACATCAACCAGGTTATTCTAATAATAACTTATGTTATTATCACAACAAATTTAAAGGTCAGGCATTGAAATACGTCCAACCCTGTTCCTGGAAGAAATCGGGAAACGACAATTAGCGCAGCCAAAGGCGGTAATCTGCGCTACAAATTACAAGGCCCGCCTTACCGTAACCGACTGCAAAAGTGGTGTAAAGTTCCTGATCGACACGGAATCAAATATATCAGTTTTGACCAAGAGAAACTATCAACGCTGCGCGCCAACCGGTTATAAATTGTATGCAGCCAATGGGAAAAAGATTAACACATACGGGGAAAAAAGAATAACCTTGGATCTCGGCTTACGACGTACCTTCACTTGGACATTCGAAATCGCCGATGTAAAATCGTCTATAACCGGAGCCGTTTTTTGGAAAAAAATAAATTGCTGGTGGATCTCCACGGAACAAGATTGACTGACAGTCAATCTTGTTCCGTGAACAAGTCACACATAGATCAACAGTGGCACATATAGCGCAGGACAACCGTCCATTAGCACTATAAACCATAAAGGTAAAATTAAGGCTTTATTGGAAAAATATATCGATATGACTCGACCGTCATCCCTGAGAGAGCAACCGCCGTTTTAATCATATGATATGATGAATAAATATGATCACTTATTTTTTTACCATTAAATTAGCGCCATTAAATTTACATAGCGAGCGCAGAAAACTAATACATATTTTTAAATAATATGCATTAGAAATACAATAAATTAATAAAAATAAACATTAAACACACTACATTCATATGTCATATGTGATACTATACACATTACACATTATGTATACATTTTCTTTTTTCTGTTATCAAACTTAAAAGATTTTATTAATTAGTCATGATCTAATTTCGTCCACAGAACGATCGTTCGTTTAGACAATTGTAGCAAGCTAACGAGCGTATTTTAAAATGTTTACGCAAAATAGATAAAAAAAGCCGCCGTTTTAAAATATGATCACTTATTTTGGAAGGACCTTATATATTCATATAGTAAAATAAAAATCAAATACAGAGTAGCATCGTCAATGCTCATCTAGCTTGAATTTCAAGGAATATTAGCTCCAATTTAATCGCTAAGAATGGGTATAGTGTGGCCACTCTATTTGATGATTAACGCGATATTTATCGCTCAGATGGACATTGATGTTTCCCGTGGCCCTAATATAAATGACAAATAATTAAATGTCCAAACAATCTGCGGAACGCCTAGTTATAGTTAAATCTGTTGCTAACGGTTACTGCTACGAATGACGAATCGTTGATTATAGGAACCCTGCATTCTGATGAATGCATAACACTTTCGGGGTAAACGAAGAAAAGTAGTAATCATCATCGTAAGTACTGCAAAACAATAAAGACTTTATCCTCCCTCGCCCACCAAAATTAACGCTACGACAGTAGCAAGCACAAAAGCACACAAATGACGCACTCAGCGTACGTTTTACTTCGCAACCGAAGCATCTTCAGGAGACACGAACAGTAGTTCACTCAACGAGTGCTGAAGTAATACTGATTCGCACCGCGATTGCGGCGATCCTTTTATAGGCTGGGATTGCATGACTAAGCGCGGCTTTTCAAGCCTATGATGAGTTTATACCACTTCTTACACCGCTTTTTTTCCCTTTCAGTGACTTCGCCGTGGTACACGTAAATGTTAGCGGCAAAATAACTAGTTTTCTTCGTTGAATATTGTATTTCCGCAAAATAACGCTTCAATCTTTAAGAAACTTTTGGGGTAGACCTTTTTTTCCTCTACGCTAATTATTGTCTTCTCCATTTTCACTAAAATTTGAAAGATTTGTCACTTCCCTCGCACAACAACCGCTTATTTTTACAAAGTACAAAGTATTTATCATAAAAAAACTTTTTACATCTTTAAAAAGAAAATTATTTTTAGATTGCTAAAGATCCAACGACGCATCTACGTGGCATGCATAATATTAAACCCATTCAGTGGTACTCAGTGGAGATTCTCTGCAAGAAACTTTATAGATCTTTGTTCCAAGATTAAAAATCAAGATCGCCAGGAATTCGATTTCCTTACAAAAATCGATTGGCAGGACTATTACTACGATTGCACGCTCTCCGCTCGAAGATACTTGCTCAAAGAAAAAGATGAAGATATACCTAAAGCAAAAGTTCACCGCAGACGGTAGTATCTTATTTTATTATAGCTTATTACTACCCCCTGCAGTATAAAAACTTTGGTTTCAAGCAACATTCTGCATTATAATTATAAACGCTTTGGTTCCAAACAATATTCTGTATTATAAATAATTTGATTTCAAGCAACATTCTGCATTATGCATTTTAAAACTATGGTTTCAAGTAACATTCTGCATTATAAAAACTTTGGTTTCAACAACATTCTGCATTTTTTCATGGATTAAAAGTATCCTACCTACGTGCTGTACCTGCTCATCTACCTGTGTGCCAAATTTGATCCAAATTCGTCCAGCGTGCTTGAGTAACAAACATCCAAACTTTCGCATTTATTATTTATATTTTTATATATTGTTACGTACTCGGGTTCGTAATTGTAAAAAAAAAACCACTTATATTAAATCCGTGTATTTACACAACACAACACAACGTAATACTAAAATACACTTTACACACTGGTCACTCGCTGTACTATCACTGAACTTAGAACACTACACAATAAAACACTTCTCGCTTCGCACTGGTCACTTGATGTATCGCTCTCGATCGCTTGATAAAAACTGCTCTGTATTTGTCAACATATCTCTATTTATAGGCTGGGTAAAGTTCTACCTGGATCCAGAAAAATCTAAATGTATCGGGAAATAATGAATCACTTCTTATCGTAAACATGTTATGAGTCATAAATCCTAGTACACGCTACTTTCAACCTTATGCCATATCCCACAAAGTCTATTATGGCATAGCCCAGGTCAACTATTTGTTTGTCAATAGGATTAGCTATCTCTTTCTTTTATTTCTAGATCTCTCCAGCGCTCAAACTCTACACGTTTCTAGATTATTCGTAACATTATCATAAGACCACAAACAAGCAGATGGCTCTTCTGCAAAGATGTTAATGGTGCGTTGCTATCTTGTTGCGAGGTCTAATATCACATGCATAAGTTGACCGGCTACCTTACCCTCCAAACCGGAACACGACAGCGACAAGCACTGACACTATTGCGGCAGGAATAGGTAAGGCGGTGGTACCAGACCAGGGCGAAACAATGCAGAACTTTACCACAGCCGCGATGGCAGTGACTCGCATAGCGAATCGGTCGCATTTACGACCTGCCTGGCAGAATGGCAGTTGACCTATTCTTCGAAGAAGCCCGAGACCAACACTGGGAATATATTATATACGGGGTTATTTTGAAAGGTCCCGCCAAATTATAAATTAAGAAATAAATGTTGAATTGAAAGTGCGTTTTAATTATTATTGTAAAATTATAGCAACATAATATAAAAATATTCGTTTAATAAATGTCCCACTAAAGTCATGGATGCACCGAGTCGTGTGAATCGGCCGCCAGGCGGAGTGTGCGGGGCGCGGGGGACACTACACGAGACACTCGACATTTTTGCGTAATTGAAATCATATCCATGCGTTGTGTTTTTCGTGTGGGATAAAAAAGAAATATTGTAATTTTTTAGTTATTTTTTTATTACATAAATCGAACATATTATCGGTTTTAAACTAACCCTGAAAATGTGTAACTCTTTAGATATAGATTAAACTTTTATAAATGAAATGATTTATTTATTAGTGCAGAAGTTTGTTGAAATTGTTAGTCCGGGCCAACTTTAAAGGGTAGACCATCAGCCGTTCTGCCAGGCAGTTCATAAGAGGCCAATTATTGGCTACGCGTGTCACTACCATCATGGCTACTAGGTGGTAGAGTTCTGCATTGTCTCGCCCGGGTCTGGTACCACCATCTTACCTATTCCTGCCGCAATAGCGTCAGTGTTTGTCACTGTCGTATTCCGGTTCGAAAAGTGAGGTAGCCGGTAAACTTATGCACGTGGCTTTGAACCTCGCCAAATGGATAGCATCGCACCATTAACATCTTTGGTGTCTTAGGCGATGGTTGTTTCTCTTCATAAGAAGAGTCATCTGCTTGTTTGCTATCTTTTGATTAAAAAAAGCAATTTAAATAAAGTTTCACTAATCACAAAGCTATGGCTATTTAAACGACTCAAGCTCGCAGCTCATCAGCCAACACTGCTGAATTATTACTGAAGTATTTCTAACCATGTATGAACGTACGGTAACATTTGAATTATCTAATGTTAGTGCTAAGGATACGTATAATAAAATCGTAGGAAAGTCAAAACTGTACATTGAATATTTTTTTAAAAGAATACTTGGGGCGTGATCTATAATCGATATCGAAACCAAAAATATAGTTTTTAGAATTTTTGTCTGTTTGTCTGTCTGTCTGTCTGACCGTCCGTCCGTCCGTCCATCCGTCCGTCCGTCCGTCCGTCCGTCCGTCCGTCCGTCCGTCTGTCTGTCTGTCTGTCTGTCTGTCTGTTTGTCTGTTTGTCTGTCTGTTTGTCTGTTTGTCTGAATGTATGTCCGGGGTAAACTCAAAAAGTACTGCATGGATTTACTTCAAATTTTGTATAAATATTACTAACAGGTCGGGTCAACATATAGGCTATATATTATCACGCTATCACCTACGGGGAGGAGCTGTGCGGTCCGAAGTAAACGAAGTCCGCGCGGACGAAGTCGCAGGCAACAGCTAGTATAAAGTATTTTGTTCATGTTAGTTGGATAGGCAAACTTCAATACGTGTCACCTGATGGTAAGTAGTCGACGTCGCCAATGATCATAAACTAGATTACCTGGGACTAGGTCAGGTAACTCATTTATATGTTGCCTATCCTGCAACATTAGGTGTTTAGCCTCGGTGCCAGTAATTACACTGCCTGTCTTGCCCTTCTCTTCGAAACACAGCAAAACTGTTTCACTGAGAAACAAGCAAAATGTGGTACCCATACAGCTGGGAGCGCGGCACAGGTCATCTCTCCCACTTTAAAAAAATCTTCAAAGTAGTCCCAGAACAACGTGGTAAAACCCACAATCAAATTAATTTAATATTTACTTTACAGAGCAGTATTGGCGTTTTCCATTGTGTCATATCTCTTCTACGGATGTGTGCTGTGGTGGATCTATGGGTTGGTGACAAAAATACTCTAATACTTTTAAAACCTTAACTTAATTGTAATCCATAATTATTTCCATTACTAGATATGTATAACGAAAGTCTCTTAATTGCTATTCACTTTTTAATAAAAACTTTTATTTAATTTAATTACTATTTAATTCTATGTAATTATATATACAGGGTTACTTTTAAAAGTCGGGTCAAATTTTAAAATTAGGAACAATATTGAATTTATATATTTTATTCTTGAACAAATATTTTTATAATAAACTAGCTGTGCCCGCGACTTAGTCCGCGTGGGTTTTTTTTTAAAGTAGCCTAAGTTACACCTTATTTCATCGGCTATCTACCAGTGAAAGTCCCGTCATAATCGATCTAGCCGTTCCATAGATTAGCCGGAACAAACTGACAGACAGACAGAAAGACGAACAGACAGACAGACAGACAAAAATCGTAAAAAGTGTTATTTCGGTATGTGTACCGTGTATACATCCGTATACATTTAGTTAAAACCGGTTATTTTAATATTACAAACAGACATTCCAATTTTATTTGTTTGTATAGATAAGAATATCCCACTAGATAAATTGCATGCAGCGAGTCTTGTGAATGAGCTCGGTAATACTGGCAGTGTGCCATTCTACATTACCTTTTCGCCGTGTTGGTCCCGGCCTCCTTTGTAGAATAGGCCAACTGCCGTTCTGCCAGGCAGGTCGTAAAAGGCGACCGATTGGCTATCGAGTCACTACCATCGTGGCTACTAGGTGGTAGAGTTCTGCATTGTCTCGCCCGGGTCTGGTACCACCGCCTTACCTATTCCTGCCGCAATAGCGTCAGTGCTTGTCGCTGTCGTGTTCCGGTTTGGAGGGTAAGGTAGCCGGTAAACTTATGCATGTGGCATTATACCTCGCCACAAGATAGCAACGCACCATTAACATCTTTGGTGTCTATAGGCGATGGTTGACTCTTTCCATCAGGAGACCCATCTGTTTGTTTGCTATCTTATGACATAAAATAAAATAAAAAAATACCTATAATTACGATAGTACCTAACCACGAGTATTATGTAATCTGTCGGTTTAAGTACATTTTTATCGATCACTTTTAATTTGATTGAAGGCACTAAAGTATGTTATTACGATTTTTGCGTAATTGAAATTATATCCATGCATTTTGTTTTTTGTGTCGGATAAAAAATACTTTGAATTTTTTTTATTACATAAATCGAACATACTCGTATTATCGATTTTGAACAGCCCCTGGAAATTTGGTGGGACCTTTACAAGAAGCCCTGTATATTCCTATTTTTAACTAACTACTTACTAACGAATAGCATCAATGCTTGTCATTCTCGTGTTCCAGTTTGGAGGGTAAGGTAGCCGGTAGCATATAGCATTATATATGTGGCACTGTCATCCCGCTAGATGGATAGCAACGCACCATTAACAAATTTGGTGTCTGTTTATAGGCGGTAGATTATTTTTCCATCAGAACAGTCATCTCCTTGTTCGCTATCTAATGAAATAAAAAACATTGCATTTTTTAAGGGCAATGGGCCCACCTCTCGTTCCCACCACTGTAACTTCTGTAAACCAGAATCAACAACGACGACCTTCCTGATGACCACTGAGTTGCGAGCTCAGGGTGCCGTGGGGAAAAGCTGTCTTAGAAACCGCAACGGAATTAATCAGAAGTATATAGGAGGAGTATTGGAGAAGATTCTCCCCGTGTTAGTCCCGGGCTCCTTTGAAGAATTGGTCAACTGCCGTTCTGCCAGGCAGGTCGTAAAAGGCGACCGATTGGCTATGGGAGTCACTAACATCGTGACTACTAGGTGGTAGAGTTCCGCATCGGCTCGACCGGTCTGGTACCACCGCCTTACCTATTCCTGCCGCAATAGCGTCAGTGCTAGTCACTGTCGTGTTCCGGTTTGGAGGGTAAGTAGCCGGTAAACTTTTGCATATGACATTTGACCTCGCCACAAGATAGCAACACACCATTAACATCTTTGGTGTCTGTAGGCGATGGTTAACTCTTTCCATCAGGAGACCCATCTGTTTGTTTGCTATCTTATGATATAAAAAAAGAGTAGAAAAATACATCCTATTTCCCTCTCTTTTCATCAGGAGACAGCAAAATGGTAAAAGCATAAAAATGCTATGAAATAAGTCTTTTACAATCAGGTACTGCCTGCCAGCCTGACCTGGGCGGGACAATGCAGAACTCTACCACCTAGTAGCCACGATGGTAGTGACTCATATAGCCAATCGGTCGACTTTTACGCCTCACCTGGCAGAACGACATTGGCCTATTCTTCACAGGAGCCCGGGACCGAAACACGGGGAAAACCGCGGGATTCACCAAAAACTTATGATGCAGTGGGCCGCAAGCTGCAGCCAGTTTTATTATATATTTGATTATCATGTCTCCGTATATATATATATATATATCGGTGTAGGCCTATTCAGCTCAGATAATGGTCATGGTAATTATCTACCAGTATTTTGACTCAGCCCTATCCTTGAAATAAATACCCACAGGCGGGCGCGCCATGCTGTACGTTAAATGCGATAGGGCTGCCCGCCTTCAATATTTTAACTGCATTTGCCTGTGCTGACACATCGGCCGTTCGTCACTGCGGCGCAACCCTCAGTCTGTTGTGTACCGAGTGCATGCCGAACTCCGAGCGCGTAGGTATAACTCGCGTTCCACCCGTTCGCGTTTGTATGAAGATATAATACTGGTAGATAACATTACCGTGTCATGGTGTCCCAGGTTTGATCCCAGATCGGACAAAGATATTATTGGGATGTTTTCAAAGTTTTACTCGACAGTTAAAAATCTCAATAGCAGCTCGGAGTCTGGCGGATTGTGTTACCACCCCCTGCCTTGGATGCCCAAGTAAAGCGTGTCGGCTATCGCTAGAAATAGGCGATAATGATATATGGTGCACTTAACTACAGACCACATTAAAACTAATAGACACGCCTTTGGGAAGGAAACGTGTCACCGAGCATATAAGCAAACGATCCTATTACTGTCAAAAATTTCACACATTTGTAGGTTATATCATAGGTATTGTGAAAAATAGAAATAAACCATATTGTACTGTTTTATCGCACCGAATGAGATGACAAGGTTTAAAAATTACCCTTGAAATGATTTTATTTCATTGGTAAGTAGTATAACTGTATTTCTGTATATAGACGTACTGAGGGGAGGGGGGGGGGGGGGCAGTTGCCCACTATAGTAACAGTATTAAACATTCAATATTTGAATGTTTAATACTGTTACTATAGTGTGCTTGCAATTTAACTACTTTTGTTTTGGTCAAGTTAATTTTAAGATCATTACATTGTAAAATTTTAAATAATGCCCCAGTTGTTTCCTTTACTAAATAAATGGTTTTTATTTTTACACTTAATTAGAAGAGTAGTGTCGTCTGCAAATAAGAATGATTCGTGGTGGATGTTTTAAGGAAGATCATTTAAATATACATATTGTAAAACTTCTCACACGGCGCTTGCACCAATTGTAGAACCTTCGCAGAGGCTCCACCACTTGTAGAGATTTGTTTCTACAAGTGGTGGAGGATTCTGGGCGTTTATTTTCTGCTTGGCCGCTTGTTCTATTATTAAAAGGTACTCGGAATCGACTATTAATTACTATTATGTTAAAATAATAAAAGATATTTTCTAATCTTCATTTATTTGGGCATACGTCTTAGCACATCGAGAAACTTATTCTATTTTTATATGTATCTATTATTCTATTTTTAAATATACATAAAAAAGTAAAGGTACTAAAACACAACCCTGTGGTGCTCCACTGTTGATCCATTGAATAGTTTAAAGTCTAAGCGGCTTTTTTATATTATGTTAAAATGGGTACAGAAGTCGGAAACTATCACAAAAATACAGAAAATTCGATTTAAAAAATCAAGGTAACCAAAAACTTAACAATTTTTGAAAATTTTGAATTTTCTTGGCGGGAAGTTAAACATCGAACCCGATACCTAATTATATGATCCGAACAAGCCAACCCGAAGACCAATGAAGTATCTATATACATATAATAAAATCGTAGGAAAGTCAATGTATGTCCGGGGTAAACTCAAAAAGTACTGCATGGATTTACTTCAAATTTTGCATGAATATTACTAACAGGTCGGGTCAACATATAGGCTACATGTTATCAGGCTATCACCTACAGGGAAGGAGCTGTGCGGAGTAAACGAAGTCCGCGCGGACTAAGTCGCGGGCAACAGCTAGTTATGGTAATAAAACAATATTCGTATAAAAAGCGTTTATTTATAAAGACTAGTAAATTCATAATAGAGTCGTCATCTACAAGTACGTATATACAACATCTTTTTAAATTCAACTTCACATAATAACAAAAGTCAAAAACAACACTTTTAAATTAAATTATTTTAGATAAATTATTTTATATTAATAGGAAAAACCATTTTAGATTAACCAGTTAATATACGAAATGTTTGCCAAATGATATTTCTAGATGAATTTGAGGACATTTTAACGAAGCATTACGTGAAATTAAATACGACCTGATTTTTTTACAAAATACATTAATAATATTTTGTAAAAAAAATATACTTATAACACTCGAAGCCTCATAAAAAAATTAAATTCTACAATGTTTGATGAAACAGATTTTATAGCACCTAAACCCAAAATAGTCTTTTTTACACCGAAAAGCGTAGCTAAAGTGCGGGTTCATGGCACTCAAGCTAAAAAATCATATGCGATATGTCTGAATTAATCTGTATATTATGGCAGTATTTAGCATCCTCGCTGTATCTGAGTGCCATGCGATAATATACAACTTAAGTCACGCGTAACGTAATGTACTAAGTATTAGCCGACTACGACTGACTTTTTAACACAATGTATAATATTCTCTCTCAGAGAACTTAACGTCTCAATAATTAACTAAATTCTACATAAATATTAACACTTTGACTATCCATGCATTACATGTAATGCACTGAAGACCTTGCTTGATACGTCCGTGCATTTCATATAATGCACTAGTGCGGTTATCATCTTGTAAACAATACCTCAACGAGATAAGTAGATGTAATAAGAAACTAAATTAGGACGTATGACGGTTTAAAATAGTAAAAAGGATAAAATATTTTCGTGACCTCATTATAACTTAAAATGTGTTTTAATGTGTTTTTCCCTGTGTTGTTCCTGGGCTCCTTTGAAGGATAGGCCAACTGCCGTTCTGCCAGGCAAGTCGTAAAAAGCAACTGATTGGCTATGCGAGGCTATCATCGTGAATACTCGGGTCTGGTACCACCGCCTTACCTATTCCTGCCGCAATAGCGTCAGTGCTTGTCACTGTCGTCTTACGGTTTGGAGCGTAAGGTAACCGGTAAACTCATACATGTGGCATTAGACCTTGCCACAAGATAGCAACGCATCATTAACATCTTTCTATCTTTTCTATTGCGTCTATATGCGGTGGTTGTCTCTTTCCATTTGCTTGTTTGCTATCTTATGATAGAAAAATGTAATATAATTATTGGACATTTTGGTGATGGGGACGGAAATATGCTTGGGACAGTTAAAGTGTTAATACGACAAAATTTGAAATGTTCGCCGAATTACATTTCATAAGAAATTTTAGCAAACTTTACATAACGTAGACTTAAAATACGACTGGTTATTTACACAATGTATTAATAATCTCTCATAGCACTCAAAACAGTATAAATAAATTTTAAAAACTATTAAGGGACCGAAAAATAATGTCGCTTCTTTCATTAAATTCAAAAAATATTTTTTTAATAAATAAAAGTATCTTCACGCCCGTGTCCCCGAAGGGAAGTGCAACCACGATTAGACAAAGACACTTGGTCCCACAAATGTGATAAGTGGCAAGCCTATCACCAACCGGCCACTTTGCAATCCCGGACAACAGTTTTTATCAAAAAACTGAAAAAACTTTTTTAACTACCCGATCCGGGAATTGAACACGAGACCTCATGTGGTCAACGCCAACACAGAACCGATAGACCACAGATGCGATTTTTTTATAACTTTTTATTATTAATCAATTACCCTCGTTATCAACAACCTTTTGTCATCTTTTGACAGTTCCTCGATCGTTTGACGTGGACTTGCTTCCACTTCAGAAATCAGAAGCACAGTATACTGGAGACTCAGTAGTCAATCTTCATACATGTGATATTCTAGCAACGCACACATAGACACCTCTCACGGACGCGATATCTCGGAATGGTTCGGGACAGTTTGTTCCGCACCAGTCCGAGATATCGCGTCCGTGAGAGGTGTCTATGTGTGCTGTGCTCGAATATTACTTGTATGGAACATTGACTTCTGGCAGTCTCTAAGTATTCTGTGTCAGAAGTACCTATTTTATTCAATAAAACTTTTAACAAGTTATTTTGACGCTTCAACATTTTTTAACTACTACCGGATCAGAAACGCGGCCACACACTGAGAATATCCAGCGGAAGCAAGTTCCTTAGCATGTCGTTGCCTAATGTCGGTCTTCCTGGATCAAAATTACTGGATCTAAATTTAGAAAACCTTCTTTGGCATTTGCAAATGTCTAATGTACATGGATAAACATCGCATATATTTTTGGTCTCAAATGTTGTATTATTACCTCTGCGAACTTAAAACACATATAATGTCGGATATGCTCTGACATGACTGGCGTTTTCACCGTAAATTGCCAAAACAAAATTTGATTTTGTATTTATTTAAAAGTAAACAAGTTACAATAACCTCAAAATGACTTTGGCATGCCGCCGAGAATATTTCGAGATTTATACTGAGCTGTCAAATGGCAATTAAATATCAGCAGTAATAAATCAGGCCACACAAACACAAAGACACAGTTTTGGGCGCAATATGCGTAGCCGCGCATATGAGTAAATGTATGTTACATACATAGCTGGACAAGGGATTCCGCTGATCCTTTGGCGCATGTAAGTATATGATTTCAACATCATCGGGTAAACTGATGACGCTGGACAAGGTGAGGACGAGCTGGCGGCACCAACGAGCCCCGCGATCGATGCGGGAACCGAACCGGCACTTAGATCCCACACTTCGGCTAGGTCACTAGGTTAAATTAGGTTTGGGAATTAGTTATAATTTTAATTTAATAATATTTTAACATAATTAAAGTTAATATTTAAAGTGATTTGTTTTTTTTTTTTGGGTCCTCCAGCTGTAACTTACGTAATTTGTATGTAAATATCAAACGCTTTTAGATATTGTGTGTTATAGCACTCACCCCGTGCTTGGGAAAACTTGAAAAACTTTAAAAACAACAAAGTATTTCACTGTGTAAATGCAATCGACGTTGACAACCTAAGAAATTGTCTTCAATGACGTATCACTTAGGCCTATACGAATTATACAACGACATTAGTTACCGATCCCCCTATTATATTATATTAATAGAGCAATGTATGTAATATTTGCCGCACTCTATTTCATAATAAATTTTAGAAAATTTTAACAATACATAGACTTAATATACACTCTGAAGAAAATCAAATTACACCACCAGAAATAGGAGTTACAGAAATATATGTGTCCCAAAACTTTAACAGAGCAAATACAATTTCAAATAGTTTAAAATCGGAATGAGATCATATGGTTTTTAGGACGCCGGATGAGAACGGGCATAACGTACCATAACTGCTTACTTCAGGATTTTTTTTAAAGGACAATTGGCCCAACTTTTGTTCCCACTACTGTAACTTCTGTAAACCAGAATGACCAGCGACAACTTTCCTGATAACTACTGAGTTGCGAGCTCAGGGTGCCCTGGGGAAAAGCTAAGCTGTCTTGGATCCCGCAATGAAAGTAATCAGAAGTATAAAATCTCTCTTCTCTAAAAAGTATAAAACTCAGAAATCTAAGTTATATTGACAGAATTCTGAGCTAAGATTTTGCGAAGACACTTTATAGATACTTAAAATATATCAAAATATCGTTATATTTAATGAAAATTGTGATATACAAACTTATTGCTGTTTTAATGAATATATAATTAAAGTTTTATACAATGGTTTCACTTAAATATGATGATAAAAGTCATAGAAATCTTAATATTTTTTACATCATTGTTCCTAGCGATATATTTTATTTAATTAATTAAAAAAACGTAGAAATTATTCTAGTTTATCTAATATTTATCACTTCTAAAGATACGTAAAAGATGTTTAAACTCAACATCACTTGTATTCTTTGGTACAAAATAGTTTGAGACCCGAAAATAGATATGTGATAGTTTTTATCCCAAAAATCCCACGGGAATGGGAACTGTGCGGTTAAAACCCCGGGATTGTTTGGGACTTGACCTTGTAAAAATTATAGCGCGCTGAAATATGAACCGTATGTTCCTTGAATTAAAATGTATTTTTTATTGCATCGTAAGATAGCAAACAAGCAGATGGGTCTCCTGATGGAAAGAGTCAACCATCGCCTAAAGACACCAAAGATGTTAATAGTGCGTTGCTATCTTGTGATGAGGTCTAATGGCACATGCATAAGTTTACCGGCTACCTTACCCTCCAAACCGGAACACGACAGCGACAAGCACTGACGCTATTGCGGCAGGAATAGGTAAGGCGGTGGTACCAGACCCGGGCGAGACAATGCAGAACTCTACCACCTAGTAGCCACGATGGTAGTGACTCATAGCCAATCGTCTGTCTCTTACGACCTGCCTGACAGAACAGCATTTGGTATATTATTCAAAGGAGTTCGGACCAACACGGGGAAAGATATAAGTTTTGTGTTGTCTCACCCGCGTCTGCCACTTAAAGTAGTTACTGGCGTTAAAGTAACCGGCCGGTAAACTTATGCATGTGGCTTTAAAACCTCACCACAAAATAGCAACGCACCATTAACATCCTTGGTGTCTAGGCAATGGTTTCTCTTTGACAATTGACAGATATTACTTTACGGTACTATAAACGTCGTGCTAATTTTCCGTAGGACATGTATGCACATGTCTTTTTTTGCACGTTTACGGTCCCTTAACATTAGTAGTAGAGTGCCGTTGGTAAAATTGACATTTTTTAAGTAGTTCAAGGAAATGTTTGATTTTGGGCCAGCTCCGGTGTACACAGCACTGGCAAATAGAAAAAAATATGAGAATTTCGTAAAAATAAAAAATAAAAATTTGCAGAAGGGTACATGCGAAAATTATTATTTGAAATGTTTTTATTGGAATACCAACTATTATGGCCGCCCAAAAATATTTAGGGCGGCCATGACAGTAGTTTTGACCAAGTAGTTATAATATTGATATTTGCGTCATCGTGATTGGTCATGATATTATGAGGTTGTCTTCCAGCGCTAGTTCGCGAACCAATCACGAAACAGCATGAAACGCTGGGAACCAATCACGAAACAGCGTGAAACGCGGTGAATCAATCACGAAACAGCATGAAACGCGGCGAACCAATCGCGAAATAGCATGAAACGCGCAAACATATCGATATTATAACGTTTTAAATCCTTGGTTTCGACATGACTTTTGACGTAGTTGACAGTTTTACGATTAGATATTACGATCATCAAGGTGTGTTATATCTGGAGGCAACACTTCTAATACCTACATGTAACACAACTTTTAATACTGCTGTCATCTCCCGAGGTCGTAACCTCTCTTTCTAACACAGCTGTATAAAAAGAGATGGCGGGACCTCATAGAATGAGATGCAATGTATGTGTTTGTTTCAAGTGATTAATAAAGAGTGCCAGCTCCACGTTTATCTAATACTTCGTGATGACGATATGGTAGAGGATAAGCACCCAACAATGCCCACGAATGGTATCGGTACAACTCAAAGTGTACAACACACAGACACACTAGTAATTCCTTTTATCACTACATAGTATAACACAAAGTCACTTTCTCTGTCTGTCCCTATGTATGCTTAAATCTTTAAAACTTCACAACGAATTTTGATGCGTTTTTTTTAATAGATAGATTAATTGGTCGAGTGGTTAGCAAATCAAATCAAATAATATTTTATTCGACGTAGGTACACATAGGAACACTTATCGACGTCATTTATAAGCAAAATTATACATGACAAGTTATACAATAGTTATAAAATAAACTAAGGTAAAATACAGAAAAATAAAGACAGCTAAAGAGAATTCTTTGTCTACAGAAATGACTTAAATACTTAAATATTTTTAAAATAACAATAAAATTTAAATTAATATAGAAGAAAATCTATATATATATATAATAAAATCGTAGGAAAGCCAAAACAGAAAACTGTACATTGAATATTTTTTTAAAAGAATATTTGGGGCGCGATCCACAGTCGATATCAAAAGGAAAAATATAGTTTTTAGAATTTTTGTCTGTTTGTCTGTATGTATGTCCGAGGTAAACTCTATAATAAAAATTACAATAATGTCAAAAGTGGTGTCAAATGAAAGTCAAAAAAATAATAATAACTAAATTTAAAAAAAATACAATTACTATATAACAAATTAAAGAGCAGAAAAAATATGCTTCATTCAATTAATACAAACTACATTCAATTAATACAAAATATATTAGTTATATCCATGCCTCCTTGTCATTAATAAAATCTTGTATTTTGTAATAACCCTTTTGGCTCAATTTTTGCTTTACAAATTTTTTAAATTTACAGAATGGTAAGTCTATAACATGGTCTGGGAGTGTGTTATAAAAACGTACGCTTTGGCATAAAAAGGACTTATTAACTTTACTCAATCTGGAAAAGTGTATAACGATCTTATCTTTATTCCTAGTATTTATACTGTGGGTGTCACAATTTTTATTAAAATTATTTATATTTTTTTTAACATACAATATATTTTCCAAAATAAATTGAGAGGTCACAGTAAGTATGCCTATTTCTTTAAATTTATTTCGTAAAGATTCTGTTTTACGCATGTTATAAAGAAAGCGAATTACTCTTTTTTGCAAAACAAAAATTACATCAATGTCTGTGGCACTACCCCATAATAATATGCCATAAGACATGACGCTATGGAAGTAGCTAAAATAAACTAAACGAGCTGTGTCTATATCAGTTAGTTCACGAACTTTTTTAACTGCGTAAGCAGCAGAACTCAGTTTTTTGGCCAAATGAGACATATGCGAGCCCCAATGTAACCCCGAGTCTATTCTGATTCCTAAAAACAATGTGGAATCCACGTAGTCCAAATTGTCCCTATTTATCTTTGGTTTAACTTCAATATGCCTTGCAATCCTGACTACTCAATCGACGGGGCTCGGGTTCGATCCCCGACGGGGACAAGCATTTGTGTGATGAGCATAAATGTTTGTATTTTCGGGTTTGGGTGTTTATTATTAAATATATTCTTGTATTTATATATGTATTTCTATGTATTAGTATCGTTGACTAACAACCATAACACAAGCAAATAATTTGCTTACTTTGGGGTTAGATCAGTCAGTGTAATTTGTCCCGTGAATATTTATTTATTTATTCTTGGGGAAGGTCTTAGTATATAAACCTTTCCGATATTCCCACGGGAACAACAGTTACGCGGGTGAAACCGCGTAGCTGTTGTTCCCGTGGGAACGTCGCTAGTTATTTATTTATAAGATAATTTGTACTAATAAACAGTCATAATTAAGCCAAATAAAAATAAAAAAATCGCCTTCATTTTTAAATGTTTTTTTCGGAAGCTACCTTATATAAGGTTTCTATGACAAATAACCCGACCGACATAATAACCTGACAAATCAGTGGTTCCTAACCTTTTCAATGTCGTTACCTTACCCGTGTAATCTGTGGAGACATCCTACAGTACAGGGCGCGGGCGAGACTGGACATGGCGGATTACGAACGAAGCGAGCGTCACAGTCACAGTATTACAATTGTTATAATTGTAATACTGTGACGCAGTGCTCTGTAACTTTTTTATTATTTTACGATCCTTTGTTACCCCGGTAAAATAACTAAATTAACCCTACGGGGGTAATTAACCCCAGCTTAAAAACCACGGTGACAAATTATCAGTGTCAAAGTGAAAAATTGTGATTAATTTGTTATTCTAAATAATTATAATACTTTGAATTAAAAAAACATTTACATTACATTTTCAAGATAAATATTTCTGGCAACACTGAATCACATTTCCGCCGCGCGCGCGTCTGTTCGGTATAATCTGTATTGCGGCCGTTATATTTGTGTTCTTGCCATTGCATACTGTTTATGTTGTTAAAGTTCGCAAATATTACTTTTGTTCATTAGCTATTAGCTTTTCACACTATTTATGTAAAATGTAATAGTAAAACATAACATTTGTCAGTTAACACTCGAACGAGTCTAGTCTTCAAACCGATGTCTCCGGAATGTTCAGTTGTCAAATCAAATTCTGGTCATTGTCGCATACTTTAAAATACAATGAAGTATTTTATGTAAATATACCGGATATTTACATAAAATACTTCATTGTATTTTAAAGTACTAAGATCACGCTTTTAGCTATATTTCATGGCGGTACAGTGAGTTTCATATCGATACTAACTTCATGTCACTGGGGCGTTCTCCTTTCATATATATATATCGTTATAGAAATACGCACCTCAGTAACACAAACATATCTGTCTCGTTTTAACACGACATTATTTATATAAGAAAAGGATGTAAGGTACACGTCATTGATTTCAATTTTTTCGTGAGTTCAATAAGGTACATCCAGTAGCAAGTTTTTCATACGACGCCATTTTATGATTTCACTTTCATAAATTAATTTCGTCTGTCAAATATTTGTTGTTCGGAGTTTATTTTAGTTTTACAGTGAAGTATGAGTGTGTGTATGTATTTTATGACTTTCGGTTGTATTTGATTAGTTAATTGAGCAAAAACCAACATTACAAAGTGTTGCATGCATAACAATGTATGGGTGGAGGCGACGCCATATTTGAGAAACATTTGACTTCAGGTCACGTGACCTTATTTCTTGGACATACGTCAATCAAATGTCATTGTCAAAATGACAAAATAACATTCTTTGGATAATTCTGATCTGATCCGCCATATTTTATGTTGTGATGCTCTCCTTAAAGTTAATTTAAACGTACATTGAAATGAAGTGAAATTAAATAAAAAATAGGATCTCCTTTATCTCGCACGAGCAAGTTTCTTTCCACAAACTCTACATTTTTATATGACGATAATTTTTTAACCTCCCTTCGGGTGTATTTTGGTGACTACACTTTTTAAAAGTTCTCAATAACAGATATGAACATTAAAACACCATGATGTTGGATCTGGGTTCGTGCGCGAGGTTGTCGTCGATGGTGAGGTACATGTTGAAGGAGAAGAACATGGCGGTGGCGGAGAGGAAGTGCCACACGTCGTGCGCGTCGTACAGCTGCAGCAGGCTGCACACTCTGTTGCTGCGTCTGGACTGGGCCGGGGTGAGCTGTGCACAATAATACAAATATACATTACTAAAGTAAACAAAAACATTGAAACCGTCACGCTCATAACCTCATAACTGGGGTTTAAGAAATCATTTAAACTTTGCACCCCATAAAACGTTTTACTTATTATTAAAAGGTTCGCTTCTATCATCTCCTAGTATAAAAATAAATAATAGCACAATAAAAAGAAAAGAATCCGTAACATATTTAGGTTTGGTCTTAGAGAAAAATTACACTTTTATTAATCATATTAATTACATCGGTGAAAAGGCTAAACGGAATTTCTTATCCTTTGCCGGCATATCTGCCTCGACATGGGGTTTAACGTTTAACACTTTAAAGATAATTTACAATGCAACGTATTTAGATTGTATTTGTTATGCTTGTTCAGCGTGGGCTGATAAAGTTACGAGTGATGCGATCCGGCGCAAACTACTTCAAAATCAACGCCTTACATTAATATTTATATGCAAAGCATATCGCACTGTAAGCTCCGAAGCTTTACCCGTTTTATCAGGTGTCTTACCATTAGATTTAAAAATTCAGCGTCGGGCTTCAATGTTCTACAATTCTAGGAATTTTACCAACCCAGAATTTATCAACCCACAAGCTCAAACAAAAATACGTCGTCTCTTTAATCCTATAATCGATGTTACTAATGAATTAACTGATGAGTGGCAGTCGCGTTGGTGTTGTTCAACTAAAGGACGGCATTTATATAACTTTTTCCCATGCGTCCGGGATCGTTTAAGTAAAACGTGGATAGAAATAGACCATTGTGTTGCGCAGTTTCTCACTAGCCACGGTAATTTTAAAGCTAAATTATTCTCGTTTAAATTAGTTCCTTCTCCTTTTTGCGAATGCTCTTCATTAAATTGTAAATATGAACAAACTACACACCACATTCTTTGGGAGTGTAATCTTTCGCATAACGAACGTAGTCAAATGCTTGATAGTGTTCGTTGTATATCCGGTGTATATTATTACTCCGACCTTGTGGGAACACGTGGAAACTTCCGTACCTCCAAGCGATTTTGTCATACTTACTACTGGAATAAAATGAAGTAGGCCATTCTGGTAGGTCCCTAATTTTCAAACCTCCGTGGTGCAATAGCAATCAGGCTTAACCTGATTGTAAAAGTCTCATTTCGTAGCATTTTTATGCTTTTAACATTTTGCTGTCTCCTGCTAAAAATGAAGGGAAACAGGATGTGTTTTCCTACTCCTCCTATATACTTCTGATTAATTTCGTTGCAGGATCCAAGACAGCTTAGCTTTTCCCCAGGGCACCCTGAGCTCGCAACTCAGAGGTTATCAGGACGGTTGCCGCTGTTGATTCTGGTTTACAGAAGTTACAGTGGTGGAAATGAGAGGTGGGCCCATTGCAAACTTCATAACCCTAAAAGATTAGGAAGTGAGTCATGGCTACTAGGAGGTAAAGTTCTGCATTGTCTCGCCCGGGTCTGATACCACTACCTTACCTATACTTGCCGCAATAGCATCAGTGCTTGTCAGTATCGTGTTCCGGTTTGGAGGGTAAGGTAGCCGGTAAACTTATGCATGTGGCATTGTAATCCCACCACACGGGTAGCAACGTACCATTAACATCTTTGGTGTCATTAGGCGATAGTCATCTATCTCATCATCATCATCATCACCACCACCAATTTCATCATCAACACATTCACATCCACCATCATCACAACAATCACCACCACCATCATCTCCGTAATCACACTATCACTAACACATCATTATCATCATAATCACTACTATCATCATTATCACCACGTTCACTACAATCACAGGTATATTCAACACCATAATCACCACCATCATCATCATCATCACAATTACCATCATCATACCACAATCAACACCATCATCACCACAATCACAGCTAACATAATCACCACCATCACCATCACCACCATCACCATAATCACTACCACCATCTTCATCACCATTATCATCATCATCTGCGTACTCGCTTTGTTATAATACAAAAACAGCTTACCGCCCAATTGGTGCTCAAGTCCAAGTAAAAGTAGCTGGAGCCAAACCATATAGAGTACGTTATCGCTATGAACACCCAACTGGAACAAACAATACCAATCATATCGGGTAGGACAGGTCCGGAGTCGAGTCCCGGATGAGGTCGAAATAGGAATCTTTACAATTAAATATATTAAGACCAAATGATTGATACTATGATTACAATAAGGCTGGCATTGCCATCCCGCCACACGGATAGCAACACAACAACATCTTTGGTGTCTATAGGCGGTGGTTTCTCTTTCCATTAGCTTGTTTGCTATTTTATGATATAAAGAAAGAACAACTATGTATCAATATCACAGATATTAAAAAATCTTCCAATTAAGGGATATGTTCAAGAAGCGGAGACATTCATTTGGAGAGTTTTAGAGGACAAAAAGCGAAAAATTGCAAGATCTGAGCGTCAGAAGTATGTATGAATGCTCAGGATTTTCCCCGTGTTAATCCAGAGCTCCTTTGAAGAATAGGCCAACTTTCTGCCAGGCAGGACGTAAAAGGTGACCGATTGGTTATACGAGTCAATACCATCATGGCAACTAGCTGGTAGAGTTCTGCATTGTCTCGCCCTCGTCTGGTACCGCCACCTTACTTATTCCTGCCGCAATAGCGTCAGTGCTTGTCACTGTCGTGTTCCGGTTTGGAGGGTAAGGTAGCAGGTAAACTAATGCATGTGGCATTAGACCTCGCCACTAGATAGCAACGCACCATTAACACCTTTGGTGTCTATAAGCGATGGTTAACTCTTCCTATCAGGAGACCCATCCACTTGTTTACTATCTTATATAAAAAAAACTCAACAGCAAAGGCGGCATTCGGGGACATTACTTTGCAAGAGATTGTGTGTGCGATAAAAAGTCTGAAAATGGAAACGCCGCGAGAATTGATATGGTATATACCGAGATCATCAAATACGGTGGTTCTGCTGTTTGGGACTCTTTTTGGGTCCTCTGTAATACCTGTTGGAGGACCAACAGAGTGCCCGAACACTGGCGGCATGCGGTCATCGTGTTTTTGTATAAAAGGAAAGGTTCACGCATAGACTGCACCAGTTACAGAGCCATCAGCTTGATCATATTAGCATCGAAAGTGTACGCCAAGATTATTGAACAAAGAATGCAAGAGAAGTCTGACTGAATGTTGTAGGAGGCACAAGGGAGCTTTAGGTCTGGAAAGGATGTATGGATTAAGTTTTCTTATTTCGCAACATCGTAGAGAAGCATGTAACTGTTGGCCCTGATGTAAGAGTTGTGGTTGATGATGAAGTGTTGGAAGAAGTGGCGAGTTTGTATATCTTGGATGTGCTTTTGGCAGGGATGGAAGGTACACCGCTGATTTGCGAAGATTTTTGTGCGGGAAACAGAGTGAATGGAGCGGTATGGAAACTACTTCAAAGCACTATCTTCAGACGGGGTGCCCGCCTTGTCCTTCATAATCCTGTGCTTGCCCCAACGCTATTATATGGAAATGAGAGCTGGGCATATCAGACAGAGCATAAACGTAAAATTGAATTGAGAGCGTTACAAAAAATCTGTGGTGTTAACACTCGCGAATAGCATTCGTAATATTGAGGTGAGAAAGAGATTGGGATTGAAAGGCCGTATCGGTATAATATTGAAAAAAGTCATGCTCCGTTAGTTCGGACCTAAGAATGGCAGATTAATTGAACATAACTATTAATAAAACAGATATACAATGCGAGCGTGTAGAGACATGGGTATCGGGCAGACCACGACTAACGCACCATGATCAGATTGATCGGATGCTATTCGAAGGTGGTATAGAGAATCTTCTAAACGGGCGTGTTTGCATGAAGAGATTTATGAATATGTAAGAAACACAGCAAGTCTGTCTGGACCGTGATATATGGCAGTCAATTCTCTCTGCCAACCCCGTAAGGGATTTGACGTGAAGATACGTATAATATTTTGACATTAACATTAGTGGGCACTCAGGTGAGTAGAATACTAGAAGTAGAATACTAATAACACTACTTACAAGGAGATTCCTTCCAAAACAGTGTACGTGTGTGTATGTGTGCACGCAAGCATTTGTAGCTAAATTATTGTTTTAAATTTTACACTTGTACTGTTTCACAATTCGCTAATTATATATAATATATACTTTTTTATTTAAATAGTCAACCGGTGCCGGCAACTGATGATGCAGTAAAATGCGAAACCGGTTGACTATTTAAATAAAAAAGTATATATTATATATAATTAGCGAATTGTGAAACAGTACAAGTGTAAAATTTAAAACAATAATTATGACGGAGTTTCACCAAGTGCCGACGATGGAAAGTATAAATTATATTTGTAGCTTATATTACGGTCTCACAACGATGTCCTCCAAATTATGAATTTGATAACATCTGACATCTAAGTGATTACCTTAGTATGATCTGATGGCCAACTCTACCACCCCGCACGCTCATTGGTCAATTCAAATAATGTAATGTTATATTGGGCAAGTTACCATTTTAAAAAAGATCACTAACTAGGTAGAATTCTTCATTGGCTCGCCTGAGTCTAGTACCACCGCCTAACCTATTCCTGCCGCGATAGCGTTGTCACTGTCGTGTTCCGGTTTGGAGGGTAAGGTAGCCGGTAAACTTATGCATGTGGCATTAGATCTCGCCACAAGATAGCAACGCACCATTAACATCTTTGATGTCTATAGGTGATGGTTGACTCTTTCCATCAAGAGACCCATCTGCTTGTTTGTTATCTTATGATATAAAAAAGAAATATTATAGTATTTTTTTCGCTGTAATTAGAATTTATTGATAAAATTGATAAAAATATAAAACTGGTAAAGAATTAGAAAGGAATGAGTTAAAAAGTCTAGCGATCTGGTAAGAATCTGGACGGAGACTGACTGATGTGGACTAGAGAATGGAAGGAAGGTCCAATTGTCTAATGGAGCACTTTCAAGGGTTTTGTTTACGGAGGACTTTAACCTTTGGTTAGATAACAGTATGCTTTCTAGGCTTCCAGTTACACAATTCATTTGCATTTTACGAAATCTTTTCCACATAATATGTACCGAAGATGTTACATATACAAAATAGTAGTGGGTAGTGTAATAATATCCACTGACCTGTACCACCGGATAGACTCTCTATGCAGGAGCTTCATAGCAATGTAGAACAACGTGTACAGGAAGAGGTTGCTCATCATCACCAGCAGCAGGTGGGAGGCGAAGTCTCGGCTGTGCTGCGACAACCTGAGGACACCACCACTACTCCGTGGGTATGACACATCACACCGACTCCGCCATACCACACTGTACTGGACACTAGCACCAGTCAATCTACATACATGTGATATTCTAGCAACACACACATAGACACCTCTCACGGACGCGATATCTCGGAATGGTTCGGTACAGTTTGTTCCGCACCAGTCCGAGATATCGCGTCCGTGAGAGGTGTCTATGTGTGCTATGCTCGAATATTACTCGTATGGAACACTGACTTCTGTTAGTCTCCAGTATTTTGTGACGATACACTCGGAAACTACTCAAACAAACTCAACTATTTAATAAAATATGCAATATATTTTGTGTTCTATATCACAACTTAGGTCATAGGATAGCTTAATCTAAATTGTTTTAACATTACAACGACAAAATTCATAATTATCTGTGAGTTCCATAAATTACTAACAAATATCGGTGTGAGTTAGTTAATCGATGAAAAGTTTCAACTGTTTTGTATCCGGGTTAGGTAAGTATTCAATATGTGACGCTGTGTGAAAACTCCAAACGTATATCTTAACCGCAGCAAGGCGTGGGTAGGTTTGCTAGTAGTAAATTAATATTCTCACACGTGCGTACACACGATGGTATATACACATACATACGCATACACATACGTACACGCACACGCATACGTTCCCATAAAATGTAGGCTTTAAAAAATTTGGCCGCCTCCTTGGCCCAGTGTTTAGCGACCCAGACCTATGCAATCGATGAGTTGATTCCCGAAGGGACAACCAGTTCTATGATGACATATATTTTTATATTAGTTTTAATTCCGTTACTTAAATTATTTTAATATAAATAAAACTCTTTTTAAAGAAGTTTCATTTTGTTTGTATTTTATCACACTAAAATTACAAGAGCGTAGTTATTGCCTATAATTGAAGCAATACTTAGACTTGTGATATTTGTAATTTTCTGTTTTGCATGATTTGGTGTTTGTCTTGTTGACAGCACTCAGTAAATAAATAAACAATATTTTTCTATGAGTACATTTGTACTGCTTTTGCAAAATATTTGACGTAACAATTAAATAAATATTGGAATTTCATCAAGAACCAACGATGAACAATGCACATAGATGTTTGTATTTCTAGGAGTAGGTATTTATTAAACATATTACAGTATTTATATATTATGTATTCCTATGTATTAGTGTCCTTCGCTAAAACCAACACCAGTAAATAATCTACGTTGGAGTTAGATCAATTCGTGTAATTTAAACTGATGTAATACTGGTAAGTGAAAACATTATCATGCTAAATGCTTTTTGTGCATTTAAAGCTAAATAATTTAAAATGAATCATTTGCAAGTCAAACGTGGAAGACAAATCAAGTATCGTCTTAAAACAATTTTATATTTTGAGAATTATAAGAGGAATATCATAATAAAAAATTCAAAATAGCAAAGACCCTAATATCGATCCCTGTGGCACGTCCACTGGTTCTCGAACACTCCTATTGAGCTAGAGTAGAGTTTTTCGAATTTTTTTTGACATGACATTTGATTTTGACACAATTAAAATTCAGATTAGTTAATGAGGACTCGAGTTCGATCTCCGGGTTGATTTGGGTTTTATACAGCAGAGGCTGTACAGAATCCATGATATTTTCGATTTGTGTAATAAAAAAAAATAATTTCAAAAATATTTATCCGACATAAAAAACACAACGCGTGGATATAATTTAAACTACGCAAAATTCAGCCGATTAGGTATTATCGGTGACTCACGTCCTGGGTTGTTCGATATTATTTCTTGGGAGGGTTTTAAGGGAATATTTTAATATATTTTTAAAACATACCCATATCCCGCGATGGCCCAGTTGGCGGCATTGGCTATGAGCAGCAAGACGCAGCGCGCGCAGTGTGTCGGCGTCACCGCGGCGACCGGGCGCCGCACCAGCTCTCGCACCGCGCGACACACCACGCCGCCGTCTACACACACACATACACATAACGCAGTGTGTCGGCGTCACCGCGGCGACCGGGCGCCGCACCAGCTCTCGCACCGCGCGACACACCACGCCGCCGTCTACACACACACATACACATAACGCAGTGTGTCGGCGTCACCACGGCGACCGGGCGCCGCACCAGCTCTCGCACCGCGCGACACACCACGCCGCCGTCTACACACACACATACACATAACGCAGTGTGTCGGCGTCACCGCGGCGACCGGGCGCCGCACCAGCTCTCGCACCGCGCGACACACCACGCCGCCGTCTACACACACACATACACATAACGCAGTGTGTCGGCGTCACCGCGGCGACCGGGCGCCGCACCAGCTCTCGCACCGCGCGACACACCACGCCGCCGTCTACACACACACTTACACATAACGCAGTGTGTCGGCGTCACCGCGGCGACCGGGCGCCGCACCAGCTCTCGCACCGCGCGACACACCACGCCGCCGTCTACACACACACACACACACATAAATACACACACATAAATACACACACACACAAACACACACACACAAACACGCACACACAAACACACACACACACAAACACACACATACACACACACACCGCAGTTTCTAACGTATAATATCATTACGTTACTGAGGTATGGCTGGAGAACTAATAACCCCTATTTCTATTATCGACAAAATCGCTGATTCAAAAACTTATTTTACTATACGGGGTGCCTGGTAAAATACTGTCAATACTGAAGGAGGGTGTTCAGTACTCGATTCTGATACTAAACATGTGTACAAAAATGATACTTAAATTTGAACTAATTTTCCAATAAAAATATTTAGTTCGAACATCACAACAAAGTTTATTGTACACAAACGGCGATTTACTGAGCACACGAATAATGAGTATTAATACATCATACAGTGAAGATACTTTTTTGATGCTATTACCATATTACACTAATTTCGTTGCTATTTACTTTGTAATTAAGCAATATTTTCTGTTTATATTTTTATTGTTGACTTATGAAGACATTATTGTACATGTTGAAAAAAAAACAGTAGCAGTCGTGGGACTGCCGATAGAAGTGAAAACGGAACTATTAAGTTGAGAGTAATTAAAACTATATGCAAAACATAGCTATAGATATACTATTATCATTAGCATGTCGGTGACGCGAACCGAGGATTTTACCCTCTACCAAAACGCTCAACGCGCCTAAAGAAGTTTTCACTTCAAAAACACGAAAATTAATATGTTTGTTTTCAATATTCTTCAAAAAGGGCCTAGAAAAAATAATTAAAACTTGAAAGAAAAAATCCAGCATTAAAATATAAATGAAACACTCACCGAGGCGGAATCTGCCGAGGTAGTATATTTGGAATGTCATCACCAAACACGTCACCAGATGGAGCACCGTAAATGCTATCCAGAAATATATATTCGCGTTCAAAACTCCAACCAAACCTTCAAAAAACAATTCATTTAATAGCAATTTAAATTTGTCGGCTTTGTGTTGCTGTGTTAAACTATTGTTACACATAACTTAATATAACTTAAATCGTAGTTCGGATTTAATCGGGGAAAATGCTAATCATATGGAATTGCTCGATAATAAGTTAACAAAATAAAATGCAGTTATGAGGACTGCCTTTTAACTGACTTTAAACTGTCTGTAATGTTAAAAATTAAAATTGCATAATTTTATCTTAAACATTAGGATGTTGCTGACGCGAACCTATTAAATTTTTCCCCAATCAAAAACCGTCTAAGTTCCGCTGTAAGTGCAAGCGTGAGGGCATTATGATTGAATAAGCACTTGAATTTTTATTTTACAATATTTTTTAAGTATATCTCCCACGTGTTGGTCCTAGATCATTTGAAGAATAGGCCAAATGTCGGTCTCTCAGGCAGGTCGTAAGAGGCAACCAATTAGCTATGTGAGTCACTGACACCGTGGCTTCTATGTGATAGAGTTCTGCATTGTCTCGCCCGGGTCTGGTACCACCGCCTTACCTATTCCTGCCGCAATAGCGTCAGTGCTTGTCGCTGTCGTGTTCCAGTTTGGAGGGTAAGGTAGCCGGTAAACTTACGCATGTGGCATCAGACCTCGCCACAAGATAGCAACGCACCATTAACATCTTTGATGTCCATAGGCGATGGCGGACTAACTAAAAAAATATTGTAAAAGTAAACGTCTTTAATCATGTTGCACTTACAGCGGAACTTTCGTTACGTCTGGGGGCTTGTTTGGCCCTTGGGATTGGTCTGGCTCTCCGCAGAAGGTATTAAAATAGTCCTCTAAGCATTATATATAAAATTGAAGACTTCGAATATAAGAAAAGTTTCTTATTTTTTTATGAGATTTGAAGTATCTGGGGGAAGTTACGGTCGAAAAAAGAGCTTGGGAATATAAAACATTTATTTTTACTAATATTCCGAATAACATATTATATAAAAATCAGAATTTAAGAAATGTAAGTTATGTTTCTGTCCACCTTTGCTACCAGCTACCCCTGAACGGGACGCCTACACACACTAATAAACACAGATAAGAATATCCATTCCGTAAATTTCGTTACTTCCAAAATAAATAACGTCTGGAGGCTCTGGAATCTTACTCAATAACCAAAGATATCCAGCTAAAAACAGATATCATTCAGGGATGTAACTTTTTGACTTGTACAATTAAATTTCGTATACGAATAAAATTTCATACAAATCAAAATGTTTTAAACTCTTGAATGACGTTTGTTTTAAGCTGGATATCTTTGGTTGGACGTACCGAATGCTTTGTTAAAATTATTTCACCTATTTATACCTTATAGATATGTACTTGACTGACAACTACTGAGTTGAAGGTAGCTTTGGTGTCTATAGACGATGGTTGTCTCTTTCTATCATTCAGGAGAACCATCTACTCGTATGTCATCCGACTTTACAAAAGAAGGTCATAATTTCGGGTGTATGTTTGTTCCTCAGAACTTGGTCATTTATGAACCGATTTCAAACATTATTTTTTGTTTGGGAGCGGGTACTTCTCGTGTATAATGATGTGATAGATTAAACATGGTTGTTTCTTTCTATCAGTCAGGAGAACCAGATTCTACTCTTTAAGTTAATCATCAAGTTAAGATGCTTTTCTAAAGAATATTACCATAGAATAAAATAAATTAAAATCAGTAGCAAAAGTTTGTACGCGCACTTCAAAATCGCTGCATTTATTCAAAAATACCTTCTGTTCAGTATTTCTAATTGTAAATTTCTGGTTTGTCAGTCCAGATCGACGCGGGAAAAAGAATGCTTCATTCTTTACAAAGCTTTATTCGACTCTCCTGAAGATGTTCGGTTACAAAGTGAAACGTGCGTTGAGTGCATAATTTGTGTTACTGCCTTTGCTACTGATGTGGAAGAAAGTGTCTAGAAAGTGAGTGGACTATTGAGACGCTGGGTCTGCTTTAATTCGTTCCATTTCTTACTCTATTTTTTATTCAGTTGCATCGGAGCAGTTATATATAAGATGTCGTGGAAATTTGCAAAATAAATATTTTAATTTCTTGTGTGAATTATGGATATTACAAAGTAACGCCTGAATCTATGATATAGTTTGTAGAGTTGGCTGACGAAAGTAGACACTGGATTTTTTTTTCAATCTTTTACACGATAATGCTAAAAACAAGAATGTTAACATCAAAATGGCAAAAACAAGATGTCGATTGTTAGACTTGGTGGTGGTGGAGTGGTGTGAATTGTCTTGATCTAGTTTAAATATTTTCCTACCGTAAAAATAAATAAACGATCAAAAGTGTAGTGCGGGTGATGTTTTGTACCCAAAAAAATGTGTATTTTTAATGTTCGATTTCATAGGCTAACATGATGCTGTAATTTTGATATGTACTACGTTTTAATTTTTTACTTTTAATTCTATTTTTTAAAAGCAACTATTTCTGTATTTTTATTAAGTTAAACATCCGTCATCTTTTTTACCTTAGAGATATGTCTACCTTTTGTACGTTTTTAATTATATTTTTTCT
Organism: Apodemia mormo; assembly: GCA_036924255.1. Classification (NCBI taxonomy): domain Eukaryota; kingdom Metazoa; phylum Arthropoda; class Insecta; order Lepidoptera; family Riodinidae; genus Apodemia; species Apodemia mormo. The sequence goes on from JAUPFN010000030.1 coordinate 343,748, forward strand.
CCGTAAATCCTTTAAGTTGTGCACAATAAAATATTAAATAAATAAACAATATTTCATCTTTCACATATCTGGGTATTTTATCATTGGTTTTTGAATGTTGCCGTGGCGATAGTTTCAAATTTTCAAACTCAGTGTCCACTGTCATTATTGAGAGTGTAGAGTGCAGTGTCAGGTTACCGATGAAGATGATGAGCGCGAGCACGGCGAAGGTGTTGTGGGCCCGCGCGTTGATGTCGGGGTGGCGCGCCTGGTACAGCTTCACCATGCACAGCGCCGCCGTCACGTACATGAACGACGTGTCTGCAAGTCACCACACACACACCAACCCTTACCTCACCGCACTATAAACGCTCCTTTCATAACATCTTATCAGATTTTTACATACACCTAACCAAAGATGTTAAACCAAAAAACAACTTGATTTAAACGGCTATTCATTGAAGTGAAAAATTCTTTAACCGCGTTAGACGATTTCTGACAGGGTAAAATTACATGAATTCGCATCAGCAACATGCTATTCTTGGACAAATGAACAAGAAACATGTTAATAAGAGATAGGGGGATAATGGATATATGGATATGAGGCAAATTGGTAAAGAGGGAGATAGGGGTAGGAAAAAGATAATGATAGAGCGAGGGATATGAGTAAGGAGGAGGCAGATAGGGAGAGGGGAAGATGGGATGAAGAGATAGGCGGAGGGAAGTTAGCGGGAAGGTTGGAAGGCAGTGGGACGGTAGTGGGAAGATGGTTGGGAGGTAGCGAGAAGGTAACGGGATGATAGCGGACAGGTAGGGGACAAATAGGGGGCAGGTAAGGGGAAGGTAGATTAACAACGTTTGTGGATACGTGGTGTTTGTTTACTAAAATCGATGTGACGTCTGTAGCGTCGTCTTTAAATATCGTTCATTGCTCAGACATAAACAAGTGGATCGCTTTATGCCTAATGGAGTAATGGAACAAAAACCGTTATGAGCCATTCTTCATTTTTTTTAAATTAATCCTATGCACCAAGTTGTTTTTGACTTAATATATTTAGTTAAATACCGTGTATAAATTTGATCATCTATTTTGGAAGGACCTTACATAATTATAGCAGACTCGGCAGCTATATACAATATATATGTAGCGACTCATGTTGTAATAAGTTAGTGATTTTTTTTGTACAATAAACAAATAGCCATCAAACATTAAAAATATATGTACCATCATAGACCATCGAAGGATTACAAACTAAAAATTTATAATAATTTAATATGAGGTGCTTGTGCCGTCAGCACATTAAACCTTACAGTCTATATTTGAATAGATAACGACAGAGCTGTATATTATAATAATGTTTAAATGTGGTGACCCCAACGCGATTTAACTGTTGCGTACGTGTGAAGCAGAGGAGCAGGGGTATATTATTGCGTGTCGTCAAAAGAAGAGAATTGATATAACACCAACGAATTACTATTTTATTTCCAGCGAGTTACAAAGATTACATTCCGACTGACTGGTTCTAAACATTATTATAATACAGCTCTTTCGTCATCTATCCAAATATCTCTGTAAGGGTTAATGTGCTGACGGAACCTGCTAAATACCAAACTAAGCTAAGTAACACGTTTGGAGTGTTAGCACAGAGCCATTTATTTTACATTTACCTAACTCGGATACCAGAGCTGAAGCGTTATGTCATAAACTGACTTGCAGAGCCATATGTTAGTAACTTATAGACCTCACATATATGACCTTTGTTGTACCATAAAACAAATAATTGGAAATAAGCCCGGGACCACCCTCGTGTTGGTTCCGGACTCCTTTGAAAAATAGGCCAAGTGCCGTACTGCCAGGCAGGTCGTAAAATACCACTGATTGGCTATACGAGCCACTACCATCGTGGCTACTGGGTGGTAGAGTTCTGCATTGTCTCGCCCGGGTCTGATACCACCGCCTTACCTATTCCTGCCGCAATAGCGTCAGTGCTTGTCGCTGTCGTGTTCCGGTTTGGAGGGTAAGGTAGCCGGTAAACTTATGCATGTGGCATTAGACCTCACCACAAGATAGCAACGCACTATTAACATCTTTGGTGTCTATATGCGATGGTTGACTTTTTCCATCAGGAGACCCATCTGCTTGTTTGCTATCTTATGACATAAAAAAATGTATAGCACAGAAACGTGTGTTTCATCGTAAAACAGTTTGTAAATTAGTTTTTAAGTCTATTAAAAGATACCACTTTAAGCTTCATATTTCGTTCTAGTACGTATGTACAACTTTTGGTATGAATAATACATGAAATAGACACTACAGAGTATCACAGACAAACAGTAAGTGCGGTCGGGCGAAAGCGACCCGACTCTTGCGAGACTATAAACACGGATCATTTATAGATATTTTTTATATATATCATAAGATACTTGTACATCACAACCGCAAAAACGGTTGCGATGTACAAGACATTAATGTTGATAATTTTAAAAAAATAAAGAAACACTCTTTGTCTGGTCCGGAAAGTGGTTTTTAAAACCACGGATTAAACTGAATACGCCTTTCAAGGTAACTTCTTAGGTTTCAATGTCACTTGCATTTAGACTCAAGAATACATAGTTATAATATTTAACGATGAAGTAAAATCACTCCAGGAGTATTCCTTAAGACTTAGTTTTTTTTATTTAACACTATAAAATAGCACAACATGGTATATTTCTATTTTTTTACGACATAATATATCTATAAGCTTTTGACATTTACATACATTTGCTCATACGAGCGGCTACGTATTTTGCGCCCAACACCGTATCTATTAGTATTTGTGTGGTCTGTGGTTGAAACTGTGGACTAATACGAACTAATAACCACTAGATCAACTATACAGAAAGATAAATGTTACCAAATTGGAAATTCATGCTGTTCGGGCAGACATGGTACGCCGCGGAGAGCAGTCCCTCGCTGACGAGAGCGACCCCCATCGCGTACAGCAGACCGAAGTGCTGCGGGATGCCGAGCTCCTTCTGCGAAACCAAAACCAATGTCTTAGCCACTGCGCTTAACGACAACCACTAGCCGCCCGGGTGTGACGCACCCGTATGATTTATGCACCTGTTATTGTGAGATAATGACGTCATTGTAAACTAGCAGACGTGCTACCCGACGGTAAGTAGTCGACGTCGCCAATGAACACAAACTAGTTTACCTGGAACTGGCCCAGGTAACTCAATTATGTGTTGCCTGTCCTGAGACTCATTTATATGATACAATGGGTCGAATTATTATCTTATATATTGTAAGTTTCGAGCTTTTTATCAGCAATTTGCTATTTATCATACTCTTACAAGTGTAGAAGCATCTATTTCCGGCCGTTGTCCGAGCTTTGAGCTCCTCTTCCATCAGATTCCTGAAGTTTAGTATTAAAGGTATCGACATGATTATGGAAGGAAGGTTTGGTACAACGTGGGCGATACTGTAATGTCCCAGCGGTGTGCGGTGTGTCCAGTCCCTGGTGGTCACCTGCGCCGGCGGCTTGCTGCGGTGGTGGCGCTGTCTCCTGTACACCTGCAGCAGGAACAGCGCGCCCAGCAGCACGTAGCCCAGGTTGGAGAACACGTGGTTGAAGTCCGACAGGAACACCAGCGGGTGTGCGCACAGGAAGTTGAAGTAGCACAGGTCCTGGTTGCCGGACTGGTTCAGCAGCTGGAACACACGTTATCATCATATCATAAACATAACCTATATCAATATTATAGATGCGAATGTTTGGATGTTTAGGTGAATGTTTTTTTTACTTAAGATAGCAAACAAACAGATGGGTCTCCTGATGGAAAGATTCAACCATCGCCTATAGACACCAAAGATGTTAATGGTGCGTTGCTATCTTGTGAAGAGGTCTAATGCCACATGCATAAGTTTACCGGCTACCTTACCCTTCAAACCGGAACAAGACAGTGACAAGCACTGACACTATTGCGTCAACTATTGCGGAACAAACAATGCAGTGGTACCAGACGCGGGCGAAATTCTATGAGACGACAATGGAGGAACATGAATTTGTCTCTACTTACTGTCACATTTTTTTTTTCATCTAATTTCAATCCATAATAATTCTAAAGAAATCTCACTTAAAAATATCCGTCCGTCCATCTGTCCGTCTGTCTGTTGTATCTTATGAATCGTGATAGCTATTCAGTTAAAGTGTACAAATGATGTATTTCTATTGCCCCTATAACATCAAATATTACAATTTGATACATATAATAAACAATGAAATAAATATAAAACGGGGCTACCATACAACAAACGTGATTTTTACCATTTTTATAGATACCTGACCCGGCAAACGTTGTTCTGCCTTTTTAACTACTCTAATTTTTTTTCTATTTTCTCACTTTTTCAACCTTTCGTAAACATCAACGATTAACTCAAAATCAAAATTAGCCAAATGGGTTCAGCCGTTCTCGAGTTTTAGCAAGACTAACGAACAGTTATATATATATTATTAATTTATTACATTAATTATTACGGATTAATACATAGGCTATTTTATTCTTGCAAATATAAACCACAAGCAGCGTATTCAATGTAGAGAGTCACTTTCCAACTGGCTTGATCTCACGGCTGGCGTACCCCAAGGTGGTGTTCTCTCTCCTCTTTTATTTTCTGTTTTTATTTATTCTATAACTTCATATATTTCATCCAATTTCCATCTTTATGCTGACGATCTACAGCTTTACCGACATTTTACCGTCGAGGATTTAACAAATGCTGTAAACTAGATCAATAAAGATCTAGGGGCTATTTACTCTTGGGCCCGGTCTTACAATTTGTGTGTTAATCCGAATAAGTCCAAAGCTATTATTATTGGCAGTCGATATATGTTAAATTCTTTAGACAATTTCAATTTGCCACCGGTAGTATACAATAATTATCTCATATTCCAATCAGGTTACAAATTTAGGTGTCATTTTTAGCCCCGAATTGTCATGGGAAGCCCATATTAGTAATTTGTGTAAAAAAATATACTTTGCCTTTCATTCTTTAAATACTTTAAAAAACTTTCTCCCGCTCAAGACTAAAATTACTCTCATTCATACTCTAATTTTGCCTATTTTAGATTACGCCGATTCTTGCTTTCTAGATGCTACCGAAGAGCTTATTAACAAACTTGAAAGACTCCAAAATTTATGTATTCGCTTTGTGTTTGGATTGCGCAAATATGACCATGTGTCGAACTTCAGAGCCCAGCTTAAGTTACTGCCTATTCGGCTACGTAGGAATACTCATATTTTGTGTTTAATTTATAAGATTTTGTTTAATCCTGCAGCTCCTCCATACATGCGCGAGCATTTAACATTTCTACATTACCTTGATTCTCCCTATCGAAAATCTATGCGTTTTTTATTAAAGTTATTTAATAAAAAACGCATAGATTTTCGACTCGCTCATTTACGGTTCAGGACGTTAAACTATGGATCTCTTCCGTTCACCATTCGTAACAGCCCGTCTCTGCCAGTGTTTAAAAAAAGTCTAAGAATTACTATTTTTCATGAAAATAAGTTTTGGTTATTTCTAATTATTTAATTTATTAGTCATAGTTAGTGAATCATAGCCTAAGTAAGTAATCTTTTCACTATTTCCCTATATGTGTTTTAAGTTTTAACTATCGTGTTTTAAAATGTTGTATGTTATGATTTACTTTTAGTTTTGTGCACAACGTCTGCTGCTTCTACTTAACAGCTTCATAAGCTGTGTAGGCTGGAAGAAATCTTTATACTGTAGAGATAAGTCTACCTTTTGTATGATTTTTCTTTCGTTTGTAATTGTTATATTATTTACTGTTGTGTACAATTAAATATTAAATAAGTATTAAATAAATAAATCATTCCCGCTAGATTCACAACGTGCGATGAGTTTCAGGGTGCTAAAATTAACTCACCCTTTGATAGGTGACCACCAGTTGTATAACCGGCAGTGTATAAAAAACGGTGACCGTCAGAACGTTCCACAGATACATTTTCGATCGGGCTGACAAAACTCTTGGGCGGCTCCTGGAAAAAAGCATTTTTACGGTCTCCAAAAAAAAGCATTCAAGAAAAATGAATTCGATGGATGTAAGGACTTTGTGGAAATGAAACTATGTGTGAAAAGGTAAATAATTATAAAACCATGAGTTTCTCTTATTATAAAAGTTTAAGTGTTGTGTGTAATATTATCAAATATTGGATATATACAGAAACACTATTTTTTTAACATGTTTATTCGGTATATATAAGCGTGAATTTTTACGGATTTGTTTCCGTCCCACGACTAAAAAACCAGCTTATACAGACTGAGTGAGCTACTTTCGATACTTCTGGAGAGTACTCGGTACTCGATTCTCTTTAAAATGAAATGATAAAATCAGGGGCTTAATTTTTGACCAATATTTCTCTAAAAATAAGTGGAATGTGGATATTATAGTTTCTAGTACGCGCTAGTCGACATCAAGGACACGCCGCTGCCATCCCCTGCCCTCAACCTCACTACCTGCGCGACACGTGCGTCCGCGCAGTGTCCAAGTATGGCGCAGGTAAATATAGGACTCTCGATGTACTGTTTACTAAGAAGTATTTTAATATATGATCGCCAACTATCACGTTCTTAAATATTGAAGGTAGCTCACCAGTCAGTCTGTATAAGGCATGAGCTTACTCTGGCGTGAATTTAATTGAAAAGAATAGGTTCTGATGAACATGAAACATATAGTAACATTAGTGTATAACTAAGTGATAGTCGCTATCAGGTTGGTAAAAAGGGGCAATAGAGATCATCACTCATCTCACCATAAACCGGTCATGTCTACAGACGTGCGGTACACTCAGGTAGAGTACTCTGGTAAACATGTAAGGAAATTGGCGTAGTTATAAACATACCTGGACAAGTTAGCCACACACAGTTTCCCGTTGTACAAGATGACATCTTTGTCGCCGTTGGCATCCGCGGGCAGAGCCGACAGCTCCGAGTCCGTGTCGGACGACGAGCTGCCCTCTGCTGATCAAACGTAATTATATATAACATTCTTCTCTCACAATCTTAGTTAATTAATATTTTTACTCCGTGGACGAATGTATTATAAATAACAATAAATATCTGTAGAAATGAGTATAATAGACATAGATAAAATGTATTAGACTGAAAAGAAATGTTTGAAACACATAACAAAATCTATACATATAATAAAATCGTAGGAAAGTCAAAACTATACATTGAATATTTTTTTAAAAGAATACTTGGGACGTGATCTACAATCGATATCGAAGCCAAAAATATAGTTTTTAGAATTTTTGTCTGTTTGTCTGTCTGTTTGTCTGTATGTATGTCCGGGGTAAACTCAAGAAGTACTGCATGGATTTACTTCAAATTTTGCATGAATATTACTAACAGGCCGAGTCAACATATAGGCTGCATATTATCACGCTATCACCTAAGGGGGAGGAGCAGTGCGGAGTAAACGAAGTCCGCGCGGACTAAGTCGCGAGCAACAGCTAGTTGACAAATAAATTAATTATTAAATAAGTAATATTATGTAATAAACTAACAAATACACAATTTAATTGAATGATGTATAAATAATTAAATGCAAATTAATTTTAAATTGGAGATAACTGAATTATGTGTAATTAATTAATGTAAATTGAATTTGAATTAGAAATCTATAACAAAAATGTAATGTATAAAAATATTTAAATGTTAAAGAACTATAATTTGCACGCCCATAAAAGGGTAGAATAAGAAGGGTCATGAATTATTCTAACAAACAACTATGTAGAACCTTATTCTTGCAAATAAATATTATTATTATTATTAATTACAGTCCTCTTCCGAAACGGCTCGAGCGAGTTTTATGAAATTTGATATGCACATTTAGAAGATCTGAGAATCGGCTACTATCTATTTTCCATACCCTTAAGTGATAAGGGTTGTCCACCCTTAACATTTTTTTAAATTAATTTTTTGGACAAACTTTTTATTTTTTTACTTTTTTTTATATCATAACATAGCAAACAAGCAGATGGGTCTCCTGATGGAAAGAGTCAACCATCGCCTATAGACACCAAAGATGTTAATGGTGCGTTGCTATCTTGTGGCGAGGTCTAATGCCACGTGCATAAGTTTACCCGCTATCTTACCCTCCAAACCGGAACACGACAGCGACAAGCACTGACGTTATAGCGGCAGGAATAGGTAAGGCGGTGGTACCAGACCCGGGCGAGACAATGCAGAACTCTACCACCTAGTAGCCACGATGATTGTGACTCGATAGCCAATCAGTCGCCTTTTACAACCTGCCTGGCAGAACGGCAGTTCGCCTATTCTTCAAAGGAGGCCAGGATCAACACGGCGGATTTTTAATGGGACATTAAAAATACATACAACCCTAAATGTTTACCCTTCTAATACCAACCCTACTTTTCAATTCAATAATTTATATGGCGAAACAACGTTTGCCGGGTCAGCTAGTCACTTATAAGATAGCAAACAGGTGGCTCTCCTAATGGAAAGTGAGAACATATAGTTCCTAAAGATGTTAATGGAGCCCTTAGATGGAGGAAACTACTACTAGGTATGAAATAACTGAGGCAAAACCGTGTCATTTCGTCCCGAGTAATGGCGGACTTAAGAACAGCTGTTTACTGTCTACACAACAATTGATAAATTATATTGCAATTGGGCATGTTACTATAACAATTAGTTTTTATTTTAGATTTAATGTACCCACCAAAATTATAAAAAAATACAAATAAACGCTCAAATCTATTTAATATTTTGTAAACAAAGGGTTATTTGTCATTTTACGTACATTGACAGCGTATTTTAGTAACGGCGTATTGGCCGCAAGCTGTTTAAGGTGATGTTATTTCCTTAAATGATTTGAAATTAAAGCACTGACAAAATTTTTGTAAAAATAAAAAATGAAAATTCTAACTTATTAGACGGAGATAAAGCCATTTTTATATGTTCAGCGTTGGAATGCGTGCAATTTTATAATTTTGATTGTTTATAGAAATTAATGCCAAGTCCTTATATTTCTCTTGTCAAAGATGAAGCCACGTTATCCGTATGTGGTTTTAATACTACATACATAAACTTATCGGCTACCTTACCCTCCAAACCGGAACACGACAGCGACAAGCACTGACGCTGTTGCGGCAGAAATATGTAAGGCGATGGTACCAGACTCGGGCGAGACAAAAAGAAGTGTTTGTATGATGAGCATAAATTTATGTATTTCTTTGACGATTGTTAAATATTAAAAAAAATAACAAATAAAAAATGGAAATGACAGGACTTGAACCTGCGACCTTCTCTCTGACCAGGACGCTCGATTACAAAGCAAAGAATTTCGTCACGTTGAAACGGTCGAGGTGTCTTAGTTGGTTTGAGTGTCCCGGCCAGAGGCAAGGTCTCAAGTTTAAATCCTGTTGAAGTTTTTATTTGTCATTTTCAAAAGTTTTTTTTAAGTTTTATCAAGCACGGAATAAGTGCTAAAACATATACGTAGATTTTAAATATATGACAGTATTTATATATGTGTTTCTATGTGTAAGTATCGTTAGCTAACTCCTATATCACAAGCAAATGATTTGCTTACTTTTGTTTGTGTTGTGTTTCATAATTTGCTTGCTGTTTGTATAAAAATCTGAAAAATAGTATGTAGTATGTACGTGTGTAAGTTTCCAGGTGTGGGCTGTCCTGTGTGTTGGGAAACAATCTGAAAAGCTTACCTTTCCTCAATGAATTTGGCAGATCACCGTCACCACTGCGGGTATTGGAGCTACCGCTACCGTCGTTGACGGTGCGGCGACGAAGGACCGATGGTATTCGGGTATTGTCGTAAGGGATACTCGGTGTAATAATTACTTCTGGAACAATATTCCACAATAATTTAACAATATGGACACAATACCAATATGAAAACAAACCAGACGTGGTACAAACGTACCCACACTGAACTCATTTAATCGCGATATTACAATTATTTATCTTGAAACAATATATAAGGTCTTTCCATAATAGGTGAACATATTTTAACAGAGCGTTAGGCACGTCTAGCCAAATACATTCAGCTAAAAACAAACTTCATTCAAGGGTTTAAAACTTTTTGATTCGTATGAATAGAATAATTTTGTCTCATATTGACGCGGCTATACATATCGAGCTACGGCGAAGATTCGCGCTTGCCTTTGGCCTTGACGCGTCAGTGCAGTGGGCGTCAAACTGCGATCCGCAGGTGATTTGTGCGACTCACGACAAAGAGACTTATATTATAATTACGATAAACAACAATAATAATAATCACAAAATACAATTTATTCGCATATATGTGTTCAGATAATCTCATGTATAAGCCGTATTTTGATACTGACCTAGTGTATCGACGTATGCTATTTATTTTGTTTCATATATATTTTGTTCCATGGTAGAGAAAAATAACATACGGCGATATGACCTTTATGTTCACGAAGCTGTATCATAAGCTCGTAATTTTTGGGCGAATGAAATACAGTACACAGTAGTATAAAATTAAAGAATTTAAGGAACGAATGTTCAAGAATTAAGAATTTGAGAAGAAAAGATTTTAAAGAATACAGAAGTAACAATATTGTTGCTTGCTTTGTCGTGGACCGCACGTGGCGTGGCGTGGCGTGCATCGTGTAATAAATAAACGTGGCAATCATGTGTAATGTATAATCCATACTTACAAGTATTATAAATGCGAAAGTAATTCTGTCTGTCTGTTTCTTCACGTCTAAATCACTAAACCGATTTGAATGAAATTTGGTACAAGATAGTTTGAAGCCCGAGAAATGACATAGGATAGTTTTTGTCCCGGAAATCCTTCGGGAACGGGAACTATGCGGGCTTTTATTTTAGAAATGTTTCCATGTGGACGAAGTCGTGGGCGCAGCTAGTTTAATATAAAAAAATTATTGAACAGTAAAAATGATGTTACCTTCAGCGTTGTCCATAAGGCGTCGTTTCCTTTGGCACAGCACCGCGACCGCGAACGCCGCGTAGAAGGAGAGGAAGAACCCCAGCGCCGCGCCCGCCGCCACCGCGTACTCCGCGTACGACACCGTCGGGATCACCTTCAAACTACATCACCACATGCTCGCATCCAGGTGTTAAACCACCAAACCCCAACATTCAAAGGAAAAAATTTTAAAATAACACAGAAAAATATCGACACGCAGGAATTAAACCAGCGTCTCTTTCCCTAAAGCCGGGACGCTCTACCACTGAGCTAGTGCTAGGGCGTTATTTTAAAGTTTTTCAAGTTTTCCTAAGCACGGGGTGAGTGCTATAATACGAAAATAATTAAAAGGAAAAATTAATAAAGTTTATTTTTACTTTTTATTAACAATATACACACACACATATTAACATAATTACAATACCTAATAATAATTTAATTTTAAATAACGTTAATTTAAATGTTTTTATAAGTCACCCCTTCTCCTTATATAAGTTGCTGTGCCCGACAGGGTCCATAATACTCTAAGTAGCCTTATTATATCGTTACGTACTTCGGGTTCGTAATTATAAGAAAACGCCACTTATATTAAAACCGTGTATTTACAACACAAGTACATAGACAACAAAATGTAATACGTAAATACACTATACACTGATCACACTCGCTGCACTAACACTGAACTTAACCGACTACACAATAAAACACTTCTTGCTTCGCACTGGTCGTCTCAAGTATCGCTCTCGATCGCTTTATAAAAACTGCTCTGTATTTGTCAACAAATCTCTATTTATACCCAGGATAAAATTCCACCTGGATCCAGAAAAATCTAAATTTATCGAGTAATCGACGAATCCCTTCTTATTGCAAACAACGTATGATAGTACACGCTATTTTCACTCTTATGCCCTATACCACAAAATCTATTATGGTATAGCTATTCGAATAACGGCCAACTATTTGTTTATTAATAGGAGTAGCTATCCCTTTCTTTTATTTCTAGATCCCTCCAGCATTACAACTCTTCACGTTTCTAGATAATTCGTAACAATATGTCTTATAACATTAAATTTGCTATGCTTCATGTGACCTCCGTATTGCCATTGAAAAAAAGATGGCAGTTTAATAAATGGATAAAACTTAACGATGGAGCGGACAAAAAAGAAGACCCCAGCGACCCCACCCTGGGCACAGCGCCCGGTCCTACAAAACTAGGTCCGTGGACACAGTGACAATCAATCACGTGCGGGATATCATATCGCACGTTTCTTTATAACATTAAAATGCCTTCTTGTGTATTCAATCAGTATTATAATCAGTCAAGGGAAAAAAAACACACGGGATTACTTTCCAATCATATCGTTATTATTATATGGTTCGCCATGTTTGTGAGAGTGAGATAGTATAATACAAAAGGGACGCGACGAATATAGTCTGCCGAGTCTAGGTTTAGGAAATACGATGTTAGAGCGTAACGTATTTTCCCTTTTTTAATATATCAATGCCAGCAACACAATTATCCACATACATCCATCACATTTCACCCACGTCGATAACGAGCACAAAATTTACGCACTCAATGCACGTTTCACTTCGAAACACCTTCAGGAAAAACGAACTACCTCAAACAGTATTAAGGTTTTAAGTAATGTTTCGTCATCATTTGTGAGGTGCAGCTAAGTTGGTTTCCAAGAAACTATGGAATTGAATCGTGCTAGATTGTACTTCACGCTTGGTTATGTAACTAATTTATACAAATAAATAAAATTGGATTGTCTGTTTGTAATATTAAAATAACCGCTTTTTACTAAATGGATGTATACACAGTACATACACCAAAATAACATTTTTTATCATTTTTTTCTGTCTGTCTGTCCGTTTATTCCGGCTAATCTCTAGAACGGCTGGACCGATTTTGACGGGACTTTCACTGGCAGATAGCTGATATGATAGGGAGTAACTTAGGCTGTTTTTTTTTTTCGAAAATTTTCCACGCGGATCAAGTCGCGGGCTCAGCTCTATAAAACGCAAGTTCAACCGCAAATGGAGTATCTCCTGTTCGCATCTTTGGACCCTATAGATTAGATTATGGATTAGACCCTAATATCAAACTCTCCAATTTGACAAAATTCAACGCAGGAGCGCCTTGTTGATAATCGTACCATTAAAAGCGTTCTTGAACCTCTTAATCACCGGAAAGACCTTCTTCTTCTCCCCATGTTGGTCCCTGGCTCCTTTAAAGGATTAATAGACCAATTGCGTTTCTGCCAGGCAGGTTGTAAGAGGTGACCGATTGGCTATACGAGTCACTGACATCGTGGCTACTAGGTGGTAGAGTTCTGCATTGTCTCGCCCGGGTCTGGTACTACCGCTTTACCTATTCCTGCCGCAATAGCGTCAGTGTTTGTAACTGTCGTAGGGTAAGGTAGCCGACACACACATATATATATATATATATATATATATATATATATATATATATATATATATATATATATATATATATATATATATATATATATATATATATATATATATATATATATATATATATATATGTAGCATTCCCATTACGCTACACGGATAGGATCGAAGTCACGACGCTGTTGGTAACTAATACGCCACCAGACTGACCTGAAGTTCTTCACCCGGCCGTTGGTGGTGACGGTGACGGTGTCTGTCCACAGGGACTGCTGGATGGTAGCCACAGTGTCAGTACCGTTGCCGGTTATCTCGCCCGTGCAGTCATCGTCCACGGTCTTCACTATAAACACTATGTAGAAACCCACCGGGAACATGTCTTGCTGGAAATAAATATATATTACATTACTACACCCCGTTATTATTTTTTCATTTCATTTTTAACACCCTTACATTTTTAACTGAAACTAGATTGAAAAATAGGATACTCGTATTTTTTACTTTCTCAAAATTCATTCATTTTTAATTTATTTTAACCTTTAAAATTCTTCGTATTTTAAATAGACGTAAGTGCCAAATGACGTCATTATACGGCTGAATGATGCCACGCCTTTGATGAAATTTGTTTTATAACAAAATTCGCATTAAACACGCATAAAGCTACAAGACAATATATTTTTTATAAATATTAGTCTTTTATTTTTGTAAATACTCAAATGAACATCATCTTATGTCCAATGTACTCCCACAAACAATATATTGTAATTTGGTGGTTTTGCAGATACGATTTTGTTCTTGAAACCCGTCGAAACATGTGGGGGCACAGTATATAACGCGCTGTCGCAGATATCTTACAAGTGAAGACATTGTGAGACGCCAGTCGTCCGCATTCAATATACCAGTCTATGTAACTTATAATTGACGTGTGTGACGCAATACAGAATATGCACTGATGAGTAAACTTTATAATTTAACCACTAGCTACAGCGACAACCGAATTTGAAGGTACCGCGATAATACCCGAATAAACCCTGATTCCAACGGCAATATAACCTACAGTAAACACACATGAAATTTAATAGGCGTGCGCGGACGCCTAAACAGATCATCATACTCAAATGTTAACTAACTAGCTGTTGCCCGCAACTTCGTCTGCGCGGACTTCACACAGCTCCCTTAGGTGATAGCGTGATAATATGTAGCCCATATGTTGACCCGACCTGTTGGTAATATTCATGCAAAATTTGAAGTAAATCCATGCAGTACTTTTTGAGTTTACCCCGGACATACATAGGCGATGATTTCTCTTCAGTCAGGAGACCCATCTGCTAGTTTGCTATTTAATGATATAGGTACCTAAAAAAATGTATAAACGGTTGGCCCTGCGAGCCACTCCTGATACTTCCAGCTAAATTAAGGTATTTTAAGCTCACAGTAGTAAACACTACAAGCATAGATTTTTTTCAATTCAAACATATGTTTTGTTAAAAATGACAGTATATTGATTTTTGAAAAGCTGTATATTTTGGTAACAATAATTAATCGATCGAAATCGATTTTGATCTTTCGAATGGCATTCGTCTCAATTGTTAAGATCTAAAATATTGCTTTAGCTGCATAATCGATAGGTTGAAAAAATTCGAAGCAATGTGAAAAAAATATATATTTTTCAAAAATTTTCGTCACTGATAAATTCAAAATAAATTGACCGATTTCGATCTAATTGACGACGGTATTTGTCGTAGTTTTTAAGGAAAAAAACTAGTAAGATTTTTAAGTCAATCAGTATATTAGCCTGAAAGTTATTTCAAAACTATAAGTATAAATAATTAAAAATATACCGGCCACTTACAGTCAAAGTGATTCCGCCTCGCCGCGTCATCGTCAAATAATACCCGTCGTATAAAATATCACGCTCGTTGTCAAACACTGGGCACTGGAAATGAAATATTACATTTATACAATAATAGTACATTATACAATCTTTATTTTATGTTTTTTATTTGTTACTAGCTGTTGCCTTCGTTCGCGCGGACATCGTTTACTCCGCACAGCTCCTCCCCCGTAGGTGATAGCGTGATAATATGTAGCCTATATGTTGACCCGACCTGTTAGTAATATTCATGCAAAATTTGAAGTAAATCCATGCAGTACTTTTTGAGTTCACCCCGGACATACATACAGACAAACAGACAAAAATTCTAAAAACTATATTTTTGGCTTCGATATCGATTGTAAATTAAGCCCCAATTATTCTTTTAAAAAAATATTCAATGTACAGTTTTGACTTTCCTACGATTTTATTATACGTATAGATTATTAAAAATGTGTTTGATAAATATAAGAAAGGGGAAAAAAACATATAAGAAAGAAATTGTAAACATTAAATTGTATAGTAAAAAGACAAGTTTTTTTCGCCGGATCTTCTGTTTGTGACCGCATTCCATACTAGGTGTGTTTTTTTATATATCATAAGATAACAAACAAGCAGATGGGTCTCCTGATGGAAAGAGTCAACCATCGCCTATAGACACCAAAGATGTTAATGGTGCGTTGCTATCTTGTGGCGAGGTCTAATGCCACATGCATAAGTTTACCGGCTACCTTATCCTCCAAACCGGAACACGACAGTGTCAAGCACTAACGCTATAGCGGCAGGAATAGATAAGGCGGTGGTACCAGACTCGGGCGAGACAATGCAGAACTCTACCACTTAGTAGCCACGATGGTAGTGACTCGCGTAGCCAATCGTCTGTCTCTTACGACTTGCCTGACAGAACGGCAGTTGGTCTATTCTTCAAAGGAGCCCGGAAAAAACACGGGAAAATAGTGTAAAAATGTGTTTGTTTTCAAATGAACTTAAGCAGTAGGTGACCGCAACTGCGAAACCGGGCGTTTTGAGCGAGCAGAGTGCTCAGCCAGAGTTTAAATGAGCTAAGAATCCACCACCCTAAGGGTGTCTCCTCCCAAGTAGCACGTTAAGCTGTATATAGGCTGCATTTAGGTTCATTTTTAAACTTAAAGCTGTATACGAAGCCGTACAAAGGCTGTAGAAGCGCTTCTACAGCCGATGTAACACCAAAAAAGGCCCCAAGTTATAGAGCTTATTGCGTTATGTAGGCTGCACAATAGCTATACAAGCTGTTATAAACTGTACAATGGCTGTTATTTGGTGTATAAAGAAACTATAACACTAAGGATACTCTCTTGTAACTGTCTTGTACAGCTAAGAGTTAAATAGGCTGCACAATAGCTGTACAAGCTGTTATATGCTATACAAGGGCTGTTATTCGGTGTATAAAGAAACTATAACACTAAAGATACTCTCTTGTGCAGCTAAATGTTCTTAATAGGTGTTTGAAAATGATAAAAAGCAACTAATCTGTTTTTGATATTGTATGACATTATATCTGCAGACGCCATAATTAAAAATATGTTAATAAACGATAAATTCTTGGACTTGGAGCAGTATTGAATGGTGTATTCAAAGTGCAAATTCTAAATGACTGTGAAGTCGTGTATGATTTTCCTCAAAATATTCACGCGCCAACGAAATAATCAAGATAACACAAATAAAATCATTGCAAAATACGGTAAGTGTTTGTGTTTAAGGTTAGAATATACCAGTATTTATGGTACAATATTGTATATAAAGGCATAATGATCATAATATAAGTTGCTTGTCAAGATATAGCTTTAGCTATTGCTAAATATATCTCTTATTTAACAATATATTTCTTTAATGTTGTTTTTAATACATAATAATGGCGGCGTTTTGTTATACAGCCTAAAGTGTATTTTGAGGGTGATATACTGCAAATAGCTGTACTGAATCTCTTTTTTGTTCTATTATACGGCTATTGGCTTTTAATTACCGTCCAAATACATTTTAGGCCGTACTAAGTCCCTATATAAATCTATTATACAGTAATTGGCTTTTAATCACTTAACTTATGTTTAGAGATGCGTACAAAAATTGAAGAACCCTAAATACAAAACATACGTTTGTCACTTAATTTCGCTATTGTGATGTATTGATGTCGGTCGTTTGACTTTACAACTAAACCAACTTATTGTTAACTATAACTTATGGGATATGTTTTTCAATCATGTTTTACTTTATTTTGCGGGGAAATATGCCTTATAAAATAGTAAAAACAATTGAGAGAAGCCAAAACTGTATTTGTATCGTATCCAGTTTGCGGGAGGATAAAGGTGAATTATAATGGCCAAGAAAACATCTTAATATAACTAAGTTGGTCAAGAACGAAAAATCAAGCCCTTTAAAGATTGGTCTATCACAAAAACATTTTTAAGAAGAATACATTATTTCGTGCTTGTGATTTAATATTATTAGTTCTTCAAAGAGAAACACATACTCTCTAGCCTGTAATTGTATCTAAGTATATAATATTTTTAAAATGATTGTAAGTATACATATATACAGGGTGTTGCAAAAGTGGTACAGTAAGCCGAAAGATGGTGGCTCAGGGGGTCATTCTTAACAACTTTTGTTTAACGACTTTTGGAAATTCGCGAAAAAAATATTGATTCTCCATAGAAACTTTGTTGGTCACGTGACTTTTCACAATGGAAAAACAAAATTGTTTTTCGGGAATTTTCACAAATCGTTGAACAAAAGTTGTTCAAAATGACCCTCTGAGTCACTATACCGCTTTCGACTTACTATACCGCTTTTGTAAAACTCCGTATAGTAGCAAGTTAAAAATAAAAAAAATACATATTTTCTCAGTGTAATGATTTTTATTTCTCTGTTTAACTCTTTTTTTATATATTCTTTGAAGAATAGATCAATTGACTTTCTCTTAGGCAGGTCGTAAAAGACAACCGATGGGTTATGCGAGTCACTTCCATCGTGGTTACTAGGTGATAGAGTTCTGCATTGGCTCGACCGGGTGTGGTACCACCGCCTTATCTATTCCTGCTGCAAAGCGTCAGTGCTAGTCACTGTCATGTTCCGGTTTGGAGGGTAAGGTGGCCGGTAAACTTATGCATGGGGCATTAGACCTCGCCACAAGATAGCAACGCACCATTAACATTTTTGCTGTCTGTAGGCGATGGTTGACTCTTTTCATCAGGAGACCCATTTGCTTGTTTGCTATCTTATGACATTTAAAAAATCAGTTATTATAAATTACTAACTAAGTAACCTTAATGAAGAAGATAAGCCTAAAAAATAATAAATCAGATAACCTACAATCACATTTTAATGTTTTTGTTACGGAACCCTTTTCCTTGAACATTAATAAAAATGACGATTGTAGGTTTACCTGAATTAGTAATTTTTCAGTTTTATCTTCATCACGATTACTTGGTTGGTAATTTATAATATTTAAATATTCCTTTTCAATCTTCCTCTTGATTTTTTCCACATTACAATTACGCCATAAATATGAGCTGTAGAACGATGATTGCATATCCCATTTTACAGAAACAAGCGTTGAGTGATACTATAATAACACTTAAAGCTGTAATAAATTCCCGTGCTAAACAAAATACAGCTAATGTACAGCTTTAAGGATTAAAATAAGCCTAATGAGTTACAAAACACTTAAAGTTGTACAGTAGTGTATTAATATTCAGATATAACGCCTAAAGCTTACGCGAAACTCTAAGAAAGGCCTTGTACAGCATTAGGCTGTATAAAAACTCATGAAGGTCTTTTATACCGATAAAAGCATCTTTTTACACCATTGTACGGCTGCAATAGAACTTTAAGTTCTATATGAGGTGCTTTATGGGTATTAAACATGCTTGATTGCTGCTTGGGCTGTGAGACCGAACCTCGGCTTAGGGCAGTATCTTGACGATTGGTGGGAGAGTAAGTGACATCAGGCTTTCAACTCGTTAATGACTCTTGACCTGAGTGTCGAGTGTTAGTCGAAACAATGGGCCGAGTCGCCGCCCTGAGACTATAACGTGTGCGTGTGAACTGCGCGTAGCTTGTGATGGGAACACCGGATAATGTGTAATGTAGATCACAGATATAACAAAATAATTTCAATCGCTTGCAACATCCATACCTATTCTTGAAAATTAATATTTTTCATTTCATTACATTTCAATACGAATTTAATTTGTACTCCCACCTGTTTCGCCGGGCCTAGGCAGTCTTTGACAGCACAAAATAAGGTATTTTGTTTGCGCAATCACGTGTTCTGACTGCATAAAAATTTTCATCAAGATCGGTCAAGGCGTTCTTGAGTTACAGGGAATACAGACAGATAGACAGACATACGTTTTCAAAATGGCAAAAATGATATCAATAAGTCATAACATAAATATTGATTACGAAATTTGACAGAAAAATTGAGTGTACACACTATTAGTATTGCTAACGCGTAAACTACACTATCCAGGAGTGATTGCTCAAATGGAAGTAATGATTTTAGGTCACGCGACACGCGATTCAATAACAGTTTAATCAGAAATCAGAAGAAAAGTATCTTCACGCCCGTATCCTCGAAGGAGTAGGCAGAGGTACAACCGGTGCATCCACGATTAGCCGAAGATACTTGGTCCCACAAATGTGATAGGTGGCAAGCCTATCGCCAACCGGACACTTTCCAATCCCGGACAACGTTGTGTTTATCAGAAAACTGAAAAACACATTTCTTATGTGCCCTACCCGGGAATCGAACCAGGGAACTCATGTAGTCAACGCCAACGCTGGACCACTAGACTACAGAGACGATTAATCAAAAGTACCTTACTCAATTTATTTATTTAAAGTATTGTCAATAAAGCATGCATTATAAACATTAACATGATATTATATCTAGTACAATAACGCAAGTTAAATGCTGCCTCAATAACAGGCAATAACGACATTCTTGAATTAAAAAAAAAATAGTATTCAATTAGAATATAATACATTAACAAAAATAGGAATTAATAAAATAAAATAGTCATAGATTGAATAAGGTAGTTAAAATTAAATAATGAAAAATAATAATGAATGAAAATTTAAAAATAATGGTTATTTAAAATTAATATACAATATTTAAAAATATATTTAACTTGAGACGTTATCGATAGTGGGGTGGGCCAAAAGCTCCTTTTGAATACATTAATAATACTGTCTGCAAATATGTCAAGTTTATGTGTTCTTATAATTTCATTATGACAGTAGGTCATTCTATTAGGAGGTGAATATTCACCCAAATTTGATTTAGATCTCGTTGCGTTAAACAGATTGTTTTTGCCATAGCGTGGTATTCGCGTCGGAACCGATATACTTACGTCAGAAAAAACTCAGGTAGGTCGATTTGACCTCGAAAAAGTTTGTAGAGGAAAAGTACATCGGTACAACACCTTCTGTCTGACAAAGCTAATGTTTTAAAATGTAGGAGCCTCTCCTCGTAAGTAGGGATTTTTTCGACATGAACAGCGAGAATATAAGTTGAACTTTGGAATGCGGATTTCAAGCGACACTACAATATTCTAGCTTACTGCGAACCAAAGAGTTAAATAATGTAGATTTAGTAAGTGGAATCCTAAATTCACTGCAGTTACGCGTGATGGATCCAAGCATCTGGTAGACTTTTTTACATATTTAATCAATATGAAAGTCAAACCAAAGCTTGGAGTCGATCAGTACACCCAAATCACGAATACAAGATACTTCCTCCAAATCATGTCTTCCTATTTGGTATACACGGGACAGAGCAGTTTTACTGCGAGAAAAGCGAATCACTGCACATTTATCCGCATTTAACGTCATTCCATTAATGGAACACCATTCAATCAATTTGTTGAGATCGCATTGAAGTAGTTGGCCAACTTAAACACTGTCAATCCGTCTGTATATTTTAAAATCATCAGCAAATAATATGCACCGCGAGTTAGAAAATAAAAACATAAATAAAACTTTTTACAAGTTATTTTGACGCGTCAATATTTTTTTAAACTACTACCGGATCGGAACGCGGCCACACACTGAGAAGATCCGGCGGAAGAAACTCAGCGGGCTTGTCTTTTTTTCATATCATCTATTTTTTTACAATATCACAAGATCACAAAAAATATATATGAGATCGGTATGAGGAGCAATTAATCCCAGGCTTTTTTGTCTTCTAAATAATCTGAGATTTTATAATACCCTTTTTTACACAGTTTTGTTTTAATTTTTTTTTTATGATCAATAGGGAAGCGCTTGACCATGATCTCGCCTGGTCGTAAGCTAAGATGCGGCCTAAGATGAAACGGGTTTCGCGTTTATTGTAAAAGCGTATACATTGCCCCATAAAAGAGTTATTTATCCTGTAAGTTAAGAGTTACTAATAAATTCCTAAATTAATTATTGGAACGAAGTTCCTTACGGCAGGCTTGGAGGGGATAGGGATTTTGCTGCGCGACTGAACTGAAAAAAATGTGATAGTAAAACCGTAAGAAAAATGCGTGGAATAAAAGCGTTAAATGAGACGTGCGCAGGCGCGACAGTCGCGTGCACAAGCGAGTAGTGCCGATTAGCCGAAGGAAATTCGTTCCTACCTACCACATCATTTTATTAACTTCCTTAATATCTACAACAAATAAGTACACTTACCGAAAAATTTTGTATGGACACGACAGCGCAGATGTCGTCGTCCGACTCGATCATCAGGATCACGCTCTGCGGCCGCGAGAACCACCCGCGCTCGCCGCGCTCACTCTGCAAACTACTCTGCAACACGTACCGCTCTAGCGTTCTCTGCTCTGTGCTGTCGATATCCTTATTACACATGAATTTCTTCTTTATTTTCTGTGCGTGAAGGTCTAAAGTCGGTCTTTGGTTGAAGGAAAAGAAATAATACTTTGGTTGACTTGGTGTACTGGTGAGGTTAGTTGGGGAGTTCAATGGTATGTAGAAGTCCTCTACCGTTTCTACCATAATGGTAACTTGTATGGGGTTTGGTGAGGATGAAGTTAGATGTACGATTGGTATATTTAGGGAGGACACATCTGAAAAAAAAAATTTAGAATTAGACTACTGGGTAAAAATTTAAACTTTATAAACTTAACAAAGAATTTTTATTGACATGACTATGTTCATTTTTTTTTAATTTTTCCCTAGCATAAAGTTAGTGCTAAAATAAATTAAAAAAAGTATCTTCACGCCCATATCCCCGAAGAGGTAGGCAGAGATAGAACAAGTGCACCCACGATCAGCCGAAGATACTTGGTCCCACAAATGTAATCGGTGGCAAGCCTATCGCCAACCGGACACTTTTCAATCCCGGGCAACTTTGTGTTTCTCAAAAAACTGAAAAAACATTTTTTTTTTATGTTCCCGACTCGGGAATCGAACCCGGGACCTCATGTGGTCGACGCCAACGCTGGACCACTAGACCACAGAGGCGAATAAATAAAAAAAAAATTAAAGAAACGACGATGAATTTACACGCAGTAGAAGTAAAACTTTTGATTGACGCAGGAAATAACGAGAGAGATATTATTTGCGCACGATGAGAATGGGATGCGACCTTTCGGAGCTGCGACGCGGAGTCAGGCGTAGCGTCGACAAACTAGCGTCAAATAACTACTGAAGAGCCGTCATTTTCGATTTACTTTGACAAGGTTCCATCCCATTCTAATCGCGCGGGAATTATGTCTTGTGAAAACCTTAAGTTTTGAGAAAACCTTTCATATTATAAATAAGTTTTGAGAAAACCTTTCATATTATAAATAAGTTTTGAGAAAACCTTTCATATTATAAATAAGTTTTGAGAAAACCTTTCATATTATAAATAAGTTTTGAGAAAACCTTTCATATTATAAATAAGTTTTGAGAAAACCTTTCATATTATAAATAAGTTTTGAGAAAACCTTTCATATTATAAATATGTTTTGAGAAAACCTTTCATATTATAAATAAGTTTTGTGAAAACCTTTCATATTATAAATAAGTCTTGTGAAAACATTTCATATTATAAATAAGTCTTGTCACTTGTGAAAACCTTTCATATTATAAACAACTCTTGTGAAAACCTTTCATATTATAAACAACACTTGTGAAAACCTTTCATATTATAAATAAGTATTGTGAAAACCTTTCATATTATAAATAATTCTTGTGAAAACCTTTCATATTATAAAATATAAGTCTTGTGAAAACCTTTATATTATTGTTACGTACTTCGGGTTCTTAATTGTAAGAAAACATCACTTATATTAATTCCGTGTATTTACAATACAAATACACAAAACAACACAATGAAATACTCAAATACACTTTACACACTAGTCACTCACTGTACTAACACTGAACTTAACCGACTACACAATAAAACACTTCTCGCTTCGCACTGGTCGTCTCAAGTATCGCTCTCGATCGCTTTATAAAAACTGCTCTGTATTTGTCAACACATCTGTATTTATACCCAGGGTAAAATTCTACCTGGATCCAGAAAAATCTAAATTTATCGAGTAAACGATGAATTACTTCTTATTGTAAACAACTTATGATAGTACACGATATTTTCATCCTAATGCCCTCTACCACAAAGTCCATTATAATATAGCTTTTCGGATAGCGGCCAACTATTTGTTTATTAATAGGATTAGCTACCTCTTTCTTTTATTTCTAGATCCCTCCAGCGTTCCAACTCTTCACATTTCTGGATTATTCGTAACAACCTTTCATGTTATAAATAAGTCTTGTGAAAACCTTTCATATTTTTGAGTAAAAACTTTTTCCTAATCCCTGTAATATCTGAAACCCTGCTTCAGATTTTTCCACGATTTATTTGTGGTCAAAGAAGAAACCCTCCCAAACAAAATTATAATTATACAAATGGATTATAAATCACAGATTCCAGAGGTGACCAACATTCACAACAAATACAACCGAATCGAGGACTTCCTCCTTTTTGGGAAGTTATTAAGTGATTTTTTTCTATCCCTCGGGAACATTACTTTTAACTGGTTGGTAGGTCCAAAAGAGCCAAGTCTTGTCCTGTACCACTAACAACGTGTATACATTTCTTTGATATTGGCTAGCAAACAAGCAGATGTAAAGAGACAACCATCACCTATGTACGCCAAACATATTTGTACGATGTTATCCTTCTGATAGAGATGATAGTTGCTGATGCTGATGAGGTATAAATGATAGGCCCAGTTGATGATTAATAATGTTCTGCTATAACTGATATAATACTGATCCATGATACGAGTGATCCTGCAACTGATGATGTATGATATGCGGGAGGAAAATGAAACTGGATTGTCTGCTTATTGATCACCCCTGTGTTGGTTCCGGGCTCCTTTGAAGAATAGACCAACTGCCGTTCTGTCAGGCAAGTCGTAAAAGGCGACCGATTGGCTATACGAGTCACTACAATCGTGACTACTAAAAATTCTCGCTATAAATTGCTATAAACCTCTTTATTTGAATATAATATTTTTTATTTTTTGATTTCTAACGATATTACAACAGAAATTGTTAAGGTGATGTTACCAGAGATGGTAGGAGACGTTGCGGAACTTTACCACCTAGTACTCACAATGGTGGTGACAAGTACAGCCAAGCGTTCACCTTTTTCATAGTGTCTAGTATTCGCAAAGGGCATGGACCCTCACAGTGCTTGTACAGAAGTGTACATACCACAAGAATCCTGGTCCTCGGAGAATATATTGTTGTGGGGGCACAGGGTTCTCGATATGTTGGTGAACTGCTCCAAAGCGCCGGGGGTTTGGACCAGCATTGGCAGTTGCCATGACGACACACCTGCAAGCAGTATTACAATACAAGACGTGTCACTTAAATTGACTTATTGCACGGCATGAAGTTAGCGCCAGGGTGATACGAATTTGCTGAGCGCCACGATAATACACAACTTCAGTCAGACATATCCCTACTAATATTATAAATGCGAAAGTTTGTGAGTATGTATGTATGGATGTTTGTTACTCTTTCACGCAAATACTACAGAACCGATTACGATGAAATTTGGTATGTAGACAGCCGAAGATCCAGAATAACACATAGGCTAGTTTTATCCCGGAAAAGTTAGGTGATTCGCCAAAAACTTTTATAATGCAGCGGACTGCACGCTGCAGCTAGTAATATAATATTTTATAGCGCATATCACATATACCCACACTTTATTCACGCTTTTCGGTGTAAAAGAGACTATTTAGGTCACGGAAAAGCATGCCTGAAGTACGGATCACACATTGCTGTAAATAAATGTATTAGAAATCTTACCACAATTTAAAAAAAAATTGTGTGTGACACGAAGAAAGTGGTAATTCATTAAGACGAATATAACAGTGACGCGTTGACTACATCACTTTCACTACCTTCATCGACTCGAGCCAACTTTACCCGAACGAGCGTTACATAGCCGAGCGTGACGACTCAGTATCAACGCACACAAAATAAAGTGCTCAGTGCGCCCTAAACAAGTTTTCACTTCAATTATTTGTATGTGAATATGTATGTATGTGTGTGTGTGGTTGTATGTGTGCGTGTATGTGTGCGTATTAATGTATCAATAGACCCATGCCTTTCTGCTGCCTGGCTGTAACAAACAGTGGGTAGGTGCTGTTGGCGGACTCGCTGGCCACCGTCACACGAGCCGGGGTCACATATTCAGTTGCATCCTGAAAATAATAGCACCATTTTTATGACATATCTATCTAATATAAATACATATTTGTACGACGAAAATACTGCACCGATGAGCGTGTCTACCGCACGTGAAAACGCCACATTGGAAGCATTTGTACCCGACAAATTCCTTGTTGCATTTCATAGACAGATTACATATTATAACGCTGTCACGGGATTGATTTCTACAGCGTAATGGTCTGTCGCCCATCTGATGAGTACATGAAGTACGAAACGCTTTGTCATATGCTAACGTGTTGAGTTTCGGCTTACGCCTAAACCAGCACAGGGGCTGGATGACCTATAGGTCTCTGGCTTCCCTCTTAGCTGACAAATCCCCAAACAACTCAGTCCGACCATAGCCGTGTCAAGCCGTGATGGCGATTTCACCGTTTCGTCTTCTTTTCGACTCTTCAGGTGCGATGAGATCGCACAATGTGTTTATGCATTGCTTCTCTCTTGTGAGAGTAGCTGTGTAGAATGGAACGGGTTCCAATCCTAACTGCCGAAGCGGCCCGTGGTCTAGCGAGCGTTGCTCCAATAGACTCAAGAGTGGATGGTCCTCCCCTGACGGGGTCCATTCTCACGTGTTGATTTTGATTTCTATTTCGCAGCACCAGTTTGTTAGACTCGTTAAAATGAAAGCCACTGAAGTGTCAAGTACGAGCATGTATTCATCATTTAAACATTAGTGTGACGCAGGTTAGCATGGTTTAAGGATTTTGATTTAACCATAATTTAAGTCGCAATTTAAATAAAACTAATTTTCAAATAAAATCCATGATTTAATCGAGTGTCTATATTCATTACTTCGTATTCTTTAAGATAGCAATCAAGCAGATGGCTCTACTGACGGAAAGGGAAACCATATCCTATAAATCGTATTATCGATTTTTAAAATTAAAATGTATCATATAAAGTATGTCACTGTGCTGCATTGACATCAATGTCATTACTATTATTATAATTGAAAAAAAATCTAAATTTCCAGCTCTGTGTTCCCAGTCAGTCGTGACTTGGTGTGCACAATTCCAGATCTGGAAAATACTTGACGTAAGCTGAAGTGGCTATCGCCGCAAGTAATAATAATTAACCCGATGATTTAACATTACAAGATCGTAGATTATTACTCATTAGTAAGAACCGGATTGCATGCAACATAAAAAGCTTGCTATACATATGCATAGAAATATGCATTAAAATGCTTGAAATATGCATGAAAACAGGTAAAATATTCAAAATTAAATGAATAAAACTTTAGGACATCAAAAAAGAAAAAATAGTTTAAAGAACATTAAAATTAGCATACCATTATTAAATTATCCATTAAAAGACATTATCCATATGTGAAATGATACAAAATTATATTACATTTAAAAAATACATTTTTGTAAAAATCAAGTATTATTTATTCTTAATTTTAAATAATATTAAGATTGTCTTTGATGTGTAATGGATGTATAGAGTCATCGTAGGTTAAGCCTATATATTGGAGAGTTTGCCCAATAAACTAGTAGTATATTCGCATCACCGGTTGTATTCATTTCACTCCCAGCTACAACCCTACAGATGATGCAATAACTTAAAAGTGACGATACCTTTTCCACTGGACAAAATTTGAAATTGGTGCTATGTTGGTATGTCTTATTTATTTATTTATTTATTTTAAATCAACATAAATCCACAGCTTATTTCACATAAAATAACTCAAAGTAGTATATAAACTAAACATTAGCCAATTGCGGATTTCACTTTGCTTTCCGACATTATATAGTAGTGTTAGTAGTAGACGGTACACAAAATAAGCCTATATTATGTATATAAACACAAAGTCGTTAATTAAATTAAAATTATCAATTACAAACTACAAACTTAAATGAGAAAAGGACAAAAAAAGAGGAAAAAAGAAAAAAACAAACAGCTGTCCTAAATATGTTAGCTTATGCATACCTGTGATTGCATGCGTGTATGTATGTGCGTGTGCGTGTGTATATGTGTGTACATGTATGTGTGTGTGTGTGTTGTGTTTGTGTATATACATATGTATATTCTAGATGTTCTTATAGTCTGTTTCATTTTAATATCGTAGGGACCAAACTAAAGACATGACGTTGCTGAGTGCGCTGCGCTCGAAAAATATTGTAAATGTATTGGTAATATGAATTGTAACTAGATTGCCACTAAATATGGCTTATACTTAAGCCATATTTCATTCATAAGCATTCATAGCAAATGCATATAATCCACCCGACTCATTACAGACATATGACTTAAGATCCAGTTTTGCAAGGTCATGGGGTCATGACCCCTCCTGGGTAGGGGACTAGGTATGGATTTATTAGGATTAGAGCCTATCATGACTGAACCTCAAATACGTGCCCCCCCTCCCCTGAACCGCAGGTTGGATCGACCTTTGTATATGTGATCCCCCTGAACCGAAGGCTGGATCCGCCCTTGTAGTTTTATGACAAAGCGACAGCCGTGCTGATAGCGCTACAAGCGCTTATGGCGCACATCGAATCACATCCTATAGTTTTCGAAAAAAAAAGTTTTTTTAATTAATTGAAATTATCGTGGGTTTTCTTTCAACCTTGGTGTAGCGGTATAGGATAGCAAACAAGCAGATAACACTACTGATGGAATAAGACAACCACCGCCTATAGACACCAATGAAATTAACGGAGCGATGTCATTGATAATCGGTGTGACGGTTTGAAATGCCTAATGCGTAAGTTTACCGGCTACCCTGTCCTCGAAACGGGAATATGTTTTATACGGCGCTATTGCGGCAGGAATATGTAAGGCGGTGGAGTAATATAACCGGGCGAGACGTTGACAACTACACCTCATAGAAGTCTCTCTCTCCCTCCCACTCTCTCTGTGTGTGTGTGTATATATCTGTACGTGTGTCATGTGTGTGTATGTGCGTGTGTGCGTATCACACATACCCCGGCGAACTCCATGATATATTCAGAATTTTTGCTGACCTCCACCGTGTACGGGACATTATATTTATACCTGAAACAAACAATGGTATTAGATTTTTTTGAGAAGAATAACTGCTCTTAGATTTTAGTTGGAGCCAAAAGGAAAGTACTTATTTCGTGGAGATGAGATTCATGCACAAGTATATATTATTGTTTCCTGTTTTTAAAGAGCGAACATTAATTAGCATTTTAGTTAAACGAATATTTTTTTTACGACTATACGTCAGTTTTTCATAAGATTATAATTTCTTTGAATTATTCTCTCAGCAAATCTCTTGTGCTAATATTTTAAATGTCCCTTGCTGTTCCTTTTTGTAGTAAAAATATAGTATTTATTTCAGCGAAATTCCCTCGGAGAAAATCCCGTATGACGTAATGTTTTATAGTATAAAGTAACTAAAGTACACCATCTTGGCAGTCTCAATATCAGTACCTTGTATTATTTTTAACTTCCCGCTAAATGAAGTTACTGAGTTCATTTCTATTTTCGAAAATCGAGTTTTCACCAGATCTCCACGTTTTGAGGTCCTCGAAACCTTTTTTAACTATTTTCGCGATAGTGTCAGTATGTGTGTGATTATTAACCTCTTATAGCTTTTGAACGTCTTGACGCGGTTGGAGGCATTCGAATAGGTTTTACTACACTTAGTCTTTCTGAAAGTCTGAACTGATTCGGCCCAGGAGATTATGCGTAATTTTGCAAAACTGCCTCGTGATCTAGGAGATAAGGGAAAAACCTATTCGGCTCAGATCATGAGGTCCGGATTCGATCCTCGGATGGGGCCAGAGCGTTATTGATGGTTTCTCAAGATTCTTTTAAAAAAATCCAAAATGTCAGCAGCTCTGAGTCTGACGAATGGTGCGTTACCCCTCCTGAGCCTCGAATGAGCACGTAAAGTCCTGTTTATCGCTAGAAATAGTCGATAATCGTTATTATTTTTTGATTATCTTCTTTGTTTGCATAAAATAGGGTAATGTTCATGTATATAGTATAGTAATGTTCATAATGTTACGTTTCCTCTGCCTACCCCGCAGGCGAACCAGGCGTGATGATACTTTTTTTTGAAAAGACCTCAAGAAATTGACGATAAATAATTATAATTACATTTTGAACAAGTTAAATCTTCGACATTTTTCAATCTATCGATTTTGTAGTTAAAGCAACACTTTAGAGCTCAAAACTTGTTTGAATTCCATTCGAAAGATCAAAATCGATCATCGTTTTGTAAATATCTATACAGCTTCTCAAAAATTAAAATTACAGTATTAATTAATTTTAACAAATTTTAATTTTTGAAAACTGAGCTCATAAATCTATACTTGGGTTTAGTTTTTGCTTTTTTAAGCTCAACACACCTGCTCTTTTCGGAATGTCTGAATTACTGCTGGCCTTAAAGGCTTCACAGCTTCACAGATCGCGGGGAGAGCAGAGTACTCGGCCAGAATTTAAAGATGTGGGGTTGTACGCCTTCCGCCCTGTGAGATCACTCCTCGGCTTAGGGTGGGGCCGCTCGTGATTTGCGATAAGAGGCTTAGTGGCGTTGTTTTGTCCGTCGGCTGATCCTCGCCTTTGAGCTCGATTCGAAGATGAGCGAAACAGGGTTTCCTCGTCGCCGCTGCCGGCGACGGTGTAGTGTGTGGGTGTGTAGTGTTTTGGTGTGTTCCGTTAGTTAGTTAGTTAAGAGTTATGGAGTCGTCGGGTCGGTACAAACGTGGCGAGGTCTACGTAATTTGGGATCGGGATTAGGATCTCGGATGTAGTCTGCCGCAGCTACCACCAGGTTAGCGGGTTAGGATACGAATTGGTACGATCGAAATATGTTTTAGAAATATCTTTGAAATTCCTACTAACTGAGCTCGGCAATTCGAGATCTTTATGAAGGTCTACGTTACGCATATACCACGGTGCGCCCGTGACAATAACGCTAGAATTTGTTCTGTACTACTTGCAACGATGCAAGTCCGTATGGGGGAGACGGGCATCAAAATACCTGAATTCAGCGGAAAGGTTTAGGGATCACCTACAGGGTCAACTGGTTGACAGTTTTTTTTATACATATTTGAATTATTTCACAATGGCACGTTGCAAGTTTTTATCCGACAATATAAAACATATCCATACTAATATTATAAATGCGAAAGTCTTGCTGTCTGTCTGAAACCGCTAAACCGATTCCACCAAATATAAGCAACTTTTTTCAAAAATAACCCTTTAACTAGGGGATGAAAGTTTACCCCCTAGTTCAAGCCTTTAGGGATGATTTCAGAAAAAAGTTTCCCTCGTGGTTCGAAGCCTTGACGTAGCGGGGTGGGGTCAGTACCTACCTAGGGTGCAATCCAGCACCTTGGGTAAGCTAAATGGACCGAGGAGATTGCTCTCGAAGAGACAGCACAGAGGTTTTAGTGGGTATTCTGGCTTCAACCAGCCGGCGAGTCTCACACTCGGGCCACATTGAGTGGCCCAGTAATGCGTAAATGCATTTCCCCAGCGATAACAAAGAAAGTATGAAAGTTTGTACGATAAACTAAATCGATAATAAAATTTTTTTAGCTGTTATAAGTTAGCAAGCAAGAAGATTGGTCTCCTGATGTTAAGAATCAACCATTGCCTATAGTCACCAAAGATGTTAATTGTGCATTGCTATCTTGTGATGAGGTCTAAATGCCACATGCATAAGTTTACCGACTACCTTACCTTCTAAACCGGAACACGACAGTGACAAGCACTGACGCTATTGCGGCAGGAATAAGTAAGGCAGTGGTATCAGACCCGGGCGAGACAATGCAAAACTCTAGCACCTAGTAGTCACGATTGTAGTGACTTGCATAGCCAACCGGTCGCCTTTTACGACCTGCCTGGCAGAACGGCAGTTGGTCTATTCTTCAAAGGAGCCCGGAACCAAGACGTTAGTCTACGTGCGGGCGAAGCTGGGCGGGTTAGTGCAATGTACAATAGTAATTAGTCGTTAACAGTATAAACTTGACACGTCGTAAACTGTATGTAATTAAAGGCCAGCACAGACAAGGGACTTTTGTCGCAGAGGACAAAAATCCCTGAATCGTGAAAAAATGTCCCCGAGAACTTGCCACGGTCTCAACCCACACGGTGTGCGAACGTTTATTGTCCTGTTGTCGTGCCCGTGGATACTTTACGTGGATATTAGATGTGACTTATTTGATAAATTGGAGCGATTGTAGGCGGGACCGTTCTACTTACCGTGGCTTGTGGGTACGCCGGGGAAATTCAGGGCGTTTCGAGATTTCGCGCACAAATGGCACGAAAGGAGGAAACCTCTGGAGATAGTGGAAAAGCCATAGCGTTAGGACTCGGCGAACGAGCAGCGTCTACGTGCAATCTTCAGGGGAGAGCG
This sequence comes from Apodemia mormo, assembly GCA_036924255.1. NCBI lineage: Eukaryota > Metazoa > Arthropoda > Insecta > Lepidoptera > Riodinidae > Apodemia > Apodemia mormo. Next base: position 376,137 of record JAUPFN010000030.1, read on the forward strand.
ACATTAGGGACAAAGGAAGTGACATAAATAACTTGTAGGGAGAGAAAAATTGCACGACGAAGAGAGTCTAACCCAGACTTAAAATTCTTAAGATTCGGTCCATTAACCCATGAAATGGTAGCCATGGCTATGGAAAGTGGTGGTATGTCCGGTTGTCGTGCATACGTCATACGTTACTCTCGAGCGCTCAACACAGACAAAAAATCGTCGTGTGCGTTTAGCGTTGCTGCCCTTAGGTATCTTAATTCTATTATTTTCAGGGACTCCCCCTTCCTTTTTCCAGTCCGGTCTTTCGTTGTCCTTGGTAATTCGGGGGACTTTTGTACGGGATACTTTTAGTCCTCTGTGTGCGTTATTCGATACAGTTTATTAGGGATCTATATTGGCAGACAAAATATACTCCAAGGATAGTCCCTCGTCTGCGCAGGCCATAATTGTGATAAACACATAATAAATAATGCAGCCGCGACATGTAAACAATCAGCGTTATTTCAGTTCTTTCTATCGGTACATTCACTTATAATTTATCCTTTTATCCTACACTATCATACAAGCACTGTTTTATACGTTATATACCTACCTATCCATCATATAATATATATATATATATATATATATATATATATATATATATATATATATATATATATATATATATATATATATATATATATATATATATATATATATATATACGACAAAATACGACCCTTTACGGAGACGTATTATTCACGTAGAATATACACGGCTGTGTGAATGACACAGACACAACCCGTTTCTTTGCGTAAGGTTTTTTTTATAAGATAGTAAACAAGCAGATGGGTCTCCTGATGAAAAGAATCAACCATCGCCTATAGACACCAAAGGTGTTAATGGTGCGTTGCTATCTTGTGGCGAGGTCTAATGCCACATGCATAAGTTTACCGGCTACCTTACCCTCCAAACCGGAACACGACAATGACAAGCACTGACGCTATTGCGGCAGGAATAGGCAAGGCGCCGGTACCAGACCCGGGCGAGACAAAGCAGAACTTTACCACCTAGTGGCCACGATGGTAGTGACTCGCATAGAAAATCATCGGTCACCTTTTACGACCTGCCAGGCAGGACGGCAGTTGGCCTATGCTTTAAAGGAGTCCAGGACCAACACAGGGAAAATGTTGGAGATGGCTCCTACTCTTGCTTCCCAGCTCCTCCAGGAAGCCCAAACTTAATGCGAAAGTCTGTCTATCCTACTAATCTATATTAATATTATAAATGCAAAAGTTGTATGGATGTATGTTTGTTACACAATCACACAGAAACTACTGAACGGATACGTATATTTTTTTATTTATAAAGATAAATAAAGATAAAGTTCCGCAAAGGACTGGAACATGCTTCCTGAGTCTGTGTTCCCGGACGAGTACAATCTGCTGGGGATCTTCAAGAGAAGAGTGAACAGGTACATTCTAGGGAAGCGCGTTCCATCTTAGGCCTCATCTTCGCTTACCATCAGGCGAGATCGAGGTCAAGCGCTTACATATATATATATATATATATATATATATATATATATATAAAATGCAACTAGCATTGAAATAAATCGTAACAAACTTTCGCATTTATAATATACTATCTGACACGGCAAATGTTGTTGTTGTTGTTAGCCAAATTGGTTCAGCTATTCAGTCTAACGAACAGCAATTGATATATATATATATATATATATATATATATATATATATATATATATATATATATATATATATATATATATATTTATATATATATATATATATATATATATATATATATATATATATATATATATATATACTAGCTGACCTGCGCAGTTTCGCCCGCGTATTTTATCAGTTAATGTTTGAAAACAAACAGTAGCTTATGTTTGACCCCGTGTCTTAAACTATCTCTATGTCAAATTTTATGAGAACCGTTTCAGCGGTTTAGCCGTAAAAGCGTAACAGAGAGGAACACTTTCACATATATACCAGCTGGGTGGCCGAGCTCGGACGATATTTTTTCTTGTGCAAATAAATTATTACGAAGATAACACTAGCCTAGATCAATTATAGTAATAGTAAAAACTCCCTAAATACAAAATTATGTCAAAATTGTTACAGCTGTTTTTAAAAAAACAATTATATACGTGTATATTAGAATTGTTTGTTTAATGCACAGACCACATGCAAAGCACAGACACTAATAGATACGCCATTGGGAAGGAAACATGTGGCCGCGAATATAAGCAGACGCTCCTGTTACTGTCAAAAATTTCATACTTTTGTAGGTTATATTATGTTGTGAAAAAAAAAAGTATCTTCACGCCCATATCCCCGAAGGGGCAGGCAGAGGTACAACAAGTGCACCCACGATTAGCCGAAGAAAAAATAGAAATAAACCATGTAGTTCTGTTTTATTGTACTGAATGATATGACAAGGTTTAAAAATTACCCTTGAAGTGATTTTATTTCATCGCCAAGTAGTATAATTTTATTTCTGTGTGTAATTGCAGGCTACACTGCCAAACTAAGAAATTGTCTTGAAAAGCGTATCCATTTCTCCACTATCAAATCCATGGTTTAAAGTATGGGATATCATATAGAATCTATACATATAATAAAATCGTAGGAAAGTTATGTATCTCTGGGGTAAACTCAAAAAGTATGGCATGGATTTACTTCAAATTTTGCATGAATATTACTAACAGGTCGGGTCAACATATAGGCTACATATTATCACGCTAGCACCTACGGGGGCGGAGCTGTGCGAAGTAAACGAAGTTCCTGCGGAAGTCGCGGGCGACAGCTAGTAATACATATAATATAGATACAAATTTATTATTAATTGAATGTAAAATTCCTGCAGTCTTATGTGCATAATGCACTATTTTCCTTGGACATCCTTAAGGCGAGTGTGCCTGATGGCATCCCCCGATTATAATAAATAAATAATAATAAACATTTACGGGACAAATTACACTTACTGATCTAACCCCAAAGTAAGCAAATTATTTGCTTGTGTTATGGGTGTTGCTCAACAATACTAATACATAGAAATACATATATAAATACTAGAATATTTTAATAATATTTTAATATATATTTTCGCAGTGTTGGTCCCGGCCTCCTTTAAAGAATAGGCCAACTGCCGTTCTGCCAGGCAGGTCGTAAAAGGCGACCGATTGGCTATCGAGTCACTACCATCGTGGCTACTAGGTGGTAGAGTTCTGCATTGTCTCGCCCGGGTCTGGTACCACCGCCTTATCTATTCCTGCCGCAATAGCGTCAATGCTTGTCGCTGTCGTGTTCCGGTTTGGAGGGTAAGGTAGCCGGTAAGCTTATGCATGCGGCATTAGACCTCGCCACAAGATAGCAACGCACCATTAACATCTTTGGTGTCTATAGGCGATGGATGAGTCTTTCCATCAGGAGACCCATCTGCTTGTTTGCTATCTTATGATATAAAAAAAGAATATATTTAATAAACACCCAAACCCGGAAACGAACCCAAGCCCAGTCGATTGCATAGTCAGGGTCGCTAACCACTCGACCAACAGGGCAGTCAACTTATTTTTTTAATTTTGCAACTTACTTATTACGGGGCGATTATGCTCAGAGTATGTGCACCAAAGTTGGTGCCAGTATTGACGTGCCTGTTTTGGCTCTCCTACTCTTTCAGGTCGGCACTAAATTCATGAAAGCCTTCCCATCTCTTAAGCTTAGTGCTTCCCATCCCTAAAAAAGGTGATTGCTCTAATCCTTAAAACTTTCGGCCATAACTTCCATGTTCTCCAAAATTACAGAGACACCCAAAGTCAGCTCCAGAACCGAGCGAAAAATAAGCGCTAGACGTCGAAGTGCAGAGACCCGCCAGTGGTGGAAGAAGAAGAAGCTCATGAAGTATTCAGAAGAGCACCAGCTGATTAGTGATTGTATGGTTTCCACCATGGCCGCTCACCTGGTGATCTTCTAGTATATCTTACTCATAGCTCTGTGGAGGCAGTTGAATCCAAGGGGGAAGGCTTTTGTTAGTTTAGACATAGTGAAGGCGTTTTGATCAGGTATAACACAATGTGCTTCTTGTGAGATGCCTTCCTATGGGATTCCCGAGAAATAATGCAATTGTACCATTAGCTTTTTGGCTGATTGGAGCATCTAGGTTGTAGCAAACAGTGCTCAAAACATTGTGTTTCGATAGTCTCACTTGTACTGCGTGTGGACTCATTCATTATATCAATTGGTAATAATAACATGATAATTTGAACACAAGCCATATTGACTTTAATAATACTTTTGATACTTTCTCAATATCAGCTCTTATCAATTATATCTTGCATGTCAAATCCAGTGACTCATAATCTAACTTGTTACATTTTTGTTATGAAAGTTGATTCCGAATGAAATTTTAAACCCTCTACTCCAAATTATTTGTCATATTTTATTTAATAATTGCTAATATTATAATTTCTTGTGACAATTGTATTTAGTATTATTGTAATTGTATTATTATATGACATTATTGACCGCCCCATTAGTTGAGTGGCTAGCGAACCTGAGTATGCATTGTTGGGGCTTGGGCTCGATTCCCAACAGGGACAGGCATTTGTGTGATGATCATAGATGTTTGTACTTCTGGGTTTAAGTGCTTATTAAATATATTCCAGTATTTATGTATGTATTTCTTTGTATCATTGACTAACGTCCATATAACAAACAAATAAATTGCTTACTTTGGGGTTACATCAATTTGTGTGATTTGTCCAAAAGTATTTATTAATTTAATATTCATTTAATTTTTGTCTGACACTAACTATACATATTTTTTACTTTTAATATAATTTAATTAAATTAATAACTTTAAGCTAACTGTATAAAGCTGTAGTTGCCTGTAATTGGAAAGGCACTGCTATTGCTCATTATGTATTGTATAAAAACTAGTCTGTGTACTTTCTGTTGGCAATCCAAATAAAATGAATTAATATGAAAAAAAAAATAAAACAAATTTTTAAACAAAGCTTTAAGAACTTACAAAATCACAGTAAAACTGTAGTGCTTGTCACTTTCGTGTTCCTTACCTTACCCAACTTACCAAAATTTGGCAATTCTTGCAAATAAATAATATTATTATTATTAAAAAAGGCAGTATGGAAAATGTATCACACTTGGTTTCCTCTGCCTGCTTCATAAGTGTTCGCTCCACTTGGTAAAAGGTATACGGTTTATTAATTTAAACTACAACTGAAGGAATATCAAATATATTACATACAAAATACAAGATACAAAATACAACACTTTATTGTATATTACGACACTTCACTTCACAGTTTCACAAACACAAATGCTTTGAAACATATCTGTCAGGGCTTTTATAATATTTTGCTCTAATAGTCTATTAACTTAATAATTACCTTAATCAAATAGTTCACTTTATATCAGCTCAAAAATCATATTAATTTAAAATATGTTAAATAATAAACAATACTTAATATTTCATTAGATATTTTAATAATAAGTAAAAATTAATACTTCATCTTTATTTTGATGATAACAGTTTAGAAATTGATGGCAGCATATACTCATTTTAAATATGTTTGTGTAAAATATTGACATCATAAGGGATCTGGTGTAAACATATGTGTGTGTATAAAAAAAGACTTCCATACTACTGAACCAGTGGCACCCTGCATCTGATCTACACAACATTTATACCAGAGGGACCAATTGGGATACACTTCCCACCAAATGACAAACCCAATATCAAATTTAAAACTGATTTTTGCGGTAACAGACGTTGGAAAAAATATAACCAATTTGGTTACAACAATAAACTGGTACAAACTAAATTAGGTACAACAAAAACCAATACTTACCTCTTCCTTTTTAACCCCTCAAAAGTCAAGGCCGCACGCGCGGAATTAATTGCTGGCGTTTGACCTTTGACCGTTAAAAGGATATGCGAAATCTGTTTCCACAAAATGCAAAAAATTTTAACAAGCCAGCGATAAATGTCAATATAGCTGTCTCATTTCACAGCATATATGCAAGGCCGTCAATTACCAAGCTTATTCAAACTAAATTAATCACTATTATTATGTAAAATAGAGTATAGATTTAAAATGGGTGTGGTCACATTTTACCGAGTTGCGGCCGACCGAAAGTTATAAAACAATGAGCGGTCATATTTTTCCAGTCTGAGACTTGAGGGGTTAAGAAGTCAATTGAAAATGCAGTGGAAAACAAATTTGATTTTATTGTCATTGAAATTCCTCTGTTGATTATCATTTATTTTTTAACTCGATAAAACACTCTCAAATTCATGTAAATTAAAACTTAAATTAGACATTTGGAACTCAACAAAAATACAAAAAACTATCATATTTTTATTCATTACTTTTTATGTCAATGCTAGAGTATGTTGTCACTATGTTTTAAACATAATCAATACAAAACAATATAATGCAATCAATCAACTTTAAATCTTAAATGTATGTCAATAAGCTGGGTATGGATGTCTCTTGAAAGGCAACCTTCACTAAGCGACATTGAATAAACTTTGCAGGAGAGCGATTTAAAGTTCAAAAATAAAATAAAAAACATGAAAAATTACCTAATTATAATAAATTTATTACAATTAAATTAGGTGAAATTTAATGATTTTTTTATTTTACATTTGAACTTTAAATCACTCTCCTGTAAATTAGGTACTCAACATTGCTTAGTAAAGATTGCCTTTCAAGCGTCAATATATATATTAGGTACTAGGTTTTTATTACATATAATTGCCACAGGTAAACCACAAACCGGCTTTCCGATATGGGAAGCAACCAGAACTGGAACAGAATTGGTTCTGATAGATTAAATTAAAACTTTAGTATATTACATTTAGTATAAAAATGGGCAGACTAGAGCCTTATGCGACTTACTAATAAATTTATAAATAGAAGGTTTGTCTGCCCAAACTAAAGTCCCACATCCATAAACAGAAGTACTGTTCAGTGGGGCTTAGTCGAGTTATATAAAATTTGAATATAAAAATCGTGAATTCTACGCATTGTTTCCTTACATATGTGGAATCTAATTATGCTTGTCAAGGTTTACTAATTGATCAATTTACAATTATTTGTTTAAGGATTTACTTTCTAAAATAAAATTTAAAAAGTGTCTAATTCCTAGAGATAAATTGTCTTACAGATTACCTATTTACTTAATGCTTTTCATCAAGGAAATCTCAGGAATGTGGTCAAAAAAGGGATTGAAAATATTTACTAAAATTTTAAAAAGTAGGTAACACAGCCGCGGTACTAACCTTAAATAATATAATATGAGATATTTAAATACTACTTACGTGTTATTATAATTAAATATAATTTCATCACTACGGATTTGTTGGCCTAAACAAAAACAACACAGTGAGCAATAACTTAACAATAATAATAGAGTCATTTTAATGTGTTTCGTGGCAATAATAAATGCCATACGTAAAATATTATTTTCATAAATTTAATAACATTTCAACAACAACAATGTTTCAAGCCACAACTTATTAAAAAAACTTTAGTAATTTTAATCTTTGATTTTAATCACAAAACCAAGTCCAAGAAATTCAGATTTCAGAAGTAAACTGTCGTCTGTCAAATGTCAACAGTCAGGTTTCATCTGACATCTCATTTGTCATTTGATAGCTCACACCTCTGAATAAGGAAATCTATGGAACTGGTAAATCTACGAAATAAACGTGCATACCTACGCAACAAAACATGGCGGATTACTTACTCCGTGTGGTACTCCATCAGGAGAATAATATTGTTCTATGCTTTTGTATTTTACCATACACAGTAATACTTATCTATAAAACTATCCTTGAAGCTTATTGATTTCGAAATAATGTCCACTTTGACATTTTCTTAGTTAAAATGGGTTTTCAGAGTTCCATACTCAAAAGGTAAAATGGGACCCTGTCACTAAGACTCAGTTTCAGTAACAGCAGATAATTGTGACGACACTATCGTACTACAACTACTACTGAATTATATTAAAATTATAAACGAATTTATTTTAACCTGTTTAGTAGTGTCCACAGAGTATATTTATGGTTTACAACGTAAGTACATAGCGAAGAAAAATGGCAGCTCGGCACACTCGTGACGTCACGTAAAATTTTGTCAATAAAGCAAAACTATTGCGTATAAAACTGACTTGTTTTCATTGCATATGTTAGATAAAGACACCATTATGTTTATTATTTCATCTTCTAAAATCTAAACTATAAGTACTTATCTATATGAAATTGTAACATTTCCATAGGTTTTCTTATTCAGCATATTGGCCATCGCTAGCAATCTATGTAGACAATTTTCACGTGAATTTGTTTTTCCTTCTCGTTTATACGTCGTATTTGAATTTTTGACCTTAGCCATTATACGACGAGTTTGACGAATTCAACTATTTGATTCATAAAAACAGTTGACGTTGATACGACAGGAGATGAACAGTTGATTTAACTAGTTCGTTGATTAAACGATTACGGCTAGAATTTATATTTACTAATTCCATGGGCTATGCATACCACATAAAATTCATAGTACATTACGTTGTTACATTTGGCTTTGGAGTTTGGAAGTTTGCAGTCCTAACTCCTAACGAACATAGCCGTCGATGTTGCTTGATGACATGTTTCAACTTTTAAGTAAACCACGCATAAAGTTCTTGAACTCCCTGCTATGTATATAGCTATATATCCTGGTTCACATGTATTTTTTTTTAACTTTTTATATAGTCTCCGAAAATTACGACCAAGGTGACATTCGATTCGTAATGTCACGTAGAAAGCTTAAGGAAAAGTCCGGAAAGTCACTGAAATAAATTGCAAAAGTTATAAACAAATAAGCAAAAAAGTGGAGGTTTGATTTCTCTGAATATCTCGAAAAATATTCAAAATTTTTGAAATTTTAAAAAAGATCGAAGAAGCTCATCAAATTTGCTAAACAAAAGTTTCAACTCCCGGAGCTGTACCTCCAATATTTATGATTTTACAGAGCCCAGAAAATATACCCGGAAACGAATTAAGTATTTAATTAACAATTGCATAATTAATATTAAAATAGAAATATATTTTTTGGGTCTTTTTAAAATTTCGAAAATTATGAATATTTTTCGAAATATTCAAAATAAATCAAACCTCCACTATTTTCGCGTATTTGTTTATAACTTTTGCAATTTAAGCGCCTTTTCAGACTTTTCCTTAAACTTTCTACGTGACAGTACGAATCGAATGTCACCTTGTTCGTAATTTTCGGAGACTATATAAAAAGGTTACAAAAATAGTACATGTGAACCAGGCTAATAAGAAAATTACTGAATTTGCCTTGATTTTCGAAAATAGATTTTCACCAGATATCCACATTTTGAGATCCTAGGAACCTTTTCTGACTATTTTCACAAATACGTCAGTATGTCTGTATGTATGGATGTACCTATGTGTGTATGTGTGTAGGAATAGGTAACTAATGCGGTCTAGATTATGAATAATGTTGAAAAAACCTTTAAAAAACTTTTGGCATTATTTATTTGACAAAACAGTTTTTTTTTTAAATAGCTTCCAGATTAATATACTGCTTGAGTACAAAATCTAATCAGCTCTTCTACTTAAAAACTGTTCTATAAGTAGATAGATTTATTCCATATTTATACCCAATTTAAACTCAAAGTAATTATGTCGATATGACTTATATTTCGGGAATTCGCGAACAACTAAAAGCATAATTGTTTTCGCATAATTTTTACTAGCATAACCCTATGTAGCATAAAGATAACATAGCATAATGTTTAAAGGCACACATTGAGGAAAGCATAACAATACATAAACATAATGATCAACGGCATACACTTAAAAGTCCTAATTAAAATGCAAGAAATAGGTGGATAGCAGACTGTAGCAGCGTTGCTTAAATAAAATACGTGAGAGCATAAAATGCGGGTAGATACTATGTCAACAATATTTATTATTTGTAATTCCCCTAACCCCTAACTAAATAGCAAGACCAAATAGCAGACTGTATTGTAGCAGCATACTATTCCCGTAACAAGTATGGATGGACCAAGTCGACGGAGCCCCGCTGGGCGGGGCTCCTATTTCTGGGTGTGGGATTTAAAGAGAACCTAACTAACCTACTTCAAGTGTAGCATTGGATAGCTTTGTTTCTTTGTGGCGGGGGGCTTCGCCCCCCGATCCCCCCGGAGTGTTTGTGTTATTTAAGGTTATTTTTTCAGCATTTATATACATATTTTTAGTATATATTAAGGCATAATCATGGTGTAACTAGAAAATATTGAACATAACTCCATTTTTACAGGTTCAAGAGTGTTCAGAGAGTTCAGGTGTAGCTTGCGTATCACATTACAAGTAATATTAAAAAAAACATTTAAATTGAGCTTCATTTTCATATAACATATGCCATGTGTTGTTACGGTAAGATAACATTAGGAAAAATAATAAAAATGTCCAAAGACTATTATGCGTATCATCAATAGTCGAACTAAATGTAGTACAATAGATTGTTATGCTTAAAACACATTTTTCGCAAAAAAAAGATTATGCTTAAATTATATAATGACACTACATATTATGCTATATTCATTATGACAAAGTAAATTAGGAAAAAAAATTATGCGTTTTAAACGTATCCCGTTAAGGGGAGGGAGGGGGTTGACAAAATGTGACATTGTGTGACTAGGTGTCCCAAATTTTGTGACATCATATTTTTTCAATTTAAAAACCCACCACTATAGAAAAAAATAATCGAATGAGATCATTTTGCCAATGTAAAATATGTGTCATCACACTAGGTAGAAGGGGGGATCTCACAACTGTGACCAGGTGTGACAAAGACGGCGGAGGGGTCAAAAAATCATGAAATTCCTGTGACGTAATTTATGGATGACCCCTAAAGTTGGTTGTTGTACGCAACGAGCGAAAATTTGATAATCGTTGAAGATGACAAATTAAGCGGTGAGCTCTCCGCCGACAAACTGACGGTGTACCGTGGTGATCCTCAGTGTTCCCTATATGTTCCATCTTTTTGAAAATGAAAGATGAAAATGAAAATAAAAAAATATTTATTTGCAAGAATATGGGTGTCACAGGTTATTAAAAATAAATTAAATTAAATTAAACATAAAACATATTCATTCAACATATAAATTAAATTAAATTAAACATAAAAATTAAACATATTCTACCATGATATGGTGTGCAAAAATTTAAATTTCGGTCGTTTATTTATAATTTCTACTGGATCGGAACGCGGCCACACACTGAGAAGATCCGGCGGAAGAAACTGAGTGGGCTTTTTTTATTTCATGTATTACAATTATTTGTGTATTACAATATTTACAAGTATTATTTCACAACAAAAAGTTATTTTTCCAATTTACAAAATATCATGCTCAATCCAAATTGTTACAATTTACAAAGAAATTTTACCATTTATAAAACATATTGTTTCATTTTTATTACATTTAAATTTTAAGCTAAATTGTACAAAGATATATTTCTTTTTATTAACATTTAATCTTATCTGCTAAAAATTCTCTAATATCATAGTATGTTTTATTTAACAGTGAATCGGACAATTTTTTGCGAAATTTATTTATAGGTAGGTAGGTAGTAGTAGGTCGTTGGTAGGTATTTTAGACTATCAGGAATATGATTGTATATATTAATTGCCATACAATATGCGTTTTTTTATTAAAAATTTAGTCTGGCTAGGCACATGTAGCTGCTCACTGTTTCTAAAATATGGGTTCCCTAAATACTTCAGCATTTGTTTTAAACAAATGTTGATGTTTTTTTACAAATACGCATACCGACAGTATGTAAAGACTGGGTAAAAGTAGTATTTTAAGAGTTTTAAATAGGGGTTTACAAGAGTGTAGTTGATTAACATTACATATTGCACGTATACATTTCTTTTGAATTCTGAAAATTCTAATTAAGTCAACTGAGTTTCCCCAAATAGAGAGTCCATATTGTAATACTGATGAGACATATCCGTGCATGGGCGTACCCAGGTTCTGGGCCAAGGGGAGGGCAAACGTAACATTTTAAGACTATATTTTTATCTTGTTATATTTTTATCTATAAAGTAGATAGTTTGTAGGGAGGAAAACAAATTCGGGGGGGGCAGCTGACCCTCCCTGCCACCCCTCGGTACGCCCATGTATCCGTGATATGCTAACAAGGCAGCATTTAAATTGGCTACTTCTCTTATTCTTCTCAAAACATAGACAACATTTTTTTTTGCAAAGAGAATCAATGTGCGCTTTCCAATTGCAATGGTTGTTAATAAATATTCCTAGAAGTTTAGTGTATTCAGTATTTTCTATATTTATACTGTTAAATAATATATTTGATTTTTGAACTTTATTGCTATGACATGTTTGAAATTCAACTATTTTTGTTTTAGTCAAGTTAATTTTTAAATTGTTACTTTTTAACCATTCTGAAACTTTAAGTAAGGTTTCAGTTGTTTCTTTTACTAAATCATTTTTGTTTTTACATTTAATGAGGAATGTAGTGTCATCTGCAAATAAGAATGACTCATGACGCATAGTCTCTGGAAGGTCATTAATGTAAATCAAAAAGGGCAAGGGTCCTAAAACACTTCCCTGTGGTATTCCACAGTCATTACAGCTATAATTTGAAGTATATGTTTGTCCCAGAGATTTTTTAAATTTCAACACTGTTTCCTATTTTCTAAATAACTTTTTATCCACTCTATTGATTTTCCTCATTTACCATATTTTTCTAGTTTTGCCAACAAAATTCTACGTGAAACAAAATCAAATGCTTTGCTCATGTCTAAAATTACACAAAGTGGATAACTTTTTGTATTTAGGCATTCCGTTATACTCTTTACCAATTCAAAACACGCTAAGATTGTCTACCTTACCTAGACACCTTTAATAAATCCATATTGATTATTTTTTAATATATTATATTTCAGTAAGGAATTATAAACCCTATCATGCATAACTTTCTCAAAAATTTTTGAAAATATTGGAATTAATGTAATGGATCTATAATTATTCATATCGCAAGGATCTCCTTTTTTAAGTATTGGTCTAACTATAGACTTTTTTAGTCGTTGTGGGAACTTCCCTTCTAAAAATGACAAGTTAATAATATGACTGAGCGGCTTTGATATTACAGCACCAATATTTTTTAATTAGTTCTGTACTAATATTATCATAACCAGTTGCACTTGTATTTTTAAGGAGTTTATGATCTTAAATACTTCATGCTCATCTACTGGTGTAAGAAACATGGTTTTACTGCTATTAGGTAACCCAAGTATTTTTGAAGTATTTGTAAATTTGTCATTGTTAGTACTTGCTTTTGTCTATTTTATAAAAAAAAAATATTAAATAGTCTACAAATTGTTTGAGAATTTGTATACTCTGAATTATTCGGATTGTGACGGATGTGTTTTTTATTAAATCCCACGAAGCTTTGCATTTATTGAGAAACTGTATGTATAATCTTAAGTATCAAAAATGGAAGAAATGTTTGCTCCCTTTAATATAGCGCTCATTGATGGGGCGTATGCGCGCCATTCAGGTGATCTCCATTTTTATTTTAGTCGAGAATTTTGAGTTCCTGCCAAAAATAAAAACAAATTTTTAAAAATATGGTTGATGGCTTGAAACGATCCGGAATGACACATCTACAAAAAGGCGCATGTTTGATTTTTTTTTTAAATGCAATTGTCAGTAACAAAAAACTGAAAAAAATTGCAGTCCAGGTTTTTGCCAAAATCCGGAAAAGTATAAGTGATAGCTCAAATTTATAAAAGTTTCTGAAAGAGCAGGAAATTTCAGTATAAGAGTTCTGAACAAACCAGTGCAAAAACTATTGATTAACAATTGAATAACTTTTCGAAAAATGGTGATAAAACTTTTATTATCGCGAAATCATATTCCTTGAAGTGTCTAGATGACGTGAGAACTTTTCCAAATTTTTGAAAAAACAATTAATGAATATTTAATTGCACAAAAAAATTATTTAAAACCTACGTTCACTATAGTGGCGGCGCGCGCATGCTGATACTGCCGTGCGAAAGCCTATTTTCAACATTAAATTAAAATTATAAATATTGGAGCAACAATTCCGGGAGTCCAGAACTTTTGTACTATAATTTTCTGCACTTTCAAAAACTTTTATAATATTTGAGCTATCACTTATACTTTTTAAGATTTTGGCAAAAAGCTAGACAGCTATTTTTTTCCAGTTTTTTGTTAGTAATAATTGCAATTTTTTTCCCTAAAAAATTCAGTAATACGTCTTTTTCTAGATGTCATTCCGGATAGTTTAAGCCATCAACCATATTTTTAAGCAACTATTTTTAACAGGAACTCAACTTCTCAACTAGACTAATTTAGCATTTGTTTGCAGTCGTTGTATTGCGTGCTGTGAGATGCTGTCTATTGAGTGAAGAATATTTAACTTATTTTCGTGATTTTGTTATGGCGCGGCTACATATATTGGGCTACGGCGAAGAATCGCGCTAGCACGATGCATCAGGCTATCGCGTAACTGCATCGCGAAGTGGCTTGATGCGTCACTGCAGTGGGCGTCAAATTGCGGTCCGCAGGTGATAGTTGGCGGCTCACGATAGAGAAACAACAATATAATTACGATAAACAATAATAATAGCAGACTATAAATTACCCGCATATATATGTTAAGGTAAGTCCACGTATAAGCAGTATTTTGTTATTGACCTACTGCATCGACCGACATATGCTTATTCCATAACAGAAAATAAAAAATACTACGATATGACCTTTCATGTTGATGAGTAGGTTAGGGTTAGGCAGGTAGAGTATCATAGGTTCATAATCTTTGGGTGAATGAAATACAGTACAAAGTAGCATAAAAATTAAAGAATTTAAGTAACGAATGTTCATGAATTATAAATTTGATAAGAAAAGAATTGAAGGAATGTTACAATATTCTTGTTTGCTTTGTCGTAGATCGCACAAAAATCATCAATAGGTCGCACAAATATCACTTGCGGGCCGCAGTTTGATAACCAGTGACATAATAACGTACGCAGTTATCGCGATGTAGTTTGTGACAACATTGTGTTGGCGCAATAAATCGCCGTAGGGCGATATATGTAGCCGCACCATTATAGAAATATGTGATACAATAAATAAAATACAACAACTAATTGAAACAAGCGAATTTATTTAGTACAATATGAATATTATAGCAAATATACAAACAAATATACAGTCTGACTTACATACACACCTTTGGTCAAATCTTTATACATAGTCACCGAAAACAATTTTTGGTATTAACAAATCAAAATCACAATAATTTGGTACAAACGGAAAAATATATGGGTCACTCGTACATTTCAAGAATAATTTTGACAATAAAAATTTTGAAATTATTTTTGCCCGAGCATTTTTACCAAAATCTTAAGTAATGAGTAATGACTGACATATTAAAGTTTTTTGATATCAAAAAAGCGTACATTTATTTGTCAAAAACGTCAAGTTTAATAATAAAATATTACAATTGGATACAATTACGCGTATGAAAATAAAAGAGAACATATCTACGGTATATCTATCTCACATTCTTACAACTCCGAAAGTATATTACTTTTGATATTTTTAAAGAAATTTTTTTCAGTGCTGACTGATTTTTTCAACAATTTTTTGTACCTTAATACAAATATACTTACTATTAGTCTATTTTTATACTTGTAAATTTCCTTGCAAATTTTGCAATTCTATAAAGTTACATTTATAAATAGGTACTTTATCAGTTAAAAATTCATTTATGGTCAAATATCTTTGAAAAATACGATTAATTGCAGTATTCGTAGCCAAGAATTGTATGCAAACATCAATTAAATTGCCACCAACAGCAGTTACTTTACCATACAAAAGACGCCACCAAGCGCCATCTATGTGAGGCTCAACGACCTCAGTTATAGCCCTTACACTTTCATAACTTTAGAGAATGTAAAAGAAAAGTAAATTTCAAAGTTAATCGGTCGAAATTTTATTTTCTCTTACAACTTCCCGCCCCATTTTTTACCTCTTCAGGGGATGCATTTTCAAAAATAATTTTTCATGCACCTCTACACTGTAAATTTTATGATTTTTTATATCAGACTAGCTGACCCGGCAAACGTTTTCTGCCTTTTTAACTACTCTTATTTTTTCCTATATTTTTTCACCTTCCCTGGACTTCAACAATTAGTTCAAAACCAAAATTATCCAAATCGATTCAGCCGTTCTCGAGTTTTAGCAAGGCTAACGGACAGCAATTGATTTTTTTATATATAGATAGCAAACAAGCAGATGGCTCTCCTGATGGAAAGAGAAACCATCGTCTACAGACATCTAAGATGTTAATTGTGCGTTGCTATCCGTGTCGCGGAATGTCAGTGCCACATGCATAAGTCTACCGGCTACCTTAAACCGGAATACAATGACAAGAACTGACGTTATTTTGGTTCTCATACAAATTTCCTATCCTATTTACATTATACATGGAATTTACAAAAAATATTTTGTCATGCTCTTGTACACCATATAAAAAAATCTCTAAAAAGTACTAAGCTTTCAACCGACTCCCAAAATAGGAGGTTCTCAATAACCTTTTTACTGTTTGTTACCTCAGAACTCCGTCATTTCTGAGCCGATCTGAAATATTCTCTTTTTGTATGAGAAGGTGTACCTCCACTTCGATCTCATAAATTTGGTAAGCATGTGATTCAGGACTCCGGAGTGACAAGCGCTTGGATGTCGGTCGTTCAGTTATACAGCGTTTTAATTACTAAGTCACATACTACATTCTGAAAATACTTTGTTCTTCAAGACTTGAGTTTTGTGTTTCATTAAGTAGGCACCAAACACAAAGAAATTCGTAAAAACGCCCGAGCAATACAACACATTACACATATTGGGGCGATACATTTGTGATTACATTTGTATTAGACTCTATATCAAATTATAAAAACAATTTGGAGTAAACTACATATTATTTTACAACTAGTGATCTGCCCGCGGTTTTACTCGCGTAGCTTTTGTTCCCGTGAGAATATCGGAAAGGTTTATATACTTAAACCTTCCCCAAGAATCAATCTATCTATTAAAAAAAACCGCATCAAAATCCGTTGCGTAGTTTTAAAGATTTAAGCATACATAGGGGCATAAGGACATAGAGACAGACAGAGAAAGCGACTTTGTTTTATACTATGTAGTGATACGACAATACAAATTGTCAACTGCCTAAATCTTTTTACAGTAATAGTGTTTAAACTCGAAATATTAATTTCCCCCATCATTATTCAAATTTTGATGTGCAACATATTTCTTATTAATCTATTCTAATTTGTCATTTTTTTTTTTTGGAATATCATTAATTCAAAAAGTACTCAAAACCTAGTCGAAAATGTTATGTTTTTTTTTATTTTTTTTTTGTAAAGGTAAATGTGTTTTTTTCTTTTTGCACACCATTAACATGATAAATAAGATTATAAGTTTTTTTTTATATGAGCTGGCAGACGAGCAGACGGGCCGCCTGATGGGAAGCGGTCACCGGTACCTGGACATCCACAGCATAAGAGGAGATGCGCTGCCGACTCTTTAAGAAATTCATTAATTCAACTCTTAAAAAAATCCAACTTTTCAGGAAATATAGATTTAGGGAGTTCATTCCATAATTTGGTGGTATGAACTAAAAACCGTACTGAACGGAACTGAACGTGATGAACACTATGAGTCAAGGTAGTGTGGGTTTTTTCTTTATATTATAAGATAGCAAACAAGCAGATGGGTCTTCTGATGGAAAGAGTCCACCATCGCATATAGACACCAAAGATGTTAATGGTGCGTTGCTATCTTGTGGCGAGGTCTAATGCCACATGCATAAGTTTACCGGCTACCTTACCCTCCAAACCGGAACACGACAGCGACAAGCACTGACGCTATTGCGACAGGAATAGGTAAGGCGGTGGTACCAGACCCGGGCGAGACAATGCAGAACTCTACCACCCAGTAGCCACGGTGGTAGTGACTCGATAGCCAATCGGTCGCCTTTTACGACCTGCCTGGCAGAACGGCAGTTGGTCTATTCTTCAAAGGAGCCCGGAGTGTTGTAGCGGTGGAAACAATTAGCCGGTACCAAACTAAACAATTCCCCGGAAAGCTCCCCATTATACAGCCGGTTGAACTCACTCAGATAAGAACTTATATTTAGAATCATCATCATATGTAACTCGGGTTTAAATTTATTTTGAATTTTGATTATGGCAGTGATTTCGTGAAAGTGTGTAACAGAGAGACTGTTTGAATTAACAAATGAGCGCGAGAGTCGGCCATCAGTTGCGAGAATTGAATCACTTGCCGCACATTTAACGCGCCGACTGTGTGGCTCACTCGTCTGATATTTGACAAACTATATGTGTGTAAATCATCTAAATGCAGATATGTGTCACATCCAAACTAATATTATAAACACATATCTCAGTCTCTTATGCTTTAACGCTCACATAGCTTGACTGATTCTGATAAAATTGAGTTAGGAGATAGTTGAACACTTGGGTCAAACGTAGGCTGAATTTTTTTTACAAAAAATCTACCCTTTAAGGAGCCGAAATAGAATAAAAGATGACATTTTTAAAATTATTAACAATAATGATTTAAGTGCAAACGATACATTTAAAATGTTATATCTTCTTAAAATAACAATATGTAGTTTATTCAAACTTAGATTGTAATTTTTTTTATTTATACATGTTTTGAGTCTAAAGTTTATTTTTGCCAATATATAAACAACAGTGTTGTGGCTGTTTACAATGAAGTATGTTTTACAAGTTATTATTCCTAGACCCTATTTTACATATAAAAAAATATTGGTACCGATTTGACCATCCCAATATACATCATTCCATAGATATTACACTACGTAAACTTCCATCGACAGATTAGCATGAGATCTATGACAACCCACATTGTAGGACATATAACAATATTACAGGCTAAACATTTCATGAACAAACACCTTCATACATATTAGGCAACTCGGACAGGCAAAATTTAATTATGTGATATTTTTGAGTAAAAGTATTTAATGGTTTGACCGTACTTTTATATACTTAAAAAAACAATTTTAACTTTATTTATTTTTCCCCTAATTCAGGGGAAAATTTTATGTTTGCAACATTTTAATACCTATCGTATTTTTCTACATCTACCTACATTTACATGTTGCTGTTGATATTGTGTATTTATAAACAAAACGTGTTATCTATGTTGTGTATATAAAAATAATGTATTTTTAATTGTGTCCATTTATATTTATATATGTATTTTATGATATCTTTGTAATAAACAATAATGACTTATTTCAAGTGCAACAATTATATATAGGTATAAAGATATTTTGAATTTGAATGTAACATTTAATACATTCGTAGTTACAAACGACTATTAAATACATTTTCGCCATAAAATTAATAAATAACTCGTTTATGTTATGTAACGAGATTTAAACAAATTCGTGACATCATCTGAAAAAGTTTAAAATCCATAAATAAGAAACCACCATGTATTTAAAAAAATCAAGCAGTTTATTTAAAATAGCGTTATGTTTAATATTTGACGATAGAATATAAAAACGAATGTTTACACCCGAATTTAAGTAAAAAAACCACAATTCTTAGTCTTTATCAATTTTTATGTATTCTTACTTTTGTACAGGAACTAACGTTTGAATATCACAAAATGTAGAATATTAAAAATATAATAATTGCATATCCGTTCTAAATGCTAACATTTAGGTTATAAAAATGGAATTAAAAATTTGTTACATTATTGGTGAGTTTGTTTTGCGTAAAATCGAATGTGCCAAAATAAATCATGTTTTGTGATTTATTCGTTTAGTTAAGATAAAGGTGCTTGTTCATAAACTGTGAAGACTGTGCTAGCTATGAGGTTTATTTTATCTTGCAAACCCATTATTTCTTAAATAATACATACTTTATTTTATAATATAATATATAGAGTTACTTATAGAAACTCTCATTTAGGATAACGTAACACTATGGTATACGAACATTCTGCGAACTTGCTCCGAATGTTCGTAACACTTGAATCTGTATTTTTCATACATCACAGCAGATTCAAGTAATATTACTTCACAATGAAATCTCATAAACATGGATACATAACCTTGCATTAATTGAATAAAAAACAGTAAAAATGTAAACAAATTTATATGTAATAAAAAACATTAACCGTTATAAGACATAAAATTACATATTAAATTACGAAAACTTACAATCTATCTATTGATTTACACCATAGTGTGTCGTTACCCTATTTGCCCGTATCAATAAACACTACAGTTACGTCAAATATTAAATTTGATGAAGTCAAAACTTATAAATTAAAGTTAACATGTAACTCGTACACTTATTAATAACGTAAAATCTTTAAAATAATAAGAAAAAGTTAGTATTTACCAATTATTGTTTCATAATGTTAGGGGCCATCCATAAATTACGTCACACGATTTTCGTGATTTATTGACCCCTCCCCCGTCCTTGTCACAGCTGGTCACATTTGTGAGACCCCCCCCCCCACCTAGTGTGATGTCACATACTTTACAATTTAACGTTGAAAAAATGATCTTCTTCGATTATTTTTTATCTAAACAGGTATTATATTTTGAAAAAAATGTGATGTCACAAAATTTGGGACCCCTCCCTACCCCTTGTCGCACTTTGTCACATTTCATCGACCCCCTCCCTCCCCCTTAACGTGTGACGTAATTTATGGATGACCCCTTACGAGAGGACTCAAATGTCAAAGTGATGATGAAATATCAAGGTGACTTTATCTTAATACGGGCACACCTAAGTTACGATATAATTAAACAAGGCACAGTAAGAGGATTCATTAGTTTACCTTAACATACATTAATCACAAACGTTATGTTTACCGCTACCACCAAACACCATCCAAAAAACGCTTTAAAATGTATACAAGTGATATCCAACGCATATTATGCGTTAATATTAATCGATTCAAGTGATTTTTCTATTCACAAAAATGTTTCTCATTAAGTTTCTTCAATTTCACCAAAAAACTTATCAATTCGTTTCAATCATATATTCTAATTAACGCTTATTTAAAAAATACATATATCCGAATGGCTATTGAAATTGGATGGTTTTTATATTATATATCTTTACAAACTATATTATTTGATATAAATATTACGTACATTTATTATTATTATTATTACCCTTATAATAAGCTGCCTATATCTAAATGTGCAATATCAAATGTTTTAAGCTTGCCTTTATTAATATTTTGAATAATAAACTCATACACAACAATTGATTTAGTATCAGCCAGTCCTCGTATTGATTCATATCTCTTGTAAAGAATGGATGATCTGCCTTGCTGCCGAGCAGTTCGTGACATGACACTACCATCTTGACGGCTTTGGTAACACCGTTTTCTGACGAAATAGCGTTAACGCTTTTCCCTATCATGTTCTAGTCTATAAGGTAGGTAGGTAGTAAATAATTTTTGTATTTGACATTGCAAGCCTCCACAAACGTACCAACATACCAACATTTTTGGTGTCTATAAGCGGTAATCTTATTCCATTAGAAGAGCCATTTATTTGTAAGAAACTCTATTAAATTAGTGACATTTATTTGAATATACAGAGACGCGGCCATATTGATAACATATAAAAGCAAGCTTAAATTAAGTAATCTCAAATACAAAGACAGAATTATATCATCATAATTACATCTTTGTATTATGGATTCCCACAAAGTAACGTCTAAATGTATAAAATAATCTATAATACACAACAAGTTTTCAAAAACATATCACATACAGAACAGTGGAAGATTACTCGCCAATAGTTATTCATAAGTTTACACGTGTCAAGGTAACACAATCCTCGTAGTTAATATAAAACACCTGGTGTCTGACCTCAGCGCGGGGGTTGAAAAGAGCATTATGATTTGTGGAATTAATATTGAAACTATTGAATACATATTTTTTTACCTTCTTATAGCTTTTCTGCAATTCGTGCCAACGATTTCATTAAATGCAACGGAAGTGTATAACAGGAAGTCGGTAAGCCCACACTATTACAATAGACCAATAAACGCGCTATTAGAATTTACTAATAAACATGCGTTATTTGAACCGACCAATAAGTTCACGCTATTTAAATTGACCAATAAGCACGCCTCATTTAAATTGACCAATAAGCGTGCACGGTGGTAGAGTTGGCCATCAGATTGTGTCAACTTAATAAGTTTGATGTTACATATCGTAATATGTGATTGCAGTTAACTCGATTTTTTATTAAGAATCCACTACCGCGGCTCTCGTTGAGTGTAGTAGTGCTCGTGTCTCCTAAGATGCTTCGGTTGCGAAGTGAAACGTGCGTTGAGTGCGTAAATTGTGTGATTTTATGTTTGGTGCTGTCGTAGTATAAAGTGTGGTGTAAAGCGTAGTGGACGAGGGTGGATAACTGTGCCGCTGGGGTCTTCATTATTTTCAGACCTACGGTAAGTTTGTTCCATTTCTTACACCGCTTTTATATGTTTTCCTTTTCAGTGACAAAGCAAAGGTACACTTAAAAGTTCGCCGAAATTTGCAAAATAACTAGTTTTCTTCGTCATTATGGGAGCCCAGAACCCGTTTGAAAAATAAACATTTCTTCCTAACATGTAGTTTGTAAAAGGCGTACGTTGGGTCAAGTATTTATCTGGACAACTTTTTGTGGAATAGATTAATTGCTTTATGGCTAGGCATCCCGTAAAACTAATATGTCACTAACATCGTGACTGCTGAGTAGGTGCTAGTGTACTGCAGTGGCTCGACCGGGTCTGATGGTACTTACCTATTCCTGCCGCAATAGCGTCAGTGCTTGTTAAATTCAAATTAGCCAAAATTAGCCAAATCGGTCCGCCCGGTTTCGATATAATATTTGATTATGATGATCTATTTGGTCATACAAGCACATATAATAAACGAGAATGACGACGGACCATACAAAGTTCACCTTGAAAGCACCGCATGTTGAGGGATGCTTAATGTATTGTAAAACAATATTATTAATTTTTTCTGGAATATTTGTTACGGCCACTTTTTTAACGCTAAAATTCCTGAAAATCCTTTTAATTCACAATCATTACACACTACTTTGACTTTAACCATTTAAAAGTTAAAAGGTAAACAATGTTTAACTACAATAAAAAAAAAATATATTTTCACACAAGCACAGATTAAACAGATGACACTTGTTTTTTTTTTGTTTCTCTAGGACAATACTACGAGTAGCTTGTTTACGCAACTTCCTGCGGTGTAAGTTTCGACTATAGTTAAATATACTTCCTTTTTTGTTTCATTTCATACAATATATAGTTTGTTTGATATTTTGCATCTTAACTATCTTACATTTTTCTAACTTGTTTCATCGTTCATAAATAAAATAAAGAGTTAACCTCATGACAGAAAAGAAAGATTTGTTTGATTTAGAAATAAGAAAAAGCGTACTTTTATTAGTTCTATGACTTTATAAGTCTGTTCCTCATTAAAATTTATTTGCTATTAAAAGTGTCCCTTGAATTCTAATATGGGCTTATTGTACACTAGCTGTTGCCCGCGACTTCATCCGCGCGGACTTCGTTTACTCCGCACTGCTCCTCCCCCGTAGGTGATAGCGTGGTAA
Organism: Apodemia mormo; assembly: GCA_036924255.1. NCBI lineage: Eukaryota > Metazoa > Arthropoda > Insecta > Lepidoptera > Riodinidae > Apodemia > Apodemia mormo. The sequence continues at coordinate 399,936 of JAUPFN010000030.1, forward strand.
TATGTAGCCTATATGTTGACCCGACCTGTTAGTAATATTCATGCAAAATTTTAAGTAAATCCATGCAGTACTTTTTGAGTTTACCCCGGACATACATACAGACAAACAGACAAAAATTCTAAAAACTATATTTTTGGCTTCGATATCGATTGTAGATCACGCCCCAAGTATTCTTTTAAAAAAATATTCAATGTACAGTTTTGACTTTCCTACGATTTTATTATATGTATAGATTAAATGAACTTGATAATTTCCGCTGAGGCTATATCCTTGTACGACTTTGAGGCCAATCTCATCAATTTCGACAATGTGGACAAACATACATACAATTCATAATTGTATGTATGTTTGTCTACGAATATCTTGGGAACTAAATGCCATATCGAGATAATTCTTCTTATTTAACGGGTGAAGAACCAGGGAGGCCCGATCGAGCCGCGCCGATATTTTATGGAGTTCGGTTGACAACCAAGAGGCCCGATCGAGCCGCGTTTCCATTTGATTTTCAAATACTAATTACTAATAATACAGACTAATTTAAAACGAACAATTTGTGTGGCTTACGCTCTTTGGTATAAACCAACCACTTAATCATTCATTCAAAATATTTAAATTGTCTATGATTATTTAGTCTGTAAAATGATTTTACTTTAGCGCCAAAAGTAATTGACGCGTGTGTCTTGTGTAATTACTGTGTTTTTTGTTACAAAAGGTTGATAAAAGGTTTATTTAGCTTATAATGATTGTATTTAGATATTTAGTTGTAAGAAGTAAATCGTAGTAACAAAAAATAAGGACCGGTAAAAGTCGGTTATCATGTCACCGTTTTTTCAAGTAAATTATAACAATATTACTTTATTTTAATGCCTAATAGATAATAGATATATCAATTAGTAAATGCTCGTTAACAGAATGATAAAATATTGTTTCATTGTAAAGTAATAAAACTTTTTATACATCGCGCCAACGTGACGCCATGACCTTTGAAAACGTGCGAACGCGCCTTGCCTAGTAATTATTTTTTAATTTTGATTTCTTTTGGAGGTCGAGCGGTTAAACAGGCATATTAGTTTAGTTTGGGGCCGTTCGTATACAGGGGGCGGGTCTCGGTTATAAAAACTAAATATTTTTAATTCTCAAAATTTGTATTCTATACATACATACATATCTTCACGCTAGAAATATATAAATACATGTATTCTATCATTAGAAATGTGATGAAATATTCCGTGATGGGGGGTCGAGATTGGTGACGAAATATTTCTAGGGGAGTCAGGGGAAAGTGAGGGGGTGACAATAGTGGGGGAGGGAGCAATAAAAGCTGATTTTAGCGTAACGTAATTTATGCAGATATTTGAAATTGGTTTAATTTTTTAAATTACTTTTATTATTACTTTTAAAGTTAGTTTTAATTTTATATAATGTTATTTGTGTTACGGACCACAAGCTAAAAGGTTTGACGTATTGCGGCAGGTCAGAGCGGCTTTTGGTCTGGTGAGATATCGTCACGCACACGTAATGGCGTCTCTCTTGAATCCGCGCCATCTTTCCTACATCTTGAGAACTACAATAGCCGAATTATAGTTAGATTGTATATCGTAAGGTATTTGTTACCTTACTTAGACTTTTGTTTTCTTTTTGATAGACAAATGACTCTTTTCAACAACGATTCAATGTCACTAACAAACCATCCATTCACACATATTTTTTACACAAAATAGTAAGAGTTCTCATCTACCAGGCGTCTCACTTTATTATTATCATCAGTATATCGACATTTGAGTATGTCGAATGTAAGCGACTCAAAAAAAATTAATGGGTGTGTTCAGCACAATTCTAATCTTAGAAATTTGAGTCATATAGTCAAAGTAAACAAAATGTAATTCTGTGACACATTTTATATCTTTTGATTCTCAAAACCTATAGAAATGTCAGAATTATACAATGCCTACTTGATTTACAAAGTATGACGGTATGGTAAACTATTACGGTATGACGGTAAAATATGACGATATGTTTCTAAGTATGTATAACGTGTCCCGGCAAAATCTTTGTTCAGAATTCTGACTAAGTTTTAGATTAGAATCTGTGCTGAACAAACCCAATGTCTTTAAAGACGAGAAAACGAGTCGACAAAATTATCTCACGTATCTCATTCTAAATGGGCTTGCTATGGCAAAGTAGATTCATTACAATCATTTTAACCATGGGTTTGTATTTCAAACCCGTTCATATCATTTTTTTAAACTATACTAGTATACACTACAGTATACAATTTGTCTAGTAAAAGGCCGTACCATACCGAAGGAGTAGTTAATGAACGGATGTAGCTGATCAAAATATGCTAAAGAAAATATTCCGTAACTAAATTTCAAATTTCAACGAGTTATTTTACAAAAAGTATGGTCACCGCGCGGGCGACAGCGGCCGGCTAACGAGTGTTTAGCAAATCACAAATTGTAAACAATGAACTTTGTTATCATGTGCGGGTGTCCGTACATATACATGTTATTGAATAATTAGGTCTAAATGTAAGTTTTGTATTCACATATTCGGTATCAGAATCGAAGTGTGAACACCTGCTTCAATATGTACAGTCTTGTCCCAGACAAATGGTATAATCCACTATAGCATACACCAGTATCCGTGACACAGTATAATGTATATCTCGTGATGTATTTACAGTTTGGTCCGCCTGTCGGGCCGGCGCCGTATCCTGACCGGCGAGGAGACGGACTGTATGATGTCCACAATGTTTGGGTCCACGCGTGGCCTCTGCATGCGTTTCGCTGACCTCGTTCTGAATTTCGCCGACTCCATGTTTACGAGGTTTGGTGTTAGAGATTTTATACATCTGAAAAAAAGTACATATTGTTAGCAATCACTTAGAACAACAAATGTCATTGCTTCTATAAAAAGCATCGCGCCTGTGTGCGGCGCGTTAATTTGGGCGTATTATTTTTGCGTATTTGTCGTATTATTTAATGTTAGCAACTGCACTTAACGACAAGCACTAGCTGGCCAGGTGTGGCGCACCTGTGTGATTTATGCACCTGTTATTGTGAGACGATGTAATTGTTTGGACAAATATAAATAAGGATGGTATAAATTGTCGGGGATAAGATGTTTCGATTCATTGTAATTCTATCGCTTATTGAGGGCGTTACTCTGTCCAAAAATTAAACTGTACGTGTAAAAGTGATTCAAGTGTTTCATTCGACAAAACTGCTTCTCGGTTATATTTAGTTTAATTGCATAGTATCTAATTGATTCGTATTTCTATTCAAATCGTTAATTTCTTTTTAACAAGCAATATTTTCAGTTAAGAATTATGGAACTAGTCAAGAATATTAAATAACCCGTGGGTTAATTACACGACCCGTCACACGGTAATATGTACAAGCGAAACGTAGTTCGTTCAGAAGCAGCTACTGAATCCATTGCAACCATTTCTAACATATATGTGTGTTGGTAAATGAGTGTGTGTGCACGTACGCAAGCGAGTGTGTGTGTGTGTGTGTGTGTGTGTGTGTGTGTGTGTGTGTGTGTGTGTGTGCGTGTGTACCTGGCGGCGTCCTGCAGTTGTCTGGCCAGCAGCTCGTTCTTCAGTTTGGCGGCGGCCAGCTCGAGCCGCAGCTGCGCCTTGCTCTTGTTCCCGGGCGGGTGTGTGTGTGTGTGTGTGTGTGTGTGTGTGTGTGTGTGTGTGTGTGCGTGTGTGTGCGTGTGTACCTGGCGGCGTCCTGCAGTTGTCTGGCCAGCAGCTCGTTCTTCAGTTTGGCGGCGGCCAGCTCGAGCCGCAGCTGCGCCTTGCTCTTGTTCCCGGGCGGGTGTGTGTGTGTGTGTGTGTGTGTGTGTGTGTGTGTGTGTGTGTGTGCGTGTGTGTGCGTGTGTACCTGGCGGCGTCCTGCAGTTGTCTGGCCAGCAGCTCGTTCTTCAGTTTGGCGGCGGCCAGCTCGAGCCGCAGCTGCGCCTTGCTCTTGTTCCCGGGCGGGTGTGTGTGTGTGTGTGTGTGTGTGTGTGTGTGTGTGTGTGTGTGTGTGTGTGTGTGTGTGCGTGTGTGTGCGTGTGTACCTGGCGGCGTCCTGCAGTTGTCTGGCCAGCAGCTCGTTCTTCAGTTTGGCGGCGGCCAGCTCGAGCCGCAGCTGCGCCTTGCTCTTGTTCCCGGGCGGGTGTGTGTGTGTGTGTGTGTGTGTGTGTGTGTGTGTGTGTGCGTGTGTGTGCGTGTGTACCTGGCGGCGTCCTGCAGTTGTCTGGCCAGCAGCTCGTTCTTCAGTTTGGCGGCGGCCAGCTCGAGCCGCAGCTGCGCCTTGCTCTTGTTCCCGGGCGGGTGTGTGTGTGTGTGTGTGTGTGTGTGTGTGTGTGTGTGCGTGTGTGTGCGTGTGTACCTGGCGGCGTCCTGCAGTTGTCTGGCCAGCAGCTCGTTCTTCAGTTTGGCGGCGGCCAGCTCGAGCCGCAGCTGCGCCTTGCTCTTGTTCCCGGGCGGGTGTGTGTGTGTGTGTGTGTGTGTGTGTGTGTGTGTGCGCGTGTGTGTGCGTGTGTACCTGGCGGCGTCCTGCAGTTGTCTGGCCAGCAGCTCGTTCTTCAGTTTGGCGGCGGCCAGCTCGAGCCGCAGCTGCGCCTTGCTCTTGTTCCCGGGCGGGTGTGTGTGTGTGTGTGTGTGTGTGTGTGTGTGTGTGTGTGTGTGTGTGTGCGTGTGTGTGCGTGTGTACCTGGCGGCGTCCTGCAGTTGTCTGGCCAGCAGCTCGTTCTTCAGTTTGGCGGCGGCCAGCTCGAGCCGCAGCTGCGCCTTGCTCTTGTTCCCGGGCGGGTGTGTGTGTGTGTGTGTGTGTGTGTGTGTGTGTGTGTGTGTGTGTGTGCGTGTGTGTGCGTGTGTACCTGGCGGCGTCCTGCAGTTGTCTGGCCAGTAGCTCGTTCTTCAGTTTGGCGGCGGCCAGCTCGAGCCGCAGCTGCGCCTTGCTCTTGTTCCCGGGCGGGTGTGTGTGTGTGTGTGTGTGTGTGTGTGTGTGTGTGTGTGTGTGTGTGTGTGTGTGTGTGCGTGTGTGTGCGTGTGTACCTGGCGGCGTCCTGCAGTTGTCTGGCCAGTAGCTCGTTCTTCAGTTTGGCGGCGGCCAGCTCGAGCCGCAGCTGCGCCTTGCTCTTGTTCCCGGGCGGGTGTGTGTGTGTGTGTGTGTGTGTGTGTGTGTGTGCGTGTGTGTGCGTGTGTACCTGGCGGCGTCCTGCAGTTGTCTGGCCAGCAGCTCGTTCTTCAGTTTGGCGGCGGCCAGCTCGAGCCGCAGCTGCGCCTTGCTCTTGTTCCCGGGCGGGTGTGTGTGTGTGTGTGAGTGTGTGTGTGTGTGTGTGTGTGTGTGTGTGTGCGTGTGTGTGCGTGTGTACCTGGCGGCGTCCTGCAGTTGTCTGGCCAGCAGCTCGTTCTTCAGTTTGGCGGCGGCCAGCTCGAGCCGCAGCTGCGCCTTGCTCTTGTTCCCGGGCGGGTGTGTGTGTGTGTGTGTGTGTGTGTGTGTGTGTGTGTGTGTGTGTGTGCGTGTGTGTGCGTGTGTACCTGGCGGCGTCCTGCAGTTGTCTGGCCAGTAGCTCGTTCTTCAGTTTGGCGGCGGCCAGCTCGAGCCGCAGCTGCGCCTTGCTCTTGTTCCCGGGCGGGTGTGTGTGTGTGTGTGTGTGTGTGTGTGTGTGTGTGTGTGTGTGTGTGTGCGTGTGTGTGCGTGTGTACCTGGCGGCGTCCTGCAGTTGTCTGGCCAGTAGCTCGTTCTTCAGTTTGGCGGCGGCCAGCTCGAGCCGCAGCTGCGCCTTGCTCTTGTTCCCGGGCGGGTGTGTGTGTGTGTGTGTGTGTGTGTGTGTGTGTGTGTGTGTGTGTGTGTGCGTGTGTGTGCGTGTGTACCTGGCGGCGTCCTGCAGTTGTCTGGCCAGCAGCTCGTTCTTCAGTTTGGCGGCGGCCAGCTCGAGCCGCAGCTGCGCCTTGCTCTTGTTCCCGGGCGGGTGTGTGTGTGTGTGTGTGTGTGTGTGTGTGTGTGTGTGTGTGTGTGCGTGTGTACCTGGCGGCGTCCTGCAGTTGTCTGGCCAGCAGCTCGTTCTTCAGTTTGGCGGCGGCCAGCTCGAGCCGCAGCTGCGCCTTGCTCTTGTTCCCGGGCGGGTGTGTGTGTGTGTGTGTGTGTGTGTGTGTGTGTGTGTGTGTGCGTGTGTGTGCGTGTGTACCTGGCGGCGTCCTGCAGTTGTCTGGCCAGCAGCTCGTTCTTCAGTTTGGCGGCGGCCAGCTCGAGCCGCAGCTGCGCCTTGCTCTTGTTCCCGGGCGGGTGTGTGTGTGTGTGTGTGTGCGTGTGTGTGCGTGTGTACCTGGCGGCGTCCTGCAGTTGTCTGGCCAGCAGCTCGTTCTTCAGTTTGGCGGCGGCCAGCTCGAGCCGCAGCTGCGCCTTGCTCTTGTTCCCGGGCGGGTGTGTGTGTGTGTGTGTGTGTGTGTGTGTGTGTGTGTGTGTGTGTGTGTGTGTGTGTGTGTGTGCGTGTGTGTGCGTGTGTACCTGGCGGCGTCCTGCAGTTGTCTGGCCAGCAGCTCGTTCTTCAGTTTGGCGGCGGCCAGCTCGAGCCGCAGCTGCGCCTTGCTCTTGTTCCCGGGCGGGTGTGTGTGTGTGTGTGTGTGTGTGTGTGTGTGTGTGTGTGTGTGTGTGCGTGTGTGTGCGTGTGTACCTGGCGGCGTCCTGCAGTTGTCTGGCCAGCAGCTCGTTCTTCAGTTTGGCGGCGGCCAGCTCGAGCCGCAGCTGCGCCTTGCTCTTGTTCCCGGGCGGGTGTGTGTGTGTGTGTGTGTGTGTGTGTGTGTGTGTGTGTGCGTGTGTGTGCGTGTGTACCTGGCGGCGTCCTGCAGTTGTCTGGCCAGCAGCTCGTTCTTCAGTTTGGCGGCGGCCAGCTCGAGCCGCAGCTGCGCCTTGCTCTTGTTCCCGGGCGGGTGTGTGTGTGTGTGTGTGTGTGTGTGTGTGTGTGTGTGTGTGTGTGCGTGTGTGTGCGTGTGTACCTGGCGGCGTCCTGCAGTTGTCTGGCCAGTAGCTCGTTCTTCAGTTTGGCGGCGGCCAGCTCGAGCCGCAGCTGCGCCTTGCTCTTGTTCCCGGGCGGGTGTGTGTGTGTGTGTGTGTGTGTGTGTGTGTGTGTGTGTGTGTGTGTGTGCGTGTGTGTGCGTGTGTACCTGGCGGCGTCCTGCAGTTGTCTGGCCAGCAGCTCGTTCTTCAGTTTGGCGGCGGCCAGCTCGAGCCGCAGCTGCGCCTTGCTCTTGTTCCCGGGCGGGTGTGTGTGTGTGTGTGTGTGTGTGTGTGTGTGTGTGTGTGTGTGCGTGTGTGTGCGTGTGTACCTGGCGGCGTCCTGCAGTTGTCTGGCCAGCAGCTCGTTCTTCAGTTTGGCGGCGGCCAGCTCGAGCCGCAGCTGCGCCTTGCTCTTGTTCCCGGGCGGGTGTGTGTGTGTGTGTGTGTGTGTGTGTGTGTGTGTGTGTGTGTGTGCGTGTGTGTGCGTGTGTACCTGGCGGCGTCCTGCAGTTGTCTGGCCAGCAGCTCGTTCTTCAGTTTGGCGGCGGCCAGCTCGAGCCGCAGCTGCGCCTTGCTCTTGTTCCCGGGCGGGTGTGTGTGTGTGTGTGTGTGTGTGTGTGTGTGTGTGTGTGTGCGTGTGTGTGCGTGTGTACCTGGCGGCGTCCTGCAGTTGTCTGGCCAGCAGCTCGTTCTTCAGTTTGGCGGCGGCCAGCTCGAGCCGCAGCTGCGCCTTGCTCTTGTTCCCGGGCGGGTGTGTGTGTGTGTGTGTGTGTGTGTGTGTGTGTGTGTGTGTGCGTGTGTGTGCGTGTGTACCTGGCGGCGTCCTGCAGTTGTCTGGCCAGCAGCTCGTTCTTCAGTTTGGCGGCGGCCAGCTCGAGCCGCAGCTGCGCCTTGCTCTTGTTCCCGGGCGGGTGTGTGTGTGTGTGTGTGTGTGTGTGTGTGTGTGTGTGTGTGTGCGTGTGTGTGCGTGTGTACCTGGCGGCGTCCTGCAGTTGTCTGGCCAGCAGCTCGTTCTTCAGTTTGGCGGCGGCCAGCTCGAGCCGCAGCTGCGCCTTGCTCTTGTTCCCGGGCGGGTGTGTGTGTGTGTGTGTGTGTGTGTGTGTGTGTGTGTGTGTGTGTGCGTGTGTGTGCGTGTGTACCTGGCGGCGTCCTGCAGTTGTCTGGCCAGCAGCTCGTTCTTCAGTTTGGCGGCGGCCAGCTCGAGCCGCAGCTGCGCCTTGCTCTTGTTCCCGGGCGGGTGTGTGTGTGTGTGTGTGTGTGTGTGTGTGTGTGTGTGTGCGTGTGTGTGCGTGTGTACCTGGCGGCGTCCTGCAGTTGTCTGGCCAGCAGCTCGTTCTTCAGTTTGGCGGCGGCCAGCTCGAGCCGCAGCTGCGCCTTGCTCTTGTTCCCGGGCGGGGTGTGTGTGTGTGTGTGTGTGTGTGTGTGTGTGTGTGTGTGTGTGTGCGTGTGTGTGCGTGTGTACCTGGCGGCGTCCTGCAGTTGTCTGGCCAGCAGCTCGTTCTTCAGTTTGGCGGCGGCCAGCTCGAGCCGCAGCTGCGCCTTGCTCTTGTTCCCGGGCGGGTGTGTGTGTGTGTGTGTGTGTGTGTGTGTGTGTGTGTGTGTGTGCGTGTGTGTGCGTGTGTACCTGGCGGCGTCCTGCAGTTGTCTGGCCAGCAGCTCGTTCTTCAGTTTGGCGGCGGCCAGCTCGAGCCGCAGCTGCGCCTTGCTCTTGTTCCCGGGCGGGTGTGTGTGTGTGTGTGTGTGTGTGTGTGTGTGTGTGTGTGTGCGTGTGTGTGCGTGTGTACCTGGCGGCGTCCTGCAGTTGTCTGGCCAGCAGCTCGTTCTTCAGTTTGGCGGCGGCCAGCTCGAGCCGCAGCTGCGCCTTGCTCTTGTTCCCGGGCGGGTGTGTGTGTGTGTGTGTGTGTGTGTGTGTGTGTGTGTGTGTGCGTGTGTGTGCGTGTGTACCTGGCGGCGTCCTGCAGTTGTCTGGCCAGCAGCTCGTTCTTCAGTTTGGCGGCGGCCAGCTCGAGCCGCAGCTGCGCCTTGCTCTTGTTCCCGGGCGGGTGTGTGTGTGTGTGTGTGTGTGTGTGTGTGTGTGTGTGTGTGTGCGTGTGTGTGCGTGTGTACCTGGCGGCGTCCTGCAGTTGTCTGGCCAGCAGCTCGTTCTTCAGTTTGGCGGCGGCCAGCTCGAGCCGCAGCTGCGCCTTGCTCTTGTTCCCGGGCGGGTGTGTGTGTGTGTGTGTGTGTGTGTGTGTGTGTGTGTGTGTGTGCGTGTGTGTGCGTGTGTACCTGGCGGCGTCCTGCAGTTGTCTGGCCAGTAGCTCGTTCTTCAGTTTGGCGGCGGCCAGCTCGAGCCGCAGCTGCGCCTTGCTCTTGTTCCCGGGCGGGTGTGTGTGTGTGTGTGTGTGTGTGTGTGTGTGTGTGTGTGTGTGTGCGTGTGTGTGCGTGTGTACCTGGCGGCGTCCTGCAGTTGTCTGGCCAGCAGCTCGTTCTTCAGTTTGGCGGCGGCCAGCTCGAGCCGCAGCTGCGCCTTGCTCTTGTTCCCGGGCGGGTGTGTGTGTGTGTGTGTGTGTGTGTGTGTGTGTGTGTGTGTGTGCGTGTGTGTGCGTGTGTACCTGGCGGCGTCCTGCAGTTGTCTGGCCAGCAGCTCGTTCTTCAGTTTGGCGGCGGCCAGCTCGAGCCGCAGCTGCGCCTTGCTCTTGTTCCCGGGCGGGTGTGTGTGTGTGTGTGTGTGTGTGTGTGTGTGTGTGTGTGTGTGTGCGTGTGTGTGCGTGTGTACCTGGCGGCGTCCTGCAGTTGTCTGGCCAGTAGCTCGTTCTTCAGTTTGGCGGCGGCCAGCTCGAGCCGCAGCT